>ML682016.1:510056-711830 GCA_007922195.1 Podocnemis expansa | reverse complement strand
GTGTGTGTGTGTGTGTGTGTGTGTGTGTGTGTGTGTGTGTGTGTGTGAGAGAGAGAGAGAGAGAGAGAGAGAATTTCTCAAATCTCTCCTGCTTTACAACACCCTTTAAAACGGATCTGACGATATGAAACCGTGAGGCTTTTCTTTTTAGTTCTCTGATAACTCCCCCCCTTTAATAGCTAATGCATCTGTCACTACTTTGCTAATGAGCACCCCAGCTGCCCCTGTGAGATTCCTACCTATCCATGTGGGTTTGAGCATGTGAACCTCAGAGGAGGTAGTGGCAGACGGTCCTCCTAGCCTGCCCCCTCCCTTCCAAGGGCAGGTCATCCAGTGGGAGGGGTTGGGGAAGGCAGCTGAAGCTCATCTTTGGGACAGCTGGCTTGCGCCCCTGCGATCACAGCCAGTAATGACAAAACGCCAGTGCTGCTGCCAGCGAGAGAGAGCTGAGCGCCAAGCATTACAACAGTGTCACAGCCCTGGGCCTGCTGCTGCTGGCTGCTCCAGGAAAGATATTTCCTCCCAACAGACAGGTACAAGAAGGAGGCCCTGACTTAAAAAAGACCCTCACCTCTCTTTTCTAGGGAGCGGCAAGGGGGATGTGGACTTTCATGGCTTTTTCCTCCATGTGCCTTTGGCATCAATAAAACCCACCACCCAGAAGCATCTCTCATCACATTCTCAACAGAGCACGGGGCAGAGCCCTGTAGCGCTCAGTGGCTCATCGGGAAGGGGTTTTTCCAGTTGTAATAACAAAAGGCAACTGGGAAGGGGCTGGAGAAAGGTATGCTTGATTCACAGGGTCATCATCAGCCTCCGTCTGTCTCCCACTCCATGGCTGGTTGAAAGCAGAGCTCACTGGTTTATCAGTCCCACCTCGCCCTTCCCCGCTTCCCAAAAGCTGCAGTAGTCAAACTCAGGGCTTGACTCACTGAAATCAGGCCCTGGCCCACTTTCCATTGATTTTGGTGAGCTGTGGGTCAGGCTCTTAAGGAGAGAGAGATGATCTTATGGTTCAGGCTAGACTTGGCTCTGCCACTCCCTCACTGTGTGATATCAGGCAAGACACTTAAGACCAGACCCTATAATGTGCTGAATGCACTCGATTCTCTGCAACGAGGTCTGTGAGAGTTGAGGTTACCCAGGACTTTGCAGGACCAGGCATGGAATCAGTCCGTGCCGTGCCGGAGTGTCTCCCGTCTGGAACACAGGGATGATGAAATACTGACCTCCTGCCTGAGGGTGTTGCAAGACTGATTCAATTAACATTTGTAAAATGCTTGGAGACCCCTGGGTAGGAGGTGCTGGAGAAGGGAAAGTACTGTTATCAATGTGTGTAGCTTGGCCAGATGACTAGGGGAAATATTACTGTCTGTCGTTGGGGGATATAGCTGCCAAGAAAGAAGAGGTGGGTACAAAGGGACCTGGCTAGCAGCAAAGGAATGAAAATAGGAAAGGAAAAAGTACAGGGTGACTCTTTGGAAATATTTCCCCACCATGAGATATGGTTAAACTGCGTGCTTCTCTTCACAGGCAAGTGGTGAATGTGTGGACAGTTGGGTCATTTAAAACTGGGTGGACAAAGAGTCAGATAATGTGCTGTAGAAGAAGACAGGCCTGCACTGTTCTCTAGTAGTCAATGGGAGAGAGGATATAACATGATTCAGCTCCAGTTTCTATGATTCAGTGAGGTGCAAAACTTTTGTAATAGCAGAACTGAAGCTGGACATTTCGTACCAGGATTTCAAGCCCTACCTAAATGTGGGGTCCTGGTTTGGTCCATTATAGACATGCACTAGGTGGAGAATTGTAGCCGGACTGTGTTTGGGTTTCTGGTTCAAGCCTGGGAATCTCAGTGTATATGGCCTGCGAGGGCTCCTGAGACTGAGGAGCATTGGTGCCTAGAGCCCATTGGAGCCAGGTTCTGTACATAGTAAGACATGGTCTTACCCTAAGATGATTACAGTCTACCTGATGATGATGTCTGTTATTTGTGTCACGGTAGTGCCCAGAGAGTGGGGCCGCATTGTGCTAGATATCGTACAAAAACATAACAAAGAACTGATCACTTCAGCTAAGTAAATCCAAGTCCCCACTCACCAGCTGTTTCTTACCCTCAGAGATGTAGGGTACTCTTAAACTTGTGATATTTTCACAGCTATAGATTTTTAAGCATGGTGCCTGTGTTGCAGAGGCGGCAGCTTGTTATTAAGCGTGCACAAACGGTGCCCTCTCTAGCAGAAACTTTACTTTGGTTCTTTCTTTCCTCTCATTTTCCTTCACATAACAAGTCATTCAGACTGAAATTGTAGAGCTGCTCTTTGTGCATGAAAAATGGCACAAAAGATGACTGGACCTGCCAGAGATTGTAATCCCTGGTGGTAACAGTGGAGCTGTGGCCCCTGACCCCATCCCTGCAATGTCTGGGGCACTGTCTCTTCAAAGCAAACAGAGAGTTCAGTGTATTAATGGATTTGCTAGGTTAGTATCTTAACCCTTTCCCCCCTTCACCATCACTATAATTTAGAAGAGGGAAGAGAGAAGAAAACCTATGTTGCATTTCTGGGGAGGGGGACTCAGTATAACTGATTAATTTGCAGAAATAGACTCTGGGTAGCTGATTGGTGCCACAAGGAAACACTGGGCCAGCCCTTTCCCTTTCTGTCTAAATGTGTCTCTCTCTCTATTGCTTTCTCCTGCGGGGTTCCCTGCATCAAAGCTTCTTCCAGTTCTTATGCTAATGAGGTGCATTAATGCTTAATGACTGTGAACAGGCTTGTTTAATTGCACCTATCTGAGCAGGAGGCACGTTGCTGTATAAGAGGGAACGACCATGTAAGCAGCTGCATGCCCTCCTGGACAGTCTTAATTACATGTAAAACTGATGTGATCTAAACCACCAGGCTGGTGTGATTAGTTTAGTGAGGCAGGTGGTGCTTTGCAATTCACTGCCTCAGAAACTCAGTGCAGGTAAGATCGGATTCTTTCCTGGCTACAGAGGAGAAGGCAAGCCCTGATCATCCTTGAGTTTCGTGTTGGGTGGGGACAAGCCGGGCATAGTAGATTAATTTAATTAATTTATTGCCGTTAGTTTGCAGAGACATTATCCGCGAGCGTCTGTGCAGCATACTGAGCAGTTCCATTAATGCAATGCTATTCTGCCTGTAAATCCTCTCTCCCAGTTACAGGAGAAGTGAGCTGGAGTGGTCTCAGCTTTCTGCAGTGTTATCTCGCGCTGTTCGAATACAGCTGATTGTCTGAACTACAAAGGGGCCCAGCGCTAATGCAAAGCCATCTCTGTTGGCAGAAGACCTAGATTAATGACTCTGCATGCTTTGCCTTGGCTGTAAACTGGATTTCCCTAAAGCAGCAGTGCTGTCTCGGCTACAGAATCTGCACTTCTTGCAGGTCTGCAATTATTCAGAGGGTGGAAGCAGCAAAATCTGGGAGCACCTCCAAGTGCCGGGCTGTTAAGTAGGGGGGCACAGGTATGAAGGTACCTGTCATTGCAAGCCATCTGCTGCTAATTAACGGTACTCGCTTTGTGCAAGTATTTACTTTGCTTTTGTTCGCTGGAATAACAGCACTCTTGGAGAGGTATCACTCTGTGCAGAGAATACACAGGCCCTCAAACCACCAGGACAGCAGGAACCCAAAACCGTCCTGGCACGGTCTCCTCTTCCAGTCCTCCACTAAGACTACACTCTTCCGCCCCACCTCTCAACCCTGTTCCCTCAATGCTGCACTTCCTCCTTGTTCTGCTTCCTGTTGGCCTCCCTGTCCCCGAGTGCCCCAAAACAGACTGTTCCTGACTGCTGCTCCCTTGTTGACAGTCACTTCCTCCCAGGCCCCTAAACCTTGATCTCCTTTCACTCCTCCACCTGCAAAAGTCCTGTTCATTGTGCAGTCTCCTTTCCACGTACATTCCCTATTATAAACGGCTTGATCTTCCTCCCCCATCATCCAGCTTTGAGCATTCATTTTAACATAGGCTTCCCTAAGGGTCTGGTAGTTTTTACATAAATTAAAATCATGATCATGGGTGCAGGTCAGAGATCCTTGGGATCTCATGGACTCGCTGCCTTGCTGTTCCCACTCTGACTGTGGAGCCCATCTCCCAAAGTTCTTGCCTTAGTCCTTACATTTATGGGGTTTGGCTTATTTACATGTTTATTTTTCTTGAATCAGCTTTTGGCCCAGAATTAGAGACTTTTAAGATCTGAAAGTTGCCCGTTACTGTTTTTTTCTTGCATCAGGTCAGAGCAGCTGCTAATAACTGACAGAGGACTTGCCCCCAAACAGCTGATGCTGCTCTTTGCCTGCTCTCTGGCCTAAATTAACGTGGAGTGGTTTGATGCATTTTGCCTCTTCTAGTTCACTTCCATGGCTGTTCACTATAATGCGAATGATCAGTGGATATTGAGTAGGCAGGCAAGTGAGGGAGAATGGAGCCACGTGGGAGGCCTGGATTCTCAAGGGAAACAGCAGAGCTCTGTCCTCAGCTCTTCTGGCAAAGATGATGCATGGGAAGAGGAGATGTGGGGTCATTTGCCTCTTTGCCCCCATTGATGCCAAGGTTTGCCAGTTTTGCCTGGTCGCCTGGTGCAGCTGGCTCCCCTTTCTGTGCCCCAGCAGGAGCTGTGAGCTGTAGGGAGGGTCTGCTACTTTGTGAGGCAGAAGACTTGGGGAGGCCTGCTTAGGGGCCGGGGATGTGACTCAAGCTGTTCCAAAGGTGCCTGAACCTTTGAATTATGCTGCCCCTTTCCACAATATCGGAAGGTAAAAGTCATCTCTGGCTTCTGGAGATGAGAGAGACCCTGAAAGAAGTGGGTTTCATCTCAGGAGAGGGAAAGGAGAAGGGGGTTCTCCAGACTTTGCCAGCACTGCCGACTGGCTGATTCATGTCCTGGCTAGAGAAGACGCCCAGACTGTGCAGAGCTGGTCAGTAAAGAGTACAGTTATGCATCTCACTATCAAGGTTCAGGACCGTGGATTAACGTGGCTGCCAGGAAGAAGGGACATGATCGGTCCCAACAGTGCCTTTCCTCTGGAGCCAGTAGATACTGGTGTCTTGTGGGTAACCTTGTCCCTAGCACCCAGCAATAAAGACGGTTCTTTTCTCAGCTGTCCTTTGTGTCACACCTTTAGTGTGGTAAGTAGCTTAGTACCTGATTGCAGGGAAGATGCGCCACTCCTGCTGCTGTCTTGTTGCCGGACATGGTTGATGCCAGACTCCTAGGACAGTGTTGCACTGGTGATATAGAGAATGGCAACAGAAAAAAACTCTCTTGATTTTAGGTTGTGAGAGAAGCAGAAGCATTTGTAGAAAGATGCTTTAAGTGAGGGATCTGCATTTTTACATTAGCTATGTGAATGTCCAACTTTTAGATAGAGCAGGGGTCTCAAACACACAGCCTGGGGGCCGCATGCGGCACCCTAAAGCTATTTCCTGCAGCCCGCAACAACACTATTGTTCCAGATATTTCCAGTATCATCATATGAAAAAGTTTCAGTGGTGCGGCCCTCAGGCTAATGTACTAATCCTCATGCGGCTCTCTGCTAGCCCTCATGCAGTCCTCTTGTGATTTGAGTTTGAGACCTGTGAGATAAAGTAAGGACCAGCTCCCAGCTTTGGGAGACATTACTGGACAGGAGGAGCATGCAGAACAGTCCAGGCTGTGATTTAACAGAGTATCACATGTTGTCCAAAAAGCCCTCCTTGCACTGAACCCTAGCCCAACTGAAACCTTTTTTTTTTTTTTTAAGAGTTCCCCCATTTGCCAAGTGCACTTCCTTTCTTTTGATTCTTGCCACCTACTTACAGCTTGACTTGCAACAACAGAAAAAAAAAATTGCAACATTCAGTAAAAAGCTTTCCTGTCTAATGACGTTAAATTTATTAACCAAAATTCTAGCTGCACTAGTATGGGATCTAATAATATTCAGGCTATGGAGACGTCAAGCAGAAAGAAGCTTAAAGCCCTTTTTATTTCGCAGTAAAACTGTCAGTAAATAACTGGATTGTCTTGAGACTGAGAAAATGGGGACTTATCTTCCTGAACATGAAAAGTGTGCTTATTTTTTTTATCAGCTTCAAAAAGCCCCAGCAACCTTGATTTTTCCTTCCATACTGTTCTCCACAGCTCTGCCAAGCCCCAAAACCACACAAGTCAAGAAGCAGACCAAGATGTTTTTTAATGAAATTATTGAATTAATTTATTTCTTTTTTCCCTATTTCTCCCCTTGCCCTCTTCTCTATTTCCTCTTTCTCTCTCACTGTTTCCCTGGCTAATGACATCTAAGCACTGTGGCATTTCAGCATTACCCATCACTAACACCACACGTCCTTGCTGGTTACGTAAATTGGGCACTGACGCACACAGCTCCCTGAAGAAGGTTCCCCATTTGATTTCCAAAGGGATAGCCGTGTTAGTCCAGTCCAGCAAAAAAACAAGGCGTCATGTGGCACTTTAAGAATCCGTTAGTCTTAAAGTGCCACACGACGCCTGGTTTTTTTCCCCCATTTGATGACAGTCTCTGAGGTAAATCTCCAATAGCCCCCCTGTTTTTTTAATAGCACTAAAAAGCAAAAAATAATTAAACTCTTACATTATTTCCTTCTTTCTACCAGCATCAATTAGAAATCTTATTGCCTGTTCTTCTCTGCTTGCCTTATGTGGTTAAATTCCAACCAGTTTCCAGGATTTCCCTGAAGCTGCAGTGGAAGGTGAAACTACAGACACTGTCTTTATAGGGTCCAATTCTGCTTTCGGTTCTATTCTTGCAACCCTCTTGAACTTTCATAGAAGCCTGTGGGTGTAGGTGAGGGCAGGATTTAGCCCAGTCTGTCTGAAGACGTTCTTTCTTGAAAGCAACAGCAGGTCTATTGTTGAGTCTAGATACCCCCTCTGAAGGATGGCAGCTGTAGGGAAGAGGAACTGTATACGTCTATCAACTCCTTGAAGGCCCCAGGATGTATTAGTAAAGATTGCGGGGTAGTATGTCTGGGCTGTAGTGAAAGGGTCTTTTGAATGACACTCTGGACAAACCACGGCACATCTGGCCACTTCATTATTCAATAGCTCTATGGTTAGACTTTTCCAGACAGTGGGAATGTGACAGTCCCAGCGGGTCAATGTGACAACGTGTGGGAAAATTAGGGTAAAGGAAGCACACTAAAGATTGTCTGGGTAGATTTTGGTCAGATATCTTAGCGGAGACACGCACATTGACCATAAGGACAAGGCCACAATGAAGAGTCTTGTTTTTATACAAGGATTTGTGAGGTGGTTTTGAAATCCACTCAGATGGTTCTTGCACTGATTAAATTTATAAGCGTCGTCGTCAGTACTGTTTAGTTGCAAGGATCCCAAAACATTTCACAAAGTAGGGGCAAAATCCTGAAGTCCTGGCCAAGGTTTGCTGTGGGGAAGTTGGAACTGGGTGAGAACAGCAAAAGATAGCCCTCTGGAGTTACAGGAATCACTTCATGATTACAACACAGCCACATCTGGTTTAAAAGGCTTCTACCTGTTCTCAGCAAATTGCACAGTTAGGGGAGGGGTGCATAGAGACCAGGGCAGCCTATACACCAGACGTCATCAGTCAGAAAGATAAAAAGAGCTATTTTTAAAAATTCCTTCAGTAACCAAATGTTTTGAGAGCCACAATGGCTGGTTGGTGGGGAGGTAGGCCAGAGCGCCTGTCACGGGGTCCCCTGGCAGGGGAAGGCCCAGAACCAGGAGTGGACTCCACCGCAGAGTCCCTTGGTGGCTGTGGGGGGAGCCCTGAGACCAAAGGAGGGGGCAGAACCTGCCCCCCATGTGTCGTCAGTGAAACAAACAAGGGGTCTGATTTTGCTGGATCAGACTACAAAGGCTGCTCCTTTGGAGTTTGGCAATCTGCAATGAATTGAATGCAAACAGCACAGACCTAGGAAATGCAAACGTGCAGTAGCTGGAGTTGCTGACTACTCCACATCAGTATCTGATCCTGGGAGGGGCTGAGCATTCATTGCTCTCATTAAGATCAGTGGGAGCTAGGATCTTCAGTGCCTTTTTAGGATCAAGCCCAAATCTTGAGGTAGCTTAGTCCTTAATGTTCATATGTGTAAGGCTAAAACCCGATAGGGAAGTTCTCATGTTAATTTACCTGTTATTTACTATCCTGATTGCTGAAGATAGTCTGATTAGTATATGAAATATTTCTATAGCTTGAGTCTGATTAAGCGATGGCTGCAAAATAAATATTTGTCTCATTACAGTTGTGTGATTATGCAATCAAAGACCCTGTGTAGTGGCAAGTGGAAAGAGATGAGGCTGTTTTGGGAAGGGAAGGGAGGAAATGGGGACACAAACTGCAGGGAGTACTGAAGGGGGATAAAAGAATGGACATGGCTGGAGGGAAAGGCTTAGCTGTCAAAGGTTTAGGATTGAATATGGAGGAGGGCACAATTCTTCTCTCGTTTTGGGGGTGCTAATTGGGAATAGTTCCACTGAAGTCAGTGGAGGGAATCAGACACCTAGATTCGGTGGAATCAGAGCTTTGAATCCCAGGAGGATCTGCTGACGCTTTCAACTTTTTGAAATAGGTGGAGTGAGTTCTAGGAGAATTACTGTGTGTGCAAGTCTTCTGGACAACAGCGTAAGAACCTATCCTCGTATGTTCGGTAGGAGCATAAAAGACTCTGCTGCACTTTGGCCCAGTTCTGAGCTCCTCATCTCTCTGGCCCAGATTGTTAGATCTCGCCTAAGAGGCCAGGGCAAAGGTAGATTCAAGTTAAGTCTGTAGGGTAAGGACAACGAGCCTTAGGGCTATTCTTTATACATACTGGCCATAAGGACCCTGAAGGCCTGGGGGTCACAAGGCATTCTGGATATGAATCCTCTTGCTCCATGACATGAAAAAAGTTGCCTGAAAATGATTTAAGATACCAGTGTGGCCTGCTCCAGCGTGCTGTTCTTTACCTATGATCTGTGAGGAGAGGAAGGGAGCTTTTCTGTGGTGGTAGAAGCAGCTTTGGCCAGAAGTTGCCTTAAGATTCATGAGGTATGTGAAGACGGGTCAGTGAAAAGTACAGGGAACAGTCCCAGGGGCTGCATATCAGAAGTCTAGCAGCATGGTATGCCATCAACCCATCAGCACGCCTTGAAAGAATGTAGGCATGATTGTACTGAAATCATTCTTCTAAGCCGGGTAGGGCGTGGTGGGAGGATGTATGAAATTATTGCTGTAGAGAGTCAGCTTTTTGCATGGCATGATATTTAGGTAATGCTAAAAAGCAGCTGTACGCTAGCTAGTTATGTGCATGTGAGCACTGTTCTCCACTGGATGTCTGCTCAGCAATCTAATGGCCCACAGAAGCTTTAAGATCTGCTGCTACATCTAACACAGATTCTGTCTTAGCTCAAGCAGCATCAGGCTGGTTTTGGAGCCAAAGGTTTTTGAAGATTTAGCCTGGGTCTGGCGCGTTTGCAGATTAACTGATGTCTATGGTGGCTGATGTTTTACCCGCAAATTCATTGCACTAGCACAGAAAGTGTGATAGGATCTCTGTTAGTTCTGTTGCCCACCACCTTCAATCGTCACATTAAAAATGAGTCTATTGGCTTCCCTCACTTGGGTTGAGTTGGACGCCCTGTCTGAGTGTCAGCAATAAAAGCGCTTGGAATTTTAACCACCCAGTCTGCCGTGAGATGCTCCCACTGCATCAAAGACCAGCTGCTCTGCAAGAGACTTCCAGAGAGAGAGGCTGAATGGCAGCCCTTACATCTTTGTTGCCATGAAGCGTAACCTGGGTTCAGTTCCTAATCTCACTCTCTTGCCCCCCTGAGGCAGCAGCTGCTGGGAGCTTGTGGAGGCAGCCAGTTTAGCCCGAGGGGTAGTAGGGGGGCTGTGCTTGTCATTCCTTTGGCCTGCAGTGTGGATGGGCCCTAAAGAGATTCCCATTCAGTCCTCAGTCTGGAGGAAAGGAAGAGCAAAGTGTGATTGTTAGGGAAGATCCCTAATGCCAAGGACAGATTCTTAAATGTTTTCATGGAATGGGCTCCACCTGAATTGAGGCAGAGACTTTTTTAGACACCTTGCCTCATGTTTACAATTGCATGGACACCTCCCTCCTCCTTTACAGTTGTAGGAACAGCCTCCCCTCCCAGTGATTGTGCAACATCCCAGGGGCAATAAAAGCAATTACTTGCATGGAGAAAATAGTATCAGGAAAGTATTTAGTCATTTTTAACTGTTCTGCTGGTGGCTCCAGTCCCTTAAAGTGTTTCCTGTTGTGTAGAGATGACCTCATGGCCAGGTCTACACCAAGGAGTTTGGTCAGTCAGTGTTTCTAAGGGGCATGAAGCATCTACCACCTGGAGCAACACATTTAAATCGGCACAACCACCTGTGGAAACAGTGCTGAGTGGATGGGAGAACCCCATCCATCAGCAAAGGTAGCATCTTCCCTGAAGGGCTACAAGGGGGCAGCTGATGCATTTTAAGTGTAGACCTGCCCCTAATGGAGGCTGCAAGGTTGGGCCTTTGTTTCCACTGCTTTTAGATACACCAGGGCTGCTTGTTGCAAGGAAGAGTCTGAAGGCCTCAAGAAGCAGCTGGAAATGAGATTTCACTACCTAAAGTCTACCACTGACTCTTCATGGACCACAGTCTGAGAACTGCTGGTGTGGCCTCGCCATCCATCCCACATATATTCCAAGGGGGTCTGAGCAGTTTTCTATGGCTTTGAAAGCAATAACTAATAATAGTGATAAAGATATGGGCATAACCCAGTGTTTGGAAACTAAAGGGATCATGTGGTATGATACAGTGGCTGAACTGGGCTCAGATAAGAGGCAGGGCTCAAATGCCCACCTGTCACTACTTCCTAGGGATTTTCCTTGGGTTACTAGTAAGCAAGAAAATCTGTTATGGAAGTTTAACTGCCCCTCTATAAACCTTTCCTGCTCACCTTTTCCCTCTCCTATGCACAATGTGGTTTATTTGCATATTGCACGGGTTGTCTCATCTGGGTGTATTACTGGTCACCCCATCTTCATCACAAGGATGTGGCAGAATTTTTGGGGGCTCAGAAAAGGTCCAAGGGCATGGAAGATCTTTCCCATGAAGACAGGCTGATAAGACTGGCATTGTTTACCCTAGAAAACAGACAAATAGAAAAGGGCCACAGTAAAAGCATATAACATTATACACAAAAATGACATTAAAAGCCCATTAGCGAGGTTGCAAAGTCAAGGAAAAGTAAGGATGTGCTAGTATTGAAGTGGCTCATGCAACCTTAATACAGCCCCTGAGCCTTATGATACAGTCTTGAATTACATGATCACATACTTTTTTTTTTTTTTTTTCCTGTGGGATCTCTGGCTCACGCCTTGCACAGAATGGACACTACTCCCTTAATAAGCAAGCACTCAATACCTGAGTCTCTCCTTATCATTGAGAGTGTGGCCCCAGGCCTTATTTACTGCAAATCATTCATCTCTGAAGACGGAATTATTTATTTCCTTACGGGCTTTTCACTGGTGCTCTTCACTGTGGGAGCAGATTGCTTCACGGACATCAGTGGATTTGTACACCCCTGTGGGGTGGGTGCGTGCATGTGCATGAGCATGCATGTGTGGGGTGGTATCCTCATTTTACAGCTGGGGACTTGAGGCACAGAGAGATTAAGGTAAAAGAAAATTCCACTCATTTTGGATGCCCAGTTTGAGACACTTGAGCCCCAATTTTTCAGAGTACTTAGCACTGTTTGTTCCCAGCCTAACTTCAGTTTCAGCTATGAGTGCTCAGTTCAGTATGTCTGCAAATCAGAAGCCAGGGTACCAAATTGGGCACCAGAAGATGACGAACACACAGTCAGTGACAGTCACTGAAAAGTTTGGTTTAAGGGACTCGCCTGGATTCACAAAGAAATTCTGTGGCAGAAGCAGGGCTAGAATCCAGCTCTCCAAAGCAGCATTCAGCTGTCTTAACCCTGAGATCCTCTTTTCTTTTCCGGCAGTCCCCTGCCTTGGTCACTACAGATCTTTCCACTTCTGCAACAAATAAATCAGGGCTCAACAGACAACAGCTTCCTTTATTACACAACCCTGACTCCTCCCCACAGCCGATCTGTCCCAGGCACTGAATGAAGCAGAAGTTCTGTGGAAAAAAGATATGTACTTAAAAACTCTTTATCACGCTGTGCTTGCATAAAGATGCCATATTAAGGTTGCAGAGGAGCCCTTGATTCTGGCAATTTCTTGACTTTTGAGTTTTTGCAACTCTGATTTTGTGTGTGTGAGTGTGAGAGAGAGAGAGAAATTCAGTCCTGTGACATTGTCATTTTCCACGTGGACCATCACTAGAAGGGAATAAGATGCACATGTTGCCAATGAGTGTGACAGATACTTGTGGACAGGAGGGAAGTGGGCTTTAACAG
Source organism: Podocnemis expansa (assembly GCA_007922195.1). Classification (NCBI taxonomy): domain Eukaryota; kingdom Metazoa; phylum Chordata; order Testudines; family Podocnemididae; genus Podocnemis; species Podocnemis expansa. The sequence continues at coordinate 699,403 of ML682016.1, read as the reverse complement.
ACACAACCATTTTTATCTGTTTCCCCCATGTTTTGCACCACCCCCTCTCCAGCCTGGCCTCCTCTAAGCCCGTCACTACATCGCTGTTGGCTCTTTGTTGCAATCTGCAGTCCCTCACTCTCCATCCTAGTCCCTATCTGTCATTTCTAGTCTGGCTCGCTCCCCACAGCCGCTTACAGTTCCACTCGTCCCACCACATTTCCTTGTGCCTAGCCAGCCCCAGGCACTTTTTCCTGGCTCCTGGTCAGATCTGCCTCCTGTTTCCCACCTCATTGGATCCCAGTCTTTCTCCCCGGGCACCTCACCCATTAATTTTTCTTTCCCTTCCTCTCTACCCAGTCCACTGTCCTGGTTTCCTCCCTCCCTGGGTCCTTTTCCCAATCTCTTTGCCCAGCCTGTCCCAGTCTGCCCCCTGCATCCCAGCTTCTTGTCAGATCTGTCTCCCCTCCCTTCTGCCCCTTCTCCCCACCATTGGTTTCTGTTTCCATCAGCTTGTTCAACAAGTTCCCATCTCCCTTCCACCCCCCAGACTCCTCTGCCAGTATCAATGTTTCCAACGTAGCCAACAGGCTTCCAGTCCCAGTCTCCCCACACCATTGGCTCCCAGTCTCCTCATCCCCATCTCCATGCCCCACCCAGCCCAGTTTCATTCACCCTCCACTCCCCCTCTCACAAGACTCCTTGTCCCAGCCGAATCCTTTCCCTCCCCCTGAGTGTGACTTCCTTCTCTGCTCACGCTCTCAGGAGCTGTTTCTGATGCTGTATAAAATGTTTTCACGTGGGACAGGCTGTCATGTGCAGGCCCCACGTATATTCACTGTCCGAGAGCAGAGCCAGTTAGAACTCAAGGGGAAAAGGTCATAAAGGTAGAAGTTAATTAAATACAGCCATGTGGTCTCCAGCTGCTGATAGAGGCAGGACCAAGAGATGTCTGGTGTGTGTTGGGGGGTGTGGACATTAATCCCTATATCATTTTGGATGTGATATGCCAAAAGAGCTGGAACAGCACTTATCCCTACCATTTTGGATGCAGATAAGTGCTGTTCCAGATTTACTTACATGGGACAAGTTCCAGTGTATGAGCTAGCGCAATGTGTTTTATGGTCCTAGATGGGGAGCTAGGAGGGGAGCAATTTTCACCCCAATGGCAACATAGACTGTAGTCTAAAGAATTTACATTTAACTGCTTTAAACTGGGATTTTTGTCCAAGTTACTGAGAGAACAGGGGCAGCTGAGTGAGATGAAGGTATGTAAATTCTTCCTTGGCTTATCTGGGTTTATGGGAGAAAGAGAGTGACCTGCAGAATGAAGCCTTATAGAAATCCAGGCATGGATACCTTATGTGCTGATCCCCCTTGGACACAGCAGCGGAGGAGACCAGTCAGCTGACAAGGCTCTGAAATGTTTGGAAGAGAACCATGATGCTACTATTCTTCTCAAGCTCTGAAGCGTCAAGGTGACACACGACTTATTAAGGCCCCACTGTAGAGACCCAGAATCTTCTTGGACAGAAGATCACAGAAGGAGTGAGTGCGCCACAGGACAGTAGTGTAAATGGTTTGTTGAAACCTGGCATGTAAATCCGTGGAACAGCGACAAAGCGGGGCAGTGTGTAAGAACCAGTAAATTTCCTGCCTAATAGCTCATGTTTAAAAAGGGTTCCTAAATATTCCAAATACTGTTAACCATGTTTTTGTGTGTATGAAGAAACTGTACATCACTGCGAAATTCAACTGGCTGGCCCCTACTGTGAACAGCTGCATTCATGGTTTTGAGGTTTAGTTGTAGGTTATGCTTTCTGTAAAGTCCTGAAGAGCAAGTTCTCTGGCCTGTGGTTCAGCAAAAGATTTAGAATGAGGTGCAAGGAAAAAAGTGAATGTTACGGAGTTAAACATATTCCTTCGGTGTCCCCGTCCCTGTGGAGATGGCACATGCACACAGTCCGGTGAGTGCTTGGAGCTGTGAGGGAGGGACCTGCTCAGTGAAGATGCCCTGAACTGAGGAGTAATAATAATTAATGCCTAGCTCTGGTGCAGTGCTTTTCATCAGAAGATCTTCAAGGTCTTTAGAAAGGGAGGTAAAGGTCACTGTAAGGGCTTAATGTCTCAGGGTGGAAGACAGGCCACCTCATCCTCAAACTTCCTTTTGCCAGATCTACGTTAACTCTTTCATGATTGAAACCCACAGATACCTAACATATAGGATCGCCCCAGCGCTATTATTTATCCCAGATGCACAAAACTGCAAATAATGTGTAATCGTTCTGCGGGTCCTGACACCAGCCTTAATCGCCGCATCACAGAGCTCCTGTGGCAATGGTGACAGGTGTATGTGTCAAATCATGCCTCTCAGATAAAAGCTGCTCCACAGGCACCTTTTGTACTAAAATACAGAGCATTGAAAATGTGAAAGATAAAACAAAATGTAGGACATCACGCAAAGATGGCCCACGGGGGCTTGGAAGAACCACGAAGAAGAGGGCCCGACACACACACATTGTTTTGTTAACAAAGCGTCATAGTTCCATTTCTGAATCTGTGTGACTCAAGTGGTAAAATTCCCCATGTGGAGAACGATGGAAAGTTCGCTGGCTCAGGAGGAGGGGGGAATGAGGCAGGCTTTTTATATGATGCAGCAATGGGGAAAGTCCAGCACGCTCCTTTGTTGGACCAGGTGAGGCTCAGAAGGCTGATGAGCATAGAGAAAGGGAGGGTGGAAGACTAGACATCATCAGGGTTGACTTCCTCTACCGCTTTACTTGCATGATCTGAAACTCCATGTCTTTTATAGTGGCATTGCCACCTTGATGGAGCCTGCTGTGAATTCTGCTCCCAGATTTGACATTCTTGGTCCTGAACCAAAATGCTGATCCTATCTGCACCTGTGCACTGTCATCACTGCTGCAGGAGGTATTTGCAGGGACTGCTGGTGACACACTATTAGGGTGGAGGCACAACTGGAAACAGCATTCAGGGTCTTCTTCACCCCACCCCAACTCCCTGGGAGGGTCCTTGGAGATTCCCAAATTCTCAACCACAGCGACAGGGTTTGCATCAAGCTGGCCTTTCTTCCATCACCCTATGTCCTCTTTTGGGTAGGTCTAGCCTACTTGTGCCCCCACTGTCCAGAGGCTGAGGAATATCTCCTCTATCAATCCAGGGGTGAGAGCGGGGTTCAGACCTAGATTGCTGCAATGACACCATATCATTGCATAGAACAGTAGCAAGCCCAATGTCTGGTGTGGTTTGTTTAAACCATTAAGTATATCCTAAAATGGCAACATCTACTTGCTGTTCTGGTGGGTTTTGGACCAGGTTCTACAAGGCCTGAATAAGGAGAATTGACTAGGGAAAGATGAGGGTTGAAATGGGTTAGTTTTCATCAGCTTGCTTCTGCTTCCTTGGAAATTAGTTGAAATTTTGCAGCTGACTGATGAGAACAGGATTTGGCCTTGAGGGAGGATTTTCAGTGAAATCCAGTGTATGTTTAGGGAAGGGGGCCTCAGGCTGTAACGCTGGTGCAAAGGTGAAGGGTGTTGCTAAGGCATAAGGGATGAAGAGAGGTAATATCTAGGGAATCTCAGGTGCCCCAGAATTCAATGTCTGTGGGGAAAAAAAGAAGCCTTAGGACCTACACTTTGAAGTTGGCCTCGTTCCTCCTTGAGGTTGGAAATGAGTGAAGGAAATTCTATGCTTGAATGCCTGGGGCCTCTTAGTCACAGCACAAGCTAAACATGAGATGGTTTATGCTAGCAGACTCTGCTGCCTCTGTAGCTGTCTGTTCTCATTGCAGATGTCCTTCCTGCATCTCACCAGCAGCTCCTGCTCCCTCGGCTGCCTCCCCTGCCTGACCTGAAAACTCCCTGATGGGTCTGGCGGCTGCTTTCTGTCTTTGAGGGATCCAGTCCTGTCCACTGTGTCTGAATTCCTGATGGCTTGCTAATTGCTCAGTGCGCGCTGCTTGCAGCACAAGAGACAGGCCCCGTGTCATGCTCTGTGGTTTGCTAGGAGAGGGTATGGACCTCATCTTGACTTGACTTGAAACAGATGAGAAAGAATAGTATTTGATATGATTAATGCAAAGACTTCAGCTCTGTTTTCTGTCTCCACTGCCATGGGACTGCCCTTTGCACACTGTTTGGAAAGGCTGTTTGCTGGTAGATGCAGTCATGAAAGAACACTGTGGCCTTGATTCTGCATGGTGCTTGCATGCTGGTGCTCGATGCTTTTGGGCACAGGGCTAGGCGCTAGGCAGCAGTCACAAGCCCTTCGGCGTCCCACCCCTCTGCTTAGCACCGGTGGAGATGGGGCAGTGTGTGGGCAGACAACGGTGCATTGGAGGGGACTTGCTGTCGAGTTTATGCTTAATGAAGCTCTGGGGTGCAAGGGCCTCCGGCTGCAAAGCTCAGCTGCCACGCTCTGGCATCGAGACCAGTCTAACCTGCAGCTCTGGTGGTTTCCTTTCCCAGTTCCCCCTGCTGCAACTCTGACTCTTGGCTGGCTGCCAGGGTGGGTGAAACTTTCTTTTCTCCTTCCCCTGCCAACCAGGGAGACTCCGGCCCTGAGTTCCCAGGAGGGAAGCGGGGGGTGGGAGGGCAAGGAAACACTAGCTGCCTGCAGGGTAAGCAGAGGAGGAGAGAAGGATGGAAACCTGCCAGCTTGGTAGGTGTGTGAGGTACTGGGATGGGGTGGAGGAGGACCAGGGCATGGGTGGGCTGCAGGTTGGACCAAGGAGGGTGAAAAGGAGTGGGGTGTATTGACTGGAGGGTGTAGGAACGGTGACAGAGGGCAGATGAGAATTGCTGGCATTTTGGTAGGAAGCCGATGCCTTGGAGTGTGGGTCGCTGCTGGCTCTGGCTGCATGTCTAGTGCCTGTTGGGGATTTGCATATGTAAATTTATTCCAAAGTATTTTGGCTGAGCCCATGCAGGCCCAGCTGGCAGCTTATCACCTCTAACCACTGCTGCTGCTCCCATTCCACCCTCCGCCAGGGCCTGGTGCCCAGCGCTCAGGCATGATCCTCTCCCTATGCACCAGCACCTTCTGGTTCCTCCTCTTTGGTACAGGAAGCCAGGGGCTGAGGCTGGAGGGCAGAGGCAGGAACTTTCTGCATTCTGCAGGATAAATAGGATCAGCTTCCCTGGGGACTTAAATGCCTGAATGCAGGGGGAAGGGCAGCCCGGTGCATGATCATGGGAATGTGTCTAGCTGGAGAACGTTAATGAGCGTCTGCACTGTGGCCCGTGCACGCATGAATTCCCACGCTGATGCAAGATCATGTGAGTGCTAGATTACGCATGTTGAGTAGAAACTGTCATGGGGGGGGCTGTCCCAAAATAATTACACTCTTCTGCCTAGCGGTGTGCTACCTTTTCTGGCTCCCTGCTTGTTAGCAGGCAGGAGCAGAGAGGCTGCTACTAATTCACTAATCAGGAGCCCCCTGTTCCCCGAGTCTTATTTTTTGTCTTCTGCTCAGAGGTGCATTCCTGAGCCCTATGCAGGATCAAGCCTGAACAGAGCAGTGCTAAGCCGTTGCATGGCTGAGAGTTTAATGCCTTGTATTTACATACTGTTGTTCAACCTGCCAGGTCCTAAAGCATTTTACAGCCTGTGTGCATGGGTCACTGCATCTGTCACTGAAATGCAGCCAGCTCTGGGGTGAAGTATGGCCCCGAAGGGAGGAAGTAAAGAAAGATACTGTGTGCAATCGAAACTGCAGGATGAATTGAAGTGGGTGGAATATGTATCTAAGTTGGAATGTAGCCAAGACGTGAGGTTAACACTTCTCGTCTTATGAAAACTGTAGTCAGATCTTTGAGGACAAAGGTTCAGGGCTTCTAAAATACAGCAGTCCGTACAGCTGGCTCCGAGGATAGAGAGCCACCTGTGTATGGAAATCCTAGGCCCACTTCCTGCACCAACGTGAAGTTATTTAGAGGTCTCCCCTCCAAAGACTTGAGGCCATTTAATTTGTGAGATCTGACCCATGCAGTGCAAGGTGAACGCCAGGCAAATAATAAAGTGGGGGCAGGGGAACGAAGAGGCCGATTTGAGTCATGTTGTGTTGTCACAGGCACAGCTGTCCCATCACATTGCCCTTGACATGGTTTTGATGGTGATACGCCAAGCTGGGATAGGGCTCTTCATAGAGGTGCTTCTGCACCAGGAGAGAGAGAGAGGAAGAGGATGAAGAAAGTATGGCTAGAGCTGCAAACAGAGAGAACTGGGTTCTAGGCACAGATTTGCAGCTGACTTGCTGTGTGAACTTGGGCAAACCTTTTGATTTTTAGCTGTTCCTTTATAAAAATTGGGATTAAATGATTCAGCTGCCTTTTTGGAAAGTTGTAATATTTAATATGCCTTTCTAAGAGCCGATCACTAGTGTGAAAGCACCTGGAGAAACCTGGGGACTGAGGGGATTGGGAGACGGGTGCTCAGAAGGAATTACTTAGCTTGGACATTGATCAGTTAGGTGACTGCACCTAGGTAGGTTGGGTGGCTTCCTTTGCGCATGTGGTGCTCTGTGAATCAGCATTTCTGTACCGGTGATGGCAGGAATCAGGAGCGTGAGGTAAATGGGTATATAATATGGGGGCACTTTGATAGTGAGGGGTGGCTTGTGAGTCAGTGACGGATACACAGATTTGAAAGCTGATTCTCTGAGCTTTTCCTCATTACCGAGGTATGCCCCTCATGGTTGGCTCCAAGGTAAACAGGCTTTGTGTGAAATACCTCCCCTTCTCTCTCCTCTTTTCCCCTCACTGAGTGTTGTGAGAATATGACAATCTGGCACGGAGAGAAGAAATAAACACTGTATGATCAGCTAAAGCTCCCAAGCTGAAATGTGCAGAGATCTGGTTACAGTAAGGGGTTTAGAACAAAAGACATTTGCTTCTAGAATCAATTCCTCTCCATTTTGTAGGTGGAAGGGAAGGGGAGAAAACAATCACCTCTCTCTCCCCCTGATTAAAGCAGCTGGATTTTGCAGAAACAGCAGCCCGGAAGCCTGTGCAGCACCAGCTGCATAGCCTCAGAAGGACTCCAGCATCTTGCAAAACCATTTACATTCTGAGGCTGCCTGAGAACAGAGGGGGATCATCCCAGGAGGGGTCCGGAAATAGAAGCCATAGGACAGTTTTGCACTGGTTTGGTATCATCAACAACAAAAAGAGGCAGCTGGGTGCTAGTTTCAACCTCTTACTTCGGTGGGGCCTGATCCTATGAGGCGCTGAGTGACCTTTACTCCCAACTGGAGTTGGGCGTTCAGTCCTTGAAAGATCAGTCTCTGTACAGACAAGTAGAAGAGTCCAAGAGATTTAGCGATGACACCTTCTCCTATGCATTAAAAGCAAGCCAGCTAGAAAAACCTACTCATTTTAAAAACATTTTCCATGACAAGACAGTGGACCCAACCTAACATAAATTGACCTCCCTTTAACCTTCAGCCACATGTGAATTTGGAACACAGAACATTTCGCACATGGAGCTGAACCGGCTTGTGAAATGAACATGCTCCCATGTGGTTGCCGAGTTTTTATAAACTCAGATTCTTGTGATCCGCCCAAGCAGGAGGCAGCTGCAGTATGTACAAAATACAGCCATGTACTCCAGTGCTATATCATGAGTGAATACAGAAACCTTTGCTACAGTTAATCGACACAGAATCACTACCTGGATGGAAAGTCCAGGGTGGTAACGGAGAGAAGGCACAAAAGCAGCAACAGTTTTGCCTAAGTCACCTTGGGAACATACATGAATTCCATTTTTCCTTCTAGAAATCCAGCTTACAGAAGTTTTTATGTTTAGCTGGAAATGGGAAAATGTCCATCCTTTGATAGTAAGCTTTATGGATTCCCAGATGAAGATACTATACCTGTCTATTCAGTGAGACACTAGTGGAACCTTCAGCATTAAACCTGACAAGAAATGAGTTAGACAGAGTTGTCTTCTGAGTTTTCTGCCCTTCTGTCTACTAAATCTTTGCTTTGACAAGAAAGCCTCCGCCCCCTGTGACTAAAGTCTATAGGAGTCCTAAGAGCTTTTCCCAACAGCATGTGGGAGTTTACCACATGCAGAGAAGTGCTGAAATCCATTATCTATATACAGGCTGGATATGTGAAGCTGATATGGGGCGTATCAACTTTGGCAGAAAGAAGTTTGTAAGTACTCACAGTGTCATTTGAGAACCTGCTTTTTGAAAGTCTGGATTTACAAAGGGAGGACGGGGTTCTAGTTTTGTCGTTTCAAACATTAACCAAAAAATGGCATTCTGGATTCTTGCTGATTTTTCAAATTGTGACTAGTGGTTCTAGTGCTAGATGCCAAACTTTCGGGGCTTCTAGGAATGGAGCACACGTATAAATAACAGCACAGTTGGAACAGGCCTCACAAATTTGGTTTCTAGTCATGATGGCCACCAGTTTTAGTAGCCTGTTGTCTAGCTCCATTGTAGAAATGTAATGGAGAAGCATTCTCTGGCGACCAAAAGTAGAATTGCTGTGAGCCAATTTTGTCTACTCCTGAATTAAAACTTGTATTCCCATCCATGCCATCATCTCATTGGACAGTGACTTCTACAGATGCCTCTTCTATCCCATGTATTTCTAGAACACCAGACTCAAGTGTGTGTACAGTGCTGTTTCTTGCCTTCCCATGTGCAGCTAAAGTCATGACTGTGTCAAACTAGTGTTCACATGTCTCTGTTGGGACTCTGTTCCTTTTAGGATCAGAATTGTCTTCCAGAAAATTAAATTGGTCCAAGGACCAAAATGGGGATGGGCGATGTTCAGCGGCAAGTATGAGGCCCAGTATCTGTCAGTCCTGTAGAGCTAGAAAAAAGGGCCGTACGCAAATGGAAAGGGCTGAAGCCATTTTCATTATACTCCAGATCAGATTTCCTGCTCATACGTTACAAGGCAGCTCTTGATGTTTAAGCAACCCTTGATCGTCAAGTAAATCATACTGCGTGGTAAAAATTCTGTCGCAGCCTGCTCCCCAAATCTGGTCTGGTGTGCTACTGTGACCCCTACCCCCCATCTCCACGCCTCTCTAAGTTATAATAGCTTACCTACGCTACCCCAAATCTTTACAGCACTGGGGGCTGGAACCCTGCCCTCAAAGTGCCCTTATGCCAAGGTTTTGGGGGGACCTCAGAGGGCAGCCTTATGGCTGTGCTGTGCATTGCCTGCTCTGGGGGACTTCTCCATGACTTTTAGATTCCTTCATGCTACTCAGGCCTTTTTGTGAGGCAAGATCAGGCTGGGACAGGCTCACTGCTGGATTCAAATCTTGGCTCTGCCACTTGCTTGCTGTATTATCTTAGGTATAATCTCCCCATGCTTCATTTTCCCCTCTCTTTTAAATGGGGATGATGATCCTTATTCGCCCCATAGGAGTGTTGAGTCTTACTTCACATGCACTTTGAGATCCTCAGGTAGCAGCCCAGCTGTGATGTTCTTCATAATGCTTTACAGAACCAAAAAACCCCTTGGGGCTTGGACCAGGCCACACAAAAATGGGCTGAGGTAAATGAAAATTGCCAAAGTGGGGAAGTATCTGGTTTTGTAAAATGCGAGGAGACGGTGAAATTTACTAAAATCAAGGCATAGCTGTAGGACCAAGAATTTAAACCAAAACCTTGGGGAGAGGGGAAATGAAATGGCTTAAGATTGTTATTTTATTGCTTACCTTAAAAAAAAAATATCTGCTAAATGCAAATATGCATTCACACAGACTAGGGAGAGGGAGGAGATGGAAGGCATGCAGGGAAAAGTGTGTGGGATCTAGGTTTTGCATCGTTCGCTGAATTACTGGCAGGTCTTTTGTAACATCTGTTAAAAATAAAACAAACATTCATTTCCATTTCTTGCTGCCTGAGATGGCTTCTGCAAAAATTTTAACCTGTCCAGGAATTTATCTAGAAATTTCCCCTCCCCTCTCCTCATGCCTCTTCTTCTCCAGCAGGGGAGATTTCCTTCCTGGCCTTCCCAGGGGCTCCATTAGCCCTACATTAAAGCCTTTTACTCCATCTAAACTCTCCATTGAAGTAAAAGGAATTCTAATAAACCACTGGGAAACCGTTGCTATTCACTCTTTCCATGGAAACAAGGTACTGGCTTAGAACGCAACTCAACTCCAGGAAGCCTGGGTCAAGGCAGAAGACCAAGGAGGAATTGAGAGGCAGTTTCCATTATAATGGACCTTTGAGACACACGAACACTCTGCCCCCACCAGCAGAGCTGTTGGGAGGAGCATGGGCCTGGTTGTGTTAAGCAGATGGGCCATATCACAGGGTTTTCTCGTAATGAGTGCATGGTGGTGACTGAGTTCGTAAAGGTGTCCGTATGTAAAGGAGTCTGTCCTCACAAGATGTATAGACCTATCATGGTGTAAATCAGTAGTAACTGCATTCAAGCCAGCGGTGGACAATTGATGAAAGGAGCATCAGGGCCGTGGCTGTGCTGCACACGGTCCGGTGAATGACAGAATTCCTGCAGGTGTGTTTAGGTGTGAGTTGTGTCCCTCAAACCTGGAGGGGAGCCTGCAATCATGGCATGTCAGCAGTAGTGACAGGAACGGCAGGAGGAAAATTCTGAAAACCAAATTTGGATCATTACGATGCAAACTGTTAAAGTCCTTTGCCTCTACTGTGGCTTTCTCTGATGTGCTTCTGGTTTTGTGGAGCATCAGCTAAAGATGAAAGGCGGCGTGTAAGATCTCAGTGGATTAAACCTTGGGGAGACCCATTGAGGAAGGGACGGTCTGTCCAGCAAGTCTCTGCTGTGACCAGTTGAGAGTGAGACTGCTGACAAATGAAGAAAATTAAAGTGATTTAAATGAAAAGCTGCGGGAAGGCACTAGGCACTGAGGAGCACTCCAGCAGGGCAAGGAGGTCTGCAAGGAAGGCAAAGGATATGGCTTAGAGGAGTGGGTCTATGAGGAACAATCCAATGAGGTAACCATTTGGCAGATTGCTAGAAGTGAAGATTACAAATGCAGGAAGAGCAGTGTGAAATGCTTAAAAGGGAAAGGCGGAGCCGTACCAGCCTGGACTGGAAGAAGTCTTGGATATAACTGGCATTTTTGAAACCTGTGATGAGCATAATCATTGGGTGCTGTAATTCCTAGCTCTACAGGAAAGATAGGTTTGGTCACAGAGGTGTTTGCATTACAGCTACACAAATGACTCCATGGTCTCTGTTGGGGTGGTGGCGGGGGAATAAGTGTAGCCATGAGGCTGAATCCCTGTAGGTATAATTTACAGGTTATGAAAATAGTTGTACCATCAACTGCCGAATCAGAACATCGGTGTTGAATATCTAGTGCTGCGAGATGTCAAGGAATGAACAAAAACTAGTCAAACAGTAAAAATGGGTGATTTTAGCTACCTAACATCACTTGAGAACATGACTTGGGAGAAACAGTTTCTCAAGATCATCAACTGTTGATTCATGGAACAGCTTGCTCTGGAAGACATGAGGTGACCCTTGACTTAATTCTTAGTAATGCGCAGGAGTTGTGCAAAGAAGTAAGGTGTGACTGGGCCAAGATAACAGTGTCCACAGATAATTAAGTTTCCAAAACCTTGCAGACGCAATCATATCAAGCGTTAACACTGTGACACTGAACTTCCAGACTAAGGACTTTTGCAAAATGAGGAAAGCTGGTGGTAACGGCCCACCGGACAAAGTTAGGAGGCGAAAATCCATAGGGTCAGTTTGGAGACTGTGTAAGACTAGAGTCAGAGAAGGTCTCTGAATGTTTCCCACAAAAAAAGGAGTCAAAAGAACAAGAAGTGAACAGGACAGCAAAATGGCAAGGTACAAGTCTAGAAAGTTACTCTTGGAAAATGGAAATCCAGACTAAGGAATGGTAAGAGAATAGACCATAAATTTTGCAGGGTTAGGCATAAACTGGAGCTGAAGAGGAAACGAGAAAGAAGAAGGAGCTCACGAATGAAAAATAAATGATAAGAAATTCATTCTGTTTCTTGGAAATAGGAAGCCCCGTGGGAGATACAGTGGAGCTCCCAGTCCAGTTGATCACAACAGGGGCAATCAGAGAAGCTGAGGGGATTGCAGAGAGGCTGACTGATTTCTCCAAACCAGTCCTCAGCACAGATAAGGAAACGTCTGGGGTTACTGTTTGCGGGTGGCAAAGGTGAGACACTGACAGAACTCGGCATTGTTCTGACAGCTTGAGAAATGACATCTCAGTGGGGAGGTGTTACTTTAAGGGAGGCCCTAGCCTCTTATTAGGAGAGTGAACTCTGCCCTCTAGAGCTGAGTGAGGAAAAAGTGGGTCGAAGGACGGCATATAGGCGTACAGCAGGGAGGCGGTTCATTCTGTACCACACATTAGAGCGTCTTATCATTTCCTGTACTCATAATAACTTGGAGGTGGTGTTTACTTGCTCGGAGCTGGCCACTGACTTTGGTAAGCAAGACAGCTGTAACCCACTATTGCAAGATCTGAAAATAAAGAAAGGGCTTTGTTTGATACCTTTGCTGCTTGAGCAGTGCCCCTGGGAAAAAGGTGGACCCCTGGCTTGCAGCTGGACAGCATGATTCATCTGGTGGGAGCACTAACAGTGCCAAAGAATAAAGTATTACACTGATAAGTAGGGGCCTGACTTACGCAAGCAAAACTTCCTTTGGATTGGCCTAAAACAGATTCAACATATCATTAAAACCAGTACACTAATCGGTAAGCAGTGCTGAACCACGGTCAGTACTGCAAGCCCCAAGTGTTTGAAAACTGTGAGGCAGATCCTTCTGAAATCATGTGATTAGGCTAGAAGTCACGAAATTTTAAAAGCAGTAAATTTGGGGTTGTTTTAATTTGGCATTTTGGCTTTTGGGCCTATAAGGTTCATGTAGTTCAGCTTTTCTCTGTACATATGAGGGCCAGAAACATAACAGCTACAAAAGTAGAGATTCTCATAAAGTCACGAGTCCAGGAGCTGGGGATTTCAGAGATCAGTATCATGAGACTTGCTATAAAATTGTACCGTTGGGAACATGGCATATTTTATTGGACCCCAGTGTGACGTAGGAACTATTGATCAAGGAGCTGTATGCCAACACCAGGAAAAAAAAAATGATGAATTAGCTAGTGTGCGTCTCCCGAAGGAATCAGAAATGTCCAGCTGTGTGTCATAGCCCCTCTGCTATTATGTGCTGAAGGAGATTTTCCTGCAGGTCAAGTGGAAGGAAGGGATTTGTGGTTGGTTTTTTTTGATCAAGAGGATCTGAGTTCTCACTACTGTCTTGAAGTCCTGACTGGGTGGGGAAGAACAGACAGCACTGTGATGCTTGTCAAGTCCTAAGTGACCCCCGATTTGTTACCATATATTTTGTTAGGGGGTGAAGTTGCCCAGCTGGATCTGGGAGGCGCTTGTGGGAGGGGGAGGAGAAGAACAGTTTCAAGGAAAGGGAAATTGAAAGGAGGAGGAGAGATTTTCAGTGACTTGTGGACTCTATGGAAGACCAGTAGTCAACCATTAGTCTTCTGATGGGACCTGAACAAACTTAAATAGTGAGAAGATGGCTCCTGTTTACTTTCCGCTGTGATTCAAGAAGTGGGGTTCAGTGTGAAATGAAAAGGGAACAGATTGGAAATGGATCCCAGTGAATACTTTTTTTCATAATAGACAATTATGAACCCATGAAACCTGCTGCCACTTCCACTGAGGCGAATAACTTTGTAAGGTTAAAAAATGAGTCACATTTGCAGAAGGGGTTATCAGCCCTCACATTGGAAGGCATAATCTGATCACCAGCTGGTGTCAGACAGGATTTTCCCCTCTGCCCAGGGGTTGGTGTTACCCAAAGAGCTGTGTTAGGAGGTTTTGCAGCTTCCTCTAGGGCATCTATCATTGGACGCTATCAGAAGCAGGGCACCTGGCTTCAGATACCTGCATAATTCCTCTGTTTGGAAACTTCTTACAGGGCCACTGAGCGTCCTCCAGTGGAGGGGAAGGCTCTTTGATTTCCTTTAACCTTGCAGTGCATGAAGTCCTTGGGTATTTTTCCCCTCCTCGTGGATTTTCCTTCTAGAAGAGGGTGCATGGAAGAGGATTATGTTTTTAAAAATATGCCCCCTTCACTCATTCCAAAAAGGAAACCTAAAACAGCCATGCAAAGAGATTATCTGCTGCCAGATCTAATTTGCCAGCCACCTTCCACCTAAATTCCAACAGCTGCACAAAGCTTGTAGCCCAAGCTTCTATGTTTTTCCTGTCAGTCACTGCCTTGGCTGCAGCTGGCTATGCAGAACAGAGAAAGCTGCAGGTGTGATTTGTTCTCATTCCTCCCCCTCTGCCTCACTCTTTTTTTCTTTCCCCAGCCACCTTCCACGACCACTATCTGATCGTTGCATTCAAAAATAAAGTGTCACACCCCCTGCCAGAGTGTTCTGCGTCGTGTTGATGCTGGTTTTGCTCAAGACTCGAATGTTTAGGAGCATGGGTGGATTTCGGGGGTTTTTTGGGCTGTTTTTGGTTTAGGTTTGGGTTGTTAATGTGATCATTTGCAACTGAGGAGAGAAAAATGAAAAACTAGAAAGGAGCGAACAGCCTCCCCCCCCCGAGGATTAAGCCAAAAAAAAAAATGTCTGCAGCTTTCTGTTGACCCTGCATGATGGCATTTTTGTGCTGTGCGGCTGATTGCTATTCCTGGCACAAACACACACTCACACTCACTCACACACACACACAAGCCTTGCATAGATCACACAGGCAAGGCAAGCCTGCAACCCACTCACTGATGATGATAATAATTAATGATAATTAATAAAAAAAGACATTTGCTGTTGCTAGCCCCTCAGCATCTCTGGCCATCCTGTCCAATGACCTGATGTCTGGTGAGGGAGATCGGCCAGACCTCCACCTACCACCCTCACCTGTTCCCCGGCTCCAACAAGCGCTCCCCTGTCTGGTGTAACAGCCTGCAGCCAAGCCCCCCCGCACCACGGCACCCCCCCACCCAACCACTCCTACGGCTGGCATTAAATTTTCAGCCTGGATGCTATAGGGCCGTTTCTAATTACCTTATATCCCCTAGTGGTCCATGAATAATGGCTACTGAAGGAGCTTAGAAGGGTGGCTGAGAAAGAAAGGGGGGGAAAAAAAAAGGAAAGAAAAAGAATTGTGCTATTTCTCACATTTTTTTTTCCTAAGGATCTAATCTGGCTACTGTGTTCTGGAAGAAGAGGAGGAGAGAGAGACACAGCACCAGAGAGTGAGAGAGCGAGGAGCACAAGAAACATTGCAGGTATGGTTTTGGGGTGGTTTTTTTTTACTGCCGGGTCTGCAGAGTGTTCTTTGGGAATCTACAGAGCTTTTTCTTGATTTATTTTTCTCTTGGGCAACTTGCTACCCTTTCCAGTTGAGACTACAGGATACCACTCTGGCATTGCAGAGTTTGCATGTCTGTTCCCTGCTTGCTGTTTTGGGGGTTTGGTTTTGCTTTTCTATAATTAAAAAAGGGGTTTGGATTGGTTGCAGATTTCTAGTGACTTATTGGCAGTGCGTGTCCAAAAAAGACAGCTGAGACTCAGGATATTTGTGTCTACGTGTGTGTTTGTACTAAAGAGATTTGTTCGTTTCTCTAGTCCAGGCTCTCTCTTTTCTGAAGTTGAGATGATAATAAAATGGGTTTGCAGATGAATGTGGGAATGAGGTCCATCAAGGAGATTTTTTTTTTTTTAAATTTAGAGTTATCCATGTGCATGTTTTTCTACTTCAAAAAGTTCCAGCACTGATGAGACGAAGCGCCCCACAGTCATTACTGTTGTCTTTGTGTGTGAACGTCAATTTGATTTGTTTTCTTTCGTTTATTTGGTGTGTATTGGGCTGGCTTGCCAGAAAAAAATTGTTCTAAGAGAGATATGAGTAATCCCAGGATTTGCACATCTGGCTGTGTGTTCGGAAACCCCCTCTGTGAGACTTTCACATGCTCCCTGTTTCTCATGGCAAATTTACACGAAACCCATCCATTGTCATTAGAAAACAACCCAAACGACTAACAACTCACAGCCCCCCTTACAGAGATTCCACGGTCCGAATGTGTGTGAGCAAGAGCTTGTGAGCTTTTGTTTTAAATAAAGAAATGGCAATGATTGAAAACATATGAATAGGATGCTGTGCAGGATGTGTGTGTATGGGGGGGGTGCGGATTGGAAAAGTGCTTATACTACAGAAGTAGCGCTTGAATGACTGTGTAGTACATGACAGCCGAGGGGGGCTGTCCGCTCTCTATCATTACTGAGCAGCTCATGGGGGCTTGCGTGTGTGTGTGGAATGGAATTTGATTTTTGAATGTGAAGAATGATTTTGCCACGGTGGAGCTAGCAGAGGAAAATCAAACTGAAGTGGTGTATGAGGTCAGATGCATTCAGACTTCACTTGCTGATATTCTACAAAAGCTGGCTAATAGTAATTTAAAAAAAAAAGGCCAGAAAAGAAAAACATATATGAAAATTAGGATGGTGAGGGGGAGGTCGAATTATATCATGAGCAGCCCATAGACTTTGAAACCTTATCAGCAAGAGAAATGTGGTGGTTGAGATACTGAGTGAGACCTTACCCAAGTGTGGCCACAGCTCTCTTGGATTTTATTTTGGGGTAGCAATAAAAGTCGGTGAAGCGCCTTGGGAGGGAGGTGCTCCTTGGAGCAAATCTTTCAAAATAAAAAAAAAATGTGGTTCTCCCCTGCACCCCCCTACCAGCTTGTTTTGTTTGTTTCCTAGAGAAAAAGAATCGGGGGCAGGAGGAGGTGGGCAGGGCGGAGAGAAAGCATGGGGGCGGAGAGTCGATTTAAATTGGACTTAATGGATTCCCAGGGCAGCTCTTTTAGATGAAAGTCAAAATAAGAGCCAAAGTGAATCTCAGCGGACCTGTCTGTTGCATTAAAGATGCAGCGTTCCTCTTCTTTCCCCTCCCCCCCTTTTTTCTTTAAAAGAAAAAAAAATGTGTTAGCCATACAGAAAACGGAGTGGAGTTTCTAGGCCTGTAATGAGAGCTCTAATTCAAGAACTTACAGCCTCTTGGGATATTCTTTACTGATCAGTGCTTTTGTTATTCCTGCCTTGGTCTGGTTTATTTCTTTTGGTGTGTCTGAGAGACGTGCGCTATTTTTAAAACCCCCTCTTTGGCACCAGTAGGTAAGGTGCCCCTGTGCCTGGCTCGGGTATCTCCACAGTGTAAATGGGCCATGCGCAGGGCAGGCTATTTCCAGTTTGGATAGCCTTGGCATTTGCTGATTGACGTGCCTCGTTCAGCTGAGAGACAGCCTGATAAATAGCTCTGGGATTAAAGGGTTACGAATGAGGTCTGTCCAGAGCTGAGTGTCTTTCTGGCTATGTGGGATGCTCAGAACCAGGTTCTGATCTCAGCTTTTGTGGTGTAAATACAGTGTATCGTTGCTGAGGTCAGAGTAACTGAGATGAGGCACCCGTGGGAAATTTCCCCCTGCTCTACGCACATATCCTTCTTGCAGCTGTGCAGGAGTGATGGCTCTAGGAGCCAAGAAATAGCAAAGCTCCTAGTGGGCACCTAGTGGAGCAGGGGAAAGCAGACTAAAGTTCTCCTAAGAGGCCAGCTGAGGGTTTGCTTTGTCTGCTGGAGTTCACCAATGGCACAGAGCTTGCATGGCAAATCCCATGTGACTCCCCCATCACTGTCTCTGGTGCAAGTAGGCATGTCAGCGGCATGACTGGAGAATGGGAATGAGGCTGGAGTTATATTGTTGTTGGAGCTGTACGCAAACTGTGGCAGCCCTGAGACTGCTCCAAAGTTGTGTCAAAAGCCAAACTGGCCCTGGGCCAGCCCCAGGACTGGCGGGGAGGGGAGAACAAAAAGGTGGTGTGCAGCCACCTTTGTCATCTTTCCAGGTTCTGTGCTGAGCAGAGCTCGGTAAGAGGTGGGGATGTGGCCCATAATCTATGAGTCGGTTCACTTGTCCTCATCTGGCTGTGATCCCTTTCCCCCATATATGCCTCTTTTTCTGGAGTTATCTCTAGGGGCTTGGCAGGACCCTGGAAGAGCCATAGACATCACTCCTGCCTTTGCTGTGAGCAGATTCAGGATCTCTTTTGAAGACTCATCCCATGTGTTTTGATTAATTTGGGGAGTCTTCTATGGGTATCCTTGACTCTGTCCTTTCCCTGCATGCTCCTTCCATCCCTTATGTAGCCGCTGCTTGACAGCCAAGCCAGCCAATGAGAAGAGTACGATGGGACCCTTTAGTATGCACCGCCTCTGAATCTTTAGGACATTTACATCCCCTTGGCCACCCCAGGTAAAAATTGAGACAGTCTGGAAGCTAAACTGTTATTTCCTAAATTGCAATCCAGAATGCAGTCCCTAGGCTGGTCTCTTTTTGTGTGGCAGAGGGGCTTACCCGATAAGGCTTCTGGTGTGCCAGTTCTTAAGTCCCACCACTTCACTCTGCTTTTGTTCTACTCCCACTGTTAGAAACCTTTTGCAGCCACAATTAAGATGTAGATGGGGGGGAAAAAAAAAAAAAAAAAAAGAAGAGCAATTGGCTCTTGCTCTGTGGTATTTGCAAGGCGGTAGACTTACATAATACCAGGAGAATGGGAAAGGTTGGTGCTTAAATGCTAGGATGATAGACACCTTAGAAATACCATTGATAGATATCTGTAGAATTAAGGGAAAGCAGTTAACCTAGACTTCAGATCGCTTAAAGAATTGTACATTGACAATGACAGTGATTCGGCAGAAACTACGGATTCTGTGTCACCGGTCCCTTTCCTTTCATTACAAGGTGTCACACTGTACACTGGTGGAGTTGAGCTTAATATCAGGCACAGAAGGATAATACTTAGTGCCTGTGATGTGATGATCTCAAAGCATTTGGCAAACACTAAGTCTGTCAAACTCCCAGTTAGGCAGGTTAGCACTGTTCTACCCATTTTATGGAGGGGAATGTGGAGGCTCAGGGGTTTTAGGTCACATGCTGTAGCAGTAACAAAACCAGATGGAGAACACCCGAATTCTAGCTCCTAATCCTTTGTTCTATCCTCTGGGCAGCATTCCTTCCTTATAGGATGAATTCTAGCTGTCCATACATAACATAAAGAGGATGGCTGCAGTTTCCATCTGATATCAATGGTAAAACTCCAGCTGATTTTTAACAAATCCAGTGTTCGGTTCCAAAGTCTCTTGTGGTTTGCGCAGGGAGCATAGGGAACTGAATTCATGCCTTCTCTTCCTGGCCCAGCCGCTAACTTGCTGGGTGAGCTTGAGCGACTCACCTGGTGGCTCTGTGTCTCAGTTTCCCCCTCTGTCAAATGGGCGTTGTAGCATTTAATGAGGCCTGAGGTAGGCAGTACATTGTAGTCAAGTCCTTTGAGGTGTTTTGAGGCAAGTGCATGGCTGGATGGACTGTTCAGACAGGAGGAATCCTTTCTCCTTTTGCTAGTTTGCAGTCACACTCTCCTCTCACCCAGTATCTTGAGAGCCTCAGAAAAGCACCTAAACAGGCAGAGACCAGGAGGAAAAAGCTTCTTGTCATTTAAGCGCATCTCCCTGAGTGAAGGGGGTGGGATTATTTTTCGGAGATAGCTGAGCTCCTGTCACTGGAACAGGACGCTTGCTGCTCCCCCATGAAAGTGATCATTAAAAGCCACGGGCAGTGGAAATCTTGACATTCTGTCAGTCCCAGCCTTTTACAGCAGCAGTCTCTGAAGGCTCGCACTCTGCTACACATAAGAAAACAAGTAAGAACAGTGGGAAGGAAAGAGAGAGGCTTTGCAGCAGGCAGTCGATAATTGTAGGCAGTCAGTGCCTGTGAAGTTCCTGCATCACACTTTCACTTAGAGAGAAAAACCTTGTCCTCTGCCCTGCACCCGTAGAATAGGAGGGTGCAGGATACAGAGCAATTGTAAAGGATGTGATGCTGGTGTACCCTACTCTGTGTGCTCCCAACCTATATCCTGCTGCATTACTTATGACTTGATGCAGGTGAACCTTTCAACTCTCTGCCCTTGGGGAGCGGCCAGGCTGCAAAGAAGGTGTCAAGAGCCTTTGCATCAGAGAGAGGAAAAAAATGTTTCTCCTTTCTGCTCTCTGCCCCCTGTGGAAATGGTGGTCTTGAATGTTTTAAAAAGAAAACACCCCATTTTCCTCTTATGTATCTCAGTTTTAGCACAAGTCAAGGCAAAAGATCAAGGAGTTTCTTCCTTTTATGCAGCACACAAGACTGAAGATACACCAGTGGGGGGAGGGGGGGTCAGAGCAGCAAGGCAAATGGAAATTTTAAAGGCGATTCTTTCCTTTTTGTCCCCAAGGAGATCAGGCAATGAAATGATCCACGCACTAATTAAAATTATTATATCTTGATTGAGACATTCTTGCTTGTATCCCACTTGCCTACAAGAAGTTTGGGAGCAGACGGAGAAATTCCTCTAATATATCTAGACAGATAGATATAGAGAAATAGATAATCTAATCTAATCACAAGCATAAAGGAACTAAAAAACGGATTGTGCAATATTCAAACACAACCAAAAGATAAATATCTATCTTTTAGCAGCGTTTGGGTATATGTAAAAAGATTACACATTGTTATTTTTAAAGAATGAGCCAAATCCTGAGGGGGCAAAGCAAAAGTCACAAAGGATTATGTAACTGGGGCCAAAGCAATCTAAATATGCATAAATATGTCAAGCCATATATGATTTACCCCACACCTACCAATGACAATATTTTAAGAGTTAGATTTTTATAGGGGTGGTGAATAAACCTGGACATAACCCTGATGTTTTGATGCAAGAAAAAGACTCCCATTGAGTTCAAATTCAGTTCTGGTACAAATGGGCTAAACTCTGGTTAGCCCCCAGGTTTAACACTCACATAAAACCTGGAGGCTAATGAAACAGGGCTGGTTTCATTTTAATTTGGAAAATCCTCTTCAGTAAAACCCCTTGAGTTTTGGCTTTTTTTTTTCCTTCACTTTTTTACAGACAGGCTTTGCTTCCTTCCCTTTAATTGCATCTCCATTGTTAGTCACTGTTTGATGTCTCACGGGGGGATACCTTTTTTGCTGCATTTATGGTAGTGGGTAAAACTTGCTGTTATGCATGCTAACTGTTTCTATAGAACAGTAGGCCCAGCTATTGGATGTTGAGAGTTCAAACATTGTGGACCCAGTGCTCATTTGAACACAGGCCCCTTTACGTCACCCTGGCAGTGAAACAGGCCTTAAAGTGGGTGTAAATTATACTGGCAGGGCAGTGTCCTTAAGCCTTGTCTACACAGGGCAGTTGACTAGAATACCAATTGTAGTGGAACAAGCTGTTCCAGAATTCCCTGTGGGGCCACATGTGGACAGTCCAGAATAAAAATCACTTCTGTCCAGAATAGAACGTCTACAAGGGGAGTTGTTCTGAAAGAGCTATTTGAATCCATTTCTCCACATAGATGAGGCCTTAGTGCAACTAAAACTTGAACACTAAATTCAGTAGATAAGAAAAATTGGTTTAATTGGATTGCCTATTGACTGCTAAGATTAATACATAGGTAATGTCCTAACACTTCGCTCATTGCTGAGATGCGTGGGTTGTGATAAAATCTGGTAATGCCTACGATTGTTGGGAAACACCATATTCACCAAATACTGTGTCCTTCACTGTGGATGTTATTCTATAAACTACAGAATTGCACAGTCCTATAAAACCACGTCCTTCACCATGACTGTTGCTAGATGATCTATAGACAGTATAGCCCTATAACACCATGTCCTTCACTGTGACTCTTGCTATATGAGACAGACAACAGTATAGTCCTCTAATACCTTGTAATTCACTGTGACTATTGTGATAGATTCCACAGAACACTCCTGCCCTGTATTATGATGTGTCAGATTTTAAGATGTTGGCGTTAGCATCCTCTGTTGTCTGGGTTCTGAGTGAAGAGTAATATTGATGACCAAAACAAAACAAAAAAAAGTGAAACAAAACAAGGAGATGAAGAGAAAATGGTACAGAGATAACTGAGGCAAAGATGAAGAGAAGTTGAAAGAGAGCGGGGAGAAATAAAGCAATCACTGAAAGAGAAATGAGGGCCTTGCAAAACCAAGATTCACGAGATGACTCCAGTCTGTTCCAACTCAGACATGATGACGCTGGACTTTGGAGGTGGGTTGTAACTTGGAGTTAAGTGGGGAGATCTTTAAGGTTCTAGGAGGAAAGCGGAGCTTGATCTACTTTAGGCCCCTACTCCTTCCTGAAAAACCAGAAAGATTTCCTCTGTAGATGTTAGTAACATGGTTTAATGGAGTCATCTCCCTTCTAAACCAGAGAGAAAGGGTGTAATCGCTGTTGTACAATATGGGCAGTTCTGCGCCCCTCATCTTTGTGCTGGTACAGTTTGTTATATTGCAGCCATGCTGCGAGGTTCCACTGAGGAGCGGGACCTCATTGTGTGCAAATGCGTCCACAGTGCCCTGACCCAATGACTTACAATCTAAGAAGCAAAACAGGTGAGCAAGGATTTCAGAGAACAATCACAACAGATGCCGAAGTGAAGCATTTAAGCAGTTTTATCAAATGTGATATTTCATATGAAAATGAAATTACCCCGTTAATATTGTAGAAACATCTTCCCTCCATTTATCTTTGCTCCTTGGGCACCCAGTATGACACCCTGTCTGTTCCCTTCAGCTGAACACTGTGGTCACTGCTTGTACAGCAAAGGACCACGTCAGAAACCTTTTGTGTGCAATTATGCCACTGCTTAAATGCATCTGCTTCTTGAGTAGAAAAACAGACACTGTTAAAAAGCTCCTAACAACCTTGCTAGATGAAACAGGAAGTGAAGAACTGTATACCCCGTTGGAACTAGGGGGCACATTTAGGTAAAGTCAGGAGTGGCCTGACCTCTAAATGTACATTCTGGGCTCTGTCCTGAAACAGATCAAATACTCCTGAGCTCCTACAACTCCACCTTATTTCGGTAAGGATTGAGAGTCCTTAATACCTTTCGGGAGTGATTCTCAGGAGGAACAGGGACCAGAGCCAGATCCTGCTCCCATTTCAGTGAGTGGCAAACTCCCACTGACTTTAAGGGTGCCGAGCCAAATGCAGTGCCCAGTGGGATCAAACTCCATGTGCAGCACTTGAAAGGTAAATGGTTAGTGTCATACACTAACTTGGCTCTCCTGTGTTTGCAATGCAATAAATATTTTTTAAAAATTGCATGCAATGAAATAGGGGCCGTACTAAGTACAGTCATTTCAGGAGCTGATTTGCTCGGAAGACCTAAAAGGTTGTGTAGTGTTTTCCTCTTATCTGATTAACCCTACTACTTGAATAGAAACGTCATCACGGACAGCAAAGTCA
This sequence comes from Podocnemis expansa, assembly GCA_007922195.1. NCBI lineage: Eukaryota > Metazoa > Chordata > Testudines > Podocnemididae > Podocnemis > Podocnemis expansa. The sequence continues at coordinate 676,039 of ML682016.1, read as the reverse complement.
TATGGAGGCTCTGTTGTGTAAATTGGCCTTTTTCTTAGTATTCTGAAGTGACTGTATTGCATGATATGTTTTTCCCCCTTTAACAAACTGCTTCAGTTAATATGTGGGCAGAATGTAGATGTTCCCGTAGCCTTTTGGTAAAGCGACAAAGAGATATAAAAGGGTCCCGGGAGGGAACAGGGTTTGTAGACACTGTAATTTGGACATAGAACATAGCATGCCAATGCTCTAATGCTGAAAGGGAACTCTCCTATTAGATATTCCTTTTATAAAATCCAAAGTAGAAAGTCAGAGCGCCAGGCCCTCTGGGAGGTCTTTGGGGTGCAGCTGTAGACACCAAGAGCAAGCCCAGCTGGTGACAGGATTCTGTTGATGTTGGTTTGTTTTAGTTTCATTGGATTCTCTTTGCAGGGGACGTGATGCAGAGCCATCCGGAGAGATTTCAATTTGCAGGAGGAGCAGGGATGAATGAGTCCAAGATAAGAGGCCTTCGTGGGTCTTGGAAGGGAAAGTTCACCCCTGTTTGCAGGGGGGACGGAGAGATTGATTAGGAGGCACATTTTAGGAGCAAGCGTTTGCAGGCAATCTGCGGCTCAGCAGTTGGCGTCTGAGATAAGGTTTGCAGGAGTGTTCAGAACAGCACCTAATAGATCAGGGAGAAAAGCTTATGTGCTCATTTTCATGAAGGATCAGGCTGGTGTCTCTTCTCACTTACACCCATGTAAATCAGAAATGATTCAGTTGGTTTCACTGTTGTTGCTCCCGGTTTACTCTGGGTGTAAGTGAGACGAGCATCTGGCCCCCTGGCTTTCAGAGCTTTTTCCTTTTTTCCCTTCTCAGCAGCTTGTGCCACATATCTGCAAACAGCTGTAAGAAGAGCAGAGATCATTAGCTGTAAGGATCAGATGGGTTAGTTTCTTAAAAGGATTGTCTGATTTCTCTATTGATCAGGTTGATTTAGAAGGGGGGAGCAGGTCAGGGGTCATAAATTATCATTTGAAGAAGGGGTAAAGACTGTGCTGCAGTTAGCTGCAGCCGTAAGGAATTGGACATATCTATCTGTAGGGATGTGAATGGCTGTACTCTGTGGCTGCTATCCAATTTGGGTCTCCTCCACATTAAACTGGAAGTCAAGTTAAGAAACTGTATTTAAAGTCAGTTAAACAGTGTCTTGGTTAAACTAGTTTCTACAGTTTGGCTGGCCAGACAGACAGGGGAAAACCTAATTAGATTTGTGTTTAGATGGGGTTTTAAAGGCAACTGTATTATAATTTTTAATGCATCTGCTGTACACATAAGGCGCGCGGAATAGTTTGCAAAATAACTCCAGCCAAATATGGGCTGTGAAGTCACATGGTGAGTTATAACATTGTAGGAATTCATGAGAGACTTGTGGTCTCTCCTTGCTCTCTCTTCCCAGGGAAGGAAGGATGATGATGTGGTTTAGAACAGCCAGGAGCCCTAGATACTAACCCTGATTTTCCCGCAGACTTTTTGGGTGGTCTTGATGACTTAACCTTTTTATGCTTCAGTTTTCCTAGCTGTAAAATGGGGATGATATGCATAATGGGCCTGCAGTGTTGCTAACTTCTGATTTTTAGTGCAGTCTTATGCTATCTCACAACTTTGTTGTTAAAGCCCCAGCTCCTGGAGTCAGGTGATTGATTACATTGGACTCTGAGCTTTCATTTTAAATCTATTTCTATGTATTAAGGTTGCAGGAAAAAAGGTGCCAAACTGCAAAGGCTCAAAAACCAGAAATATTAATAAAATCTAATGATTTTTGAGCCAGTCTTGTGCTTTGGGGCTGACTCATGGCTTTTGAATGCTTAGGGTTAGTAATACTGAGATTATAGTGTGGCTACGTGAGTTTTTACAAATCATATGATCCTTGGATGTAGAGATGCAAAGCATAATTCTTGTTCTGTGATGGTAACTGCTATGGTAGTACAGGCAGATTTCAATGAAGTTAACATGCAGTAACCTATCTCTGTCAGTATATCATGTGTCTATGGCAGCCATCACCATATACTGGCTAAGCAAGTTCATGTTAATTGCTTTTGCAGTGCTGAATCCTGTACCATTGAAACCAGTGAGAGTTTTGACTTCAAAGAGATGAGAACCAGGGCCAGTGTTGCTGGAAAGATGGTTGCATGTAACTCTCTGTGGAATTAAAAATAAAGATCATCATCTAGGGCTTCATTTTTAGTCCTCTTCTGTACGCACATTGTACAGCTTAAGTTACCTAGGTGTGTGAGTAATTTTTCTTTGGTGGTGGTGTGACTGTAGGTCTTTTGGCGTAGGGATGTGTAGTAATTGGAGGAGATAAAAAGAGAATATGTGATGGGGAAATGCCAGCCGTTTCTAGTATTCCTCCACCATGGCAAAGATTTTCCATTGAGAAGAATATTTTTTTTTTTTGGTCATAGATGGATAGATTCCAGGGACTACCAAGGTGTTTCAGTGGTTGGTTAGTCTCGCTGTTAACTTTATACCCCATTTCCAATCTAAATTTATCTAGTTTAATCTTCTAGCCATTGGATTAAGCAGGTTATCACTTTCTCTGCTACACTGAAGAGCCCCATTAGCAAATCTTTGCTCCCCAGATAGAATCTGAAGGTCAGAAGGGACCACAAGGGTCATGTAGTCCAGTGGTTCTCAGTCAGGGATGTGCAGAGGTCTTCCGGAGGTACATCAGCTCATCTAGGTATTTGCCTCATTTTACAACAGACTACTTAAAAGCACCAGCAAAGTCAGTAGGAACTAACATTTCTTGCAGACAATGGCTTTTTTATACTGCTCTCTATACAACACAAGAAATATAGGTACAATATTTATACTCCAATTGATTTATTTTATAATCATACTGTAAAAATGAAAAAGTCAGCCATTTTTCAGTAATAGTGTGCTGTGGCACTTCTGTATTTTTATGTCGGATTATGTAATCAAGTTGTTTTTAAGTGAGGTGTGACTTGGGGTATGCAAGGCAAATCAGACTCCTGAAAGGGGTATAGTAACCTGGAAAGGTGGAAAGCCACTCATCTAGCCTCATCTCCTGTCAAGATGCAGGATTTGTTGTGTTTAAACCACCCAAGATGGAGGCTATCTTGTCCTTTTGAAAACCTTCAGTGAAGGAGCTTCCACAACCTCTCTAAGCAGTTTGAACCATTGTCCTAATGTTCTTACGGTTGGGAAGTGTTTCCTGAGATTTAATCGAAATCTTCTTTGCTGTTGTTTGAACCCATTGCCTTTTGTTCTGCCCTGTGCGGCACGAGAGAACAACTTTTCTCCATCTTTTTTATGGCAGCCTTTCTAGTATTTGAAGTCTTTTATCATGTTTCCCCTTAATCTCCTCCTTTCCAAACTAAACATGCCCAGTTCTTTCAGCCTTTGCTCATATGGCTTGCATTCAGTGCCTTTGATCATTTCTGTCGCTCACCTCGGTATCCTTTCCAACTCCTCCATACCCTTTCTGGATGTGGGTGACTAAAATAGGACACAGCACTACAGCTGAGGCCTAGCCAGTGCCGAGTAGAATGGTACTGTCCCTTCCAGTGTCTTGGTATGCTATGCCTCTGTTAATGCCACCCAAACCCAAAATTGCATTTGCCTTTTTTTTTTTTTTTCTTTGCAACAGCGCTGCACTGCTGACTCATGTTGAAGTTGTGAGCCTCCACACCTCCCAAATCCTTCCCAGCAATGCTGCTGTAAATCCAGTCATCCCCCATTTTGTATTTGAATATTTGGTTTTCCTTCCCTTAGCGCAGGGCCTTGCATTTGTCTCTTGTTGAATTTCATTTTGTTGTCTTTACCCAGTTCAATTTATCAAGAGCCCTCCAAATTTTAGCTCTATCCTTCAAACTATTGGCAGCCTTCCTCCCCACCAGCACTGTCTCATCTGCAGATTTGATCAGTATGCTCTCCAGACCTACATCCAGGTCATTAATAAAGATGGAGAACAGCACCAGTCCAGAAGAGATCCCTGTGGAATCCCACTTCAGTCCTCTCTCCAATCTGACATCATTAATAGTTACGCTTTATTTGCGAGGGGAAAAAAAAAGAAAGGAGTCTTGTGGCACTTAAAGACTAACAGATTTATTTATCGCATGAGCTTTCGTGGGAGAATATCCCACTTCGTCAGATGCTTTGAAGAGGGAGAACTTACAGAATTGGATGAAAATAAATGCAGGGGAGTGTAAGACATGGGATCAGGTCATATTGCTTAACCAAAGATGATATTGTCATCCCTCAACCTTCTCTTTGTTAAGCTAAATAGATTGAGCTCCTTAAGTCTGTCACTACAAGGCAAGTTTTCTAATCTTTAATAATTCTCATAGCTCTTTTCTGAGCCCTCTCCAGTGTATCAGCCTCTTTCTTGAATTGTAAACACCATAACTGGACCTTGTATTTCAGCCATGCTAAACAGAGAGGTAAAATAACCAGCTCGTACCTGAGAGTCCTCGTTTATGCATCCAAGGATCTAATTAGCCCTTTTGGCCACAGCATCACACTAAGGGCTCTTGTTCAGTCTCTCAGTTCCTAGAGGATCATTTCATTTGAGTAGACTAATGTGCTGTCCTACCAAAGTGCCTGTTGTGTGGGAGACTGAAGCTGTGCCCAGTCGCTTTTTCAGGTAGAATACGTACATTGTGTGTTACAGGGTCTGAACTATGGGGGAAATGGTTTTCTTTTTCTTACCAAAAGAAAACCACAACACACAACAACAACAACACTGAGTAGTTTTCTCCAGGCCTACGTTGTCCTGTTCTGTTTTCCCTCCTTCCTCGCTCCTGCAAAATATTCTGCAGTGTAACACTTTCCAGGGAACACACGTTTGTGATGTGGTGAGTGAATACCAAGTAGTTCTTCAGATAAACATGTTGGCCTAAGTCTCCCTTTTGTACACATCTCTCACCTTGGCCAGTGCACCTCAATCCTGGCCTGTGACATCCCTTGTTAATCTGCTCCAGAGCTCTCCCCAGAGCGCTGCCACTTAACCTCTGTCCTGATCTGCAGCTGCCATGATCCTCCAGTCTTAAAGCCATGCATGGTTCTGCCAATGCACCTTAGTCTTGGCCCTCAGCAAGACCCTATGTTTCCAGTTTTCATGAGCAGAAACTGCCAGTCCTAGGAAATTGTGTGATGCTTTCCTGATGTGACTAAATAGGAAATAAGGGTAACAACAGCCAACTTGTTATCACTGATGATGTAGTCCAGGTATAGTATCCAAGGTGTAGAGATGTCAGAGGCTTCTGTGCTAACCCATTGCCCATGCACCCATCCTCCTGGGGGCTGTATCTTTGATTATTTATGTCACGGGGCTGTGGAGATCTCAGTGTGCAATGCCCTTTCCACAAAGAGAGGACTCCGGCACAGAAGAAAGAGCCACTCCAGCAAGAACAAGGGGAGCTTGCAGTTGGGGAGATTGTGACAAGGGAACCAAATGGATAGTTTATGGTTCAGGCAGCAGCAAGGGGGACAAAGTTGAGGTCAGGTGGTGAGCATGGGGGAAAGACAGGGACCGTGGCTCAGGCTATTTTTGCTCTTCCAAATGACCTTCTTTTACCAACTGGCTGAGTTTCCCCATCTTCAAGCATCTGATGAAGTGGGATTTTCTCCCATGAAAGCTCATGCAAGAAATAAATTTTGTTAGTTTTTAAAAGTGCCGCAGAAATCTTTGTTTGTTTTGCTGAACTAGACTAGCATGGCTACCCCTTGGGAACTTCCTTCCTCTTGGGAACTTCCTTCCCATAGGTTGTAACTCTTCTTTCCTCTTGTTCCCTTTATTTTGTATGTAGGCAGCCTGTAGACTGGAAATATCCCTGTAAATGTCATGCATACCAGCCTGTTCTTACATGCCAAGGTGCAACAGGAGTTGAGGACTTGGTTTACTGACATTGGCTACCATTTTAGTGGCAGTGTGGGGCAGTGGGTCATTTTTTGCTCTTTCTTAGGAAGTTTCAGCCTCAGTGATTCACTAGAACGTGTGAGGGAAAGATCAGAGGAAAGTGTGACATGAACGGAGAGCCGTGTGATGGTCCGAGAGGGTGAGGGAGTTTGTTGACTCCATAGGTGAGCAAACGATCTCATACCTCAGGGAGGGAACAGCCATGGGTGGGTTAGCCAGCCATTCCCTAACAAGGCTTTGGGAAAGAATTTCTTCACCCAGTGTCACTAATCCATTTTATTATTGTTATTAATAAAGTGCCGTCTTTTAATGTTTCAAAACAGAGGGTTGGGTTGGTTTTGGTTTGTGGGGGGTTTTTTTGGTTTTGTTTTTTGCTTTGAATTGAGGGCCAATTAAATAAAATTATCAGCTGAAAACTGCAACGACACCCCTTGATGACATACAGCAATCAGGCAGAGCACAGCATGGCTGATAAGGGCCAATCAAGACATACAAATGAGGTGTTGACATTCAAACAGCAGGTACCGTACCATATAGCATGAGTCTTGTTTGCTATCTGTCGAGATGGTGCAGAGCCAGGCATTTGGGGAGACGGGGCTGTGAAAGGCAACAGAAGGGAGTACGGACGGCAGGCGGGCTCTCGGTTTCTACTGGGAATCATTTGTTATTAACGACAGTAGTAATGGGAAAGCAAGGCCAAATTATGCAATCTTTAATCAAGTCAATTGCCCACTGATGCCAGCGTGGGCTTGGGCCGATGAAAGGCTGCAGAACTTGGCCTTTGCACTTTCTTAGTACTTGATCCTTCTGTGGGAGTAGAGGATGCCCAGCTCCTTTTGAGAAGCACCAGATTTACAAAGGGACTTCAGAGCCCAAGTCCCATAGATTTCTACTGGAGCTAAGCACCCAAATAGCTTGAGGACTTGAGCCTGAGTGCCTTGCAGGATCAGGCCCAGCAAGTCCCTTATTTGACAAAGGTAAATGAGTAGTATCTTCATTTTGCAGGTAGGGAAATAGAGGTACGGGAAGTTACCTGATTTGCATGGTTATAATGGGAACTGGAGCCAGAGTCCTTGCTAGGCAGCCAGCTTTTGGAACTCCAAGTCTTCTGCTTTGCCCAGGTGATTGTGGGTTTCTCAGCCTGGAGGTCTGAGCTTTCTGTGTGGCTCTCCAGGAAAGGAATCCTAGCCCTTTTTCCTGCTGTAACATGGAAAAAGCAGTGAATCCCTGCCTCCAGCTGTGTGCTCAAGTGCAGACTCAGGCTTGTTTAAGCATAGTTTCATGATGGTTTCCTTGACCAAAATGGCCAAGAGGTTTTGGCCTAAGAGCCGTGTTAGAGCCATGGCAGATCATTTAGTGTGTGGTTTGGCCAGACAGGTTCTCCAATTTAAAAAAATAAATAAATAAAATAAAAGGTTCCTGTCTGGAGTGGTCAGGAAAACCATTCAACAGCCCTGCTCGCTGCCACCACTGTATTTAAGCATGACTAGCTAGTAGGGTGCGCATCCCAGAGCGGACAAGGCCTTAGATTGCATCTGGGAGTCAGGATCTTTCCACCTTTAGGGACCCGGCGGGAGTCCTTCCTGTGGGGCCATTCAAACTGTGTTGGGTGGTCTCAGCTTAGCTCCTCGTGTGGTCTGGTACTCCAGCGCTTAGCATGTTTTCTGTCGGCACCACAACGCGACTCTATAACATTGGCTCCATTATTCACGGAGGCTGAGACCCAGCCCGTTTGTGAGGGGAGGGCAGCTGCTCAGATCAGCGTGACAGACTCTGGCAGTGTGAAACTTTACACCGGACCTTGGGACAGGCCGGGAGAGCCCCTTCACCTCCGCTGGTGTTACAGTTCACCAAGATTTTTGAATTAAAAAAAAAAGGGGGGGGGGTGTTAGTGTCATGAGGGAGGCCCAGAAAATGTTGCAATAAGAATCATATCGACCCAGTTCAGAGACGGTTTGGAGAGGAGAAGTAAGCTACATTTTGAACGACCTCATCAGCATTTCCTGTCTCACGGTGGAGAAATTGCATGTGGTGAAAGGCTCTAAAAATAGGATCAACAAACTTTTAACCACATTTGCAGATGTTAAGGTAAAGTCAGACCAACCCGTAGGCACTGAAACGGAAAAACAATCCCAGAGCCCTTCAGAAGTTTGCCCTCTCTCCCTCCCTAGCATCTCCGGCTTTCATCCTCTGCAAGGTGTAGGGAAGGCGTCCTGTTGTGAATAACTGGGGACAGCGGATGGAGCCCGGAGTAGAGCTCAGGGTTTGCCAGAGGGGAAAGGTGACCGCACTAATCCACTGCTCGGGTGCCCAGCCTCCTGGGGCAGGGCATTTCTGCCATAGTGCAGTAGAGATCACAATATGAGCTGAAGGCTCTGGGAAGATAGTTAATGTGGAAAGGGAGCAAGTGGCGTGGTTGTGGTGGAGACCGAATGGAGGGCTGCAACCGCGGGATTAGCAGCGGGAGTGAGTCTCTCCACTGCTGCACCGATCTCCTCCATGTCCCCATTAAGTGTGCTCAGGAAGACATTAAGATCAGAAGCACGTACGGTGAGACTCTGTTTAACAGCATTGCTGGCTGACCCTGATTTGTAGCAGGGCTGAACGCAGAGGCTTGCCATAACGTTACAGCTCTTCCTTTAGTAATAGTGAGAGAGGAGTCACATGCACACTGCTGCCCGAGAACAAGAAGGGAAAAAGCGGGGGGGGGGGCGCCCGGCGGACAGGTCAGCTCTAGGGAAGCAGGGGAAATGAATACTGGGTGTAAATGAAAATCCAATATCTCATTTGTGGTATATTTGCTTAGCAAGCCAGTGGTGCAACCACATACAAAATAAAAAGTTGAAGGAGACCAGTCATGAGCATGCATTAATTCTCCAGCCAGGCCAATGGGGACAGCTGTTGGGGAGCACCGCTGGGGTGTTTCTCTCCCTCCCTCCCTGGTGACTGTGCCTGTAGTTGCCTAGGACAATGACATGTATTGGGCACCAAAAGGGAGGGCCCACGAGGCTTGCAAATTTGTATTAAGAACCTCTCTAGCTGGGACATGACCCTCTGTCTCTCCAGTTCAGACCGTTGTTCCCCCCGCCCCTTACTTCCTTCCTTCCTCCCTCCCCAGCTCCCTCCGCTGCAGGATCAAATCAGCCCCTAGGTTAGTTGAGTTTCCTTCTGTCTTTTATTCCAGTCACTGTGTTGGCTTCCAGGCCAGGCTGTCCCAGTCACCTCCTCTGTCTGCTGTTTCACTTGTGGATGCCAGGGACTGAGAGGACAGCCAGGGGGCCATGGGCTTCTTTGATGCAGTGATGGAGAGGCGGAGGGGCAGGGATATCCTCCGTCAGAAGCACTGCTTGACCTAGAGACTGTCTTTGGGATGCAAGCCACAGCAGCTAGTGCTGTTTCTCAGGCGCTGATGGCAGGGAGCCAGCCAGCCAGCTTACCACACAGCCTGACCCGCTCACCTTCAGTCCAGACAAAGGGACAGCCGGCTCTCCCTCCACCATACAGCAACTGCAAGCTGGGGTCATCCCTCATTACTGCCGCCTGACTGAGTGGGGCAGATATACCCCCTGCTTTTCTCAGGTCACGATGACTCCTCCTGGCCCATTGCCCCGAATGAGCTGCTTCTCTTATCTGTGTAATTGTCTAAGTTGTTGAATGGCTGGAATAAGGACTCAGGGTAGCTGAGTTCAAGCTCTGGATCTGCCCTTGGCCCACCATCAGGATGTTGGGCAAATCACATCAGCTCATCTTGCCTCACTTTCCCCATCTGTACAATGAGGCTAATGTGGGGTTTTGGGAGCCTTAATTTATTACCATGCGGTGGAAGGTACGGGGAAGGCAAGGTGATATTACAAAGAATAGCAGGTCTTAAGATGTTTGCAAGGTGTTTTTGTTAGTGATGGTTGTATTTAGTGCCAATTCAGTTTAAACTCTTCTTTGCTGTGGTTGTGCTTGTCCTGCATTGGTTGTGTTACAGCTCCTGTGTTGCCCTTGGGAAATACAGAGAACTAAGTTTAGGCAAAAGTAGCCTCTTCATTTGAAAGGGAACAGGGAAAGCCAGTGTTGTTGTTTATGGAAGGATGGTGAGAAATGTATTGCCCTTGAGAGGTGAGAGACTGGAGTACTGCATATGAACCATCTTCTGTTTACAATATCCACTTATCAGATACATCTACAGCACTCGCGTGTCATTCCCATTAGCCTTACTGGGCTGTACAAAAGCAGGGAATTGTTATTCATGAGAGTTACACAGACATTCAAACAGAGAAGAAGAAGAAGAAGAAATCTTTAAACTTCCAAACCGGGAACGTTGAATCGGACCACTGGAAAAAGGAGAGACCAAGAGCGAAACACATTAAAGAAGAGAAAATTAGATTCCTCGGGTTACCTTAGTTACCCAGTTCCTAATGACTCCAGCTTGGAGGCTCTCATCACCTTTTGTATATAAAGATTCTCCAGAGATTTGTGGATTGCCCCATTAACAAGAGAGAGACCCTTGTTCACGATTCCTGCCAAGGAATGGGAGGGGATCAGGGAGCGGACTGCCTAGGAGGTTTTTAATAGTTGCTTTTTGTGAGATGGCTAGGGGGTAATCTATATCTTTCTCACTGTAATTGCCTCTCTTTACCTATCTTTCTCTCTGTAATTGCCTGCCTCATTGCTTGGGTTTGGAGTAGCTGTTGTCAGCCTTTACCTGAAACCTTGGATTATCAAGATGGAAAGGGGAAATTGTTCTTTGGAATTTTATTTAGCGTAAAAAAATCCAACCTGTGTTGTTATCCCAGGGCAGAAATTCAGATGACTGAGGTGAACTAGGGAACAACATTTATCCTAAAACTGCTAGACAAAAGAATTTCAGCTATTATCCACCTCATTCTCTAGTCCCAGTCGGTTTTCTTTTTACCAGAGTGTTGAAGTGTTAGCTGGCCAAACAGGGAGTCAATATTTTGGCAAAAAAGCATCACCTTTTTTGTGAGAATAATAATAAGGAGGGGGTGAGGAAGGCAGACAGGCAAATCCGTTTTATCAGACACCGCATATTTTATGAAAGCACATTTCAGCTCTTCAGCTTTGGAAAGCTTTTCATACCCTTTAATTTTCTAATAAAAAGGAATTACGTTTGCTGAAAAGCCAGTAACAAGATTCACTGTCATTGTCTTTTGTACAGACCATAATTCCTGTCTTGGGTTCCTGCCTGGATGGGAAGAATCCAGTTTGTGTGGTCCCTAGGTGAAATCTCTCCGGGAAACCATTGGGAAAGCTGGTGGGGTGGGGTGGGTGAGATGGCTCCCTTGGGATGCTGCCCTCAGGGATAAAAGCAAGTTGACTTGTCAGTCTGAAACCTTGCAACATCATCCTCTCAAAAGACAGTAATAGACCCCTGGGTAGAATAAGATTGCTGTTGGCAGAAGCTACTTTTAGGTAGCAGAAAAAGCTAAACTTGCTTCAGTAACTGGTTTGAGCTAAATTCTGCTCTGTTTTATGCCAAACCACAAGAAAATCCACTGAAGTCAGTGGCATTTCTCTGGATCTACACTGGCCTCACAGAGAGCTGAGTTTGGCTCTTCATCTTGGCGCCCTAGGAAGTTGCAAGGTATTTTTATCCTCTTCTTGCTGGCAAGTATGCTTTCTTGGTTTTTCCCTTTTGCAATCCCCAAAAACGTATGTATCATTGCTTCCCCAGGTGAAATGGATGCTAGATACCAAAGAGAATGTTAAGGGATGACTTGGTTAGGGTCTGTAAGTACCTACATGGGAACAGATATTTGAGAATGAACTCGTCAGTCTAGCAGAGAAAGGTATAACACGATCCGATGGCTGGAAGTTGAAACTGGACAAATTCAGTCTGGAAATAAGGTATAAATTATTAATACTGAGAATACTTAACCATTGGAATAATTTACCAAAGGTCATGGTGGATTCTCTATCCTGGCCAATTTTTACACTGAGTTCTTCTAAAAAGATTGGCTTTCGGGATTATTTTGAGGAAGCCTCTGTCTGCCCTGTGTTATGCAGGAGGTCAGACCAAAAGATCGTGGTGGCCTTGGGATTAATGAATTTCCTCTGCTGCCCTGCCCGATCCTGGACGCAGCAGTTCAGAATCCAAGACATCTATCTTCCCCGTTTATCATGGTTGCCCAAAACAGCTGACTTGAAAAGCAGCTGCTGCTTCTAAGTGACATTTCTGCTCTTTAAACAAGTGTGTATTTGTTATTTATTTATTTAGTTGTATTGCAGAAGCACCTAGGAGCCCCTGTCTGGACCAGCAGTTTGCTGTCCTAGGGACTGTGCAGACACTGAACAAAACCACAGCCCCTGGCCCAAAGACCTTTGGCATTCTCTAGCCCAGTGGTTCCCAATATTTTCTGTGCCATGGCACACCTTGCTACCTTTAATTAATTTGAGGCACACAACCATATAGTTTCCAAATGAACTCATGAATATTCATGAGCTAATAAACCAATCCAGAGCTCTTTGAGTATGTTTTCAAAAAATTTTGTGGCACACCTGCTCAGGCCTGAGGGCACACTGGTTGGGAAACACTGCTCTAGCCTTTTTTCAGGGCCATTTTAGAGATATCTGTGTATTAGGTTTCACATTCCCCTGATTAGAAAGTATTCTAGGGGAAGGCAAAACTGAGGCACAAAGCAGTCGAAGTGTCTTTCTCCCCATGGAGTTGGGAGTAGGGTGTCAAATGGAGGAAAAAAAAAAAAGGCATCCTGGTTCCTAGTTCCTTGCTCTGAGCATTGGACTAACTCTCCTGCCCAGTTTTATATGTAGGTTGTTTTTGGGTTAAGATTATCAATAATTTTCTTTGTAGCCAAGCAGTTAATAAGTGGCTGCATGCGGATTACACTTCTCTACTACCAGACCCTGTGGGTGCCTAGATTTTTAAGGAACTGTTCCTTTTATTTCTATCTGGTGTCTCTTGATACAGCCTAATCTTGATATCCTCTTTGTATCTGTGACGTGTATGTATTAAATTTCCATGTGCATACAGGCAAATCTATATCACTCACAGAGTTTATAAAATGAAGAGTTAGGGTCAGCACTGTGACCTCTGTTATCCAGATGGAAACATCTGGGCACCTTCAGTGTTTTCCAGATTCCCAGAAACATCTGTTCATTTATCTGCTCTAAGGTGACAACTCTACCAAGAGGCAAATGCACTGATTGTTTCAGATAAAGAGGAACCCGGCCTAGGCAGGCTACTGATAGCATCCTTGAACCACACAGCTACACTATAGGACAAGTTCAGGGCCCTCAGGGAAAGTGATGAAAATAACACACCTGTCAGATGATTTTAGAGAAAGATGAAGGGTGCAAAACCAGAAAAGGGCTTTAAAAATTATATCTGCTGTTAGTGACTGGATTGGGAGATTGATCTCTGAGAGTAGGGCAGGACTCATGCTTGGTGGAGCAGGAAATTACAAACTTTTCCTTCAGGCATGAACATTTTGGGGCACCAGTCCAAGTGCGACAAATGCCCATTTGGTCAACAAAAACTGGCAACCTTCACCGTGCTCATGAGCTTGGCTAAAAAATGAAAGCTGCTGTGGTACCACAGCCTTCATCATATTGCACTTCTCATTGCATTTGTGTCTAAGGACACTAGTCCATGGCATCCCATCTACTGTATGTGACAGTGAGAGTTTCTTCAGTCAGAACAGAGTGGGAAGGTAGGTGAATCAACCAGTTTATAACTGTTTGAAGTGAGATGTTCGAGGGGCAGGGAGTATGGTGCCACAAGGGATGTCTAGATTAGGAAAGGAGGCTGCTTTTCAAAACACATCAACTAACATGTTTAATGTGGTTTTGGACCCTACTGTAGACGAGGCAGCTCATGTATAAATACACATTGGGTGTTGTGGGCTTTCCTGAAGGTTGCCCATCAGCAGTCCAGCTTTGTTTAAACACAGCTTGCCCCGTCTACACTAGCATTTAAAATGTGTTTGCTACAAGGTGTGAGCTAATATTTTTACAAAGATTCCCCCATATTTGTATAGGTTAAATAGGCCCCCCTCCATGTTTCTTCTCTGTCCGTTTATCCCAGGTATGTGGAAGCTCTATATTTCTCTCAGTTGGCCTGATTTTTATTTAAATTAAGCAGGGCCGGATCAAGGCCACGTGGGCACAGGGCTGCCCACTGTTGCGGGCCCCCCTCACCGCTGTGGTGCCCAGCCTGCAGGAGGGGCTGGCTGGCACTGGGTGTGGGGGTCTAGGTTTTGGGGGGGCACTGCAAAGCAAGTCTGGGACCCATGGGCTGGCCAGTGTTGGGATGGGTCTGAGACCTGCGGCCTGGCCAGTGCCGGGAGGTATCTGGGGCTGAGGGGGCTCTAAGGCCCAGCCAGTGCTATGGGGGGAGTGTCTGGGGCCCTAGTTGGGGGTGGGGTGGGGGCTCAGGCCAGAGGCCACTGTCCACAGTGCTCCTGCCCTGCCCTCAAGCTGGCTGGTCTGGAGCAATCCCAGGGTGAGGTGGGTAGGCCATTGGTGAGCAGTGGCAGCACATCACTCAGGCCAGCCGGGGCCAGACTTTTGGGGAGCGACAGGGCCCCCGTTTGGGCAGGGGTGCCAGCCTCTAAAAGCCCCTTCCTTAATGAGACCCTGACACTAAGTGCCATTACTGCAAATGTGAAAGAGGCTCATTGATTCTAGTGGACATTCTTCCTGCGCACAAAATGACCCCAACGTTTGGCACAGTAGCTCGTCCGCTCCAGGGCTTCCTAAAAACTAGAGTTGTGTGTTGGGGTGGGTGCTAAAATTCATTAGCAGAGCTATGTGGGAGAAACTTGATTGCCATCTGCTTGCGCTCACTTTCAAGAGGTCTGCAGTTCCTGGAGGTTTTAAAAGAAGAGCAAGAAGATATTAGAAGAAGGGGGAGCACACTTTGGCGGGGAAATTTTTGTAGCAGTACAGAAGCACTAGGCCAATCCTTGGAGTGTTTCCCTTTCCAAGGGAGACTAGGGGATAGTGTCCCCCTTGGGATCAGAAATGGCCAGGGTTTAGATCTGTCGAGGCTCTTCTTCCCATCATGTTTTGCTAAGATCCATTGAAGCCAAGGGGAGTCCATCCATTTGCTGGTGGCTGGATGAGGCCATCAGGGCCGCCAGCAAGTGTCTGAGCTAAAGGAAGAATGCCACAGATTTTTCCCTTGAACATAACAAGGCACTTTGTCGCCTGCAGGCAACGGAAACTTTGAAGTAGAGCAGGTCGAATGCTGCCAGATTGTGAACGTTCATTCAAATTGCGAATGAATTCTTCTCACCATGTTTGTGGCCTCCACTCTCAGCTCCATCCTGCAAGGGCTGAGCTCTCTGGCTGGGATCCAGCAGATGCTTCAGCTCATGTTTAACTGCGAGTGAGTTCAATGCCACTACGTGTGCGTAACACTAAGCACATTGTCGCGGACCTTAAACATTCAAAAATCATGAGCCAGGCTTCCAAAATCGAATTTGCCTTAAAAATTGTAAGCTTTTAAAAAATGACTTTGGAGTGCTTTTGTTTGCCTTCTGGATTTTGAGCCTTCAGCATTCACATTTTATACTTTACTCCACAAGCACGAGGGCTAGAAGTGTGTCTTTTATTTGATCTTCATTTGTTTGAAACGAAAGCTGAGATTCTCACTTGTCCCCCTCCACTCTGGGAGCTAGGGCTATCAGAAAAACATCAAGTATCACAAGGCTTGCGATAAATCCATGAGAGCTGGCAGTACAGGTAATTGCTTTGCTGGTTTGTGGCCAGAGAGCTCAGCACCGTGCAGGATCCAGGACCTGTTTGCGATCACTGATGCAGACAGGGATTCGTTTGGGAAATGACGGTTCTTCCTATGTGAAATTCACCTCAGTACAGAGGCCCTGTCTATTTTGAGGAGTTATGAAGGACTTCAGTAGCGCCTGGTCTCTCTGCAGAGGAATGAATTTCATTTCATGTGCATACCCCATTCACGTGAACGAAGAAGAGGAGTCATTACTCACTGTTCGCCATTTGTTATTCTCCTGTTTTAAAAGTGTCGGTTAGCCTATCGGGGAGCAGAGGCCATGCAATGTGATTGAGGAGACCAATCACACACCACGAATAATGACTAGCAAGCAGTTTGCAAACCGCCCCATAGGCTGAAAATTGTTCATCCAAACCATTTGCCAAATACTCACTAACAATGGATGCATTCGTGGCAATCAGAGGCCCTTCACAAACAGAAAAACAGGCTAAAAGGAATTTATTCCCAACGAATAATGTGGCCAGCTGTATCTTAAACCCTCAAGCCTTTCTTTAGCATAAGCTTATTTTTCTGAAAATGTACATTCTTCTTATCCCTCTCCATCTTAGTGACGGAGGGAAGAAATTGTAATGAGAAGCTGGTTTCCCCCCAAAGTTTATCATTTGGAACCTCTAGCTCGCTTGCTTTCCTGGGTAGGAAATAAGAACCCAAGTCCTCAAACAGAAATAAATATCTTTTATATTTTTTCCCCCTTTCTCATTTTCATTCTTACTTCCCAGATGGTTTCCAGGGGGGTTAGCATTTTCAAAGCTTTCCGTAAATGTGTGTGACAATAGGAAGTGTTGCCTCTTAGCCTGCGGCCGGCACAGTTTTAAATGAGGTCCCAGGTAGTCATGGTTACCTCTCCTCTTCAGTAAGAGATGACTTTTATTTCCTGCCTTTTGTGTTTGCACATGTCAGATATACGTTCTCCCGAACCATAATTGGTATTCACAGATGCATGGGTGCAGACAGATCGACAGATAAAGGGGATCAGCAGAGATGGAGGGATGTCAGGATGCCAGGTTTCCCCAAGTGTTGGGGATTCTCCTAGATTGAAATAATTTTCCATCTCCAAAATGGGGAAATGTGTCTCTCCCTCCCTTTTCCACTGTAGCTGTGATCCTGATCTCACACCAGAGTAAATCAGGAGTAACTCTCCTAGCGTCAGCAGAGTTACTCTGGTATAAAAACAGTGTGAGTAAGATTAGAAGCAGGTCCCTTGCCTCCCTCTCCCTTTTTCGCACTCCTTCTTGTGATAATAATTAGCCGCCTGGCAGGAAAGATCCTGGAACAGCTATTAAAAACGAGCTTTCCCCTTGGAATATACATAGACATACACACTGCGAGACAGCAAGCACTCAGATATCAGCATGATTAGAGTGGTGTCAGAACCTAAACAGAACAGAATAGAAAGCAAAGATCTTTGCACCCATGAATAAAGGGGAGGTGATGGAATGAGCAAATAGCTATGGTTTGGTTTTTTTTTTTCCTCCAAGAGGGAAGGTGTGCTGTTTTTGCTGTTGCTTTTTGCTCCTGTTTCTATTCTGAGGCTAGTGCCTTTTATTGGTTATTAGAGGCAACTGATAACCCAGGCGTTTGCCTCCTCTCAGATGCAGACAGCACTGCACTCTCAGAGACTGTGGTCCTGAATCCTGCTTTCAGCCGGCTAGGTGCGCAAGGATGGCGTTTGGAAACCTACGCAGCTAGGTTCCGCTTCCCACACTGGGGAAGTGCAGGGGGGGCCTCAGCCCTGTCTAACTGCCTCCCCCAGCGGCGGTCCTAGACGGCCACGTCAGCTGTGTAAGTACAGAGCCACAATTTAACTCGGCTTAAACGCTAGGGATCAACTCTCTTTACAAGGCTTCTTGGGAAGCGAGCAAGTGGCTTGTGACATAAGGGTGGCGGTGGAGGGGAGGTAGGGAGTGAGCAAGGGGGGATGATATTTCTAATGAGGATCATTGAAGAGAGGAGGTGCTGTAAGTTTGGAGCGGATAATTGTATTCATGTGAGTGTTCGCTATGATTTATATGCAGCCTTTGCATCTCCCCGATTTGCACAGTGCATGCTGTGTGTGATTGGAGATACGGTAGCTCAAACAGAAAACACTGGACAGTGCGGTGAGCAGCCTGCAGCAATCAACCAATCCCAGGTACCCTTTGAGTTGAATTTCAGGGTCTGGATTCATTTGCTTTCCTCACGGCCAGTGTATCTACGCATCTTTAAATGTGTTTCTCACCAGGACCAGGGAAATGACACCAGGTGGCTTTGTCCCGTTGGAAGAAAAAAGTGCTGCAAAATTTGTACTTGCAATGTGCACACTCTGGTGGGCGGGTGCGTGTGTGTGTGTGCGCGCGTGACTGCTCAGGCAGTGATTGATGAAAGATCATAGCCTCATTCTGCAGGATCATTGCTTAGAATATGGACAAAGCTTCGGCTCCCAAGGGGATGACCCTGCATGGGTGTGCGGGTGTTTCAGAGCAAAAGGGATTATAGTGTAACCGATTCTTATGCCCTTCTTTTTTAAAAAGCAAAATCATATGATCAGGAAGGTTGGAGGATTCCTCCCCCTTCCTTGCAAAACTTAATTTACTATGAAATAATATAGAGGCATTTAAAGCAAGTGGAGTATCTCAGCAGAAGCCGTGCCTTTCTGACAGCATGACAACCAGCCCAGAACAATTATTGCAGTGTAACAGAAGCAGCAGACATATTGGCTTTTCTTAGCCAGTGAAAAATAATTTGCAAAACTAAGCAGACGACTAAAGAAGCCAGCACTCGCCGGCTTAGATGTACTAGCTAAGTGCCTCAGATTTGCAGATCACCATATTTGCCCATTGCAGCAGATCAGTGAAGTGCACATTGGTTGCACCTGGTTTTCTATTTACATTTTAGCAAGGACTCGGCACAATTGCATGTTCAGTGGAGAGTGCCTGTCGTTGCCAGCTTATTAACATAAGAACATAAAAAAGGCCAGTAGCCACGCTGGGTCGGACAAATAGTCCAGATAGCCCAATATCCTGTCTTTGAAGCATCTGGCACTAGCTACTGTCAGAGGGAATGAACGGAACAGGGCAATTATCAAATGTCGTCGAGTCCTGGATTCCAGCAGGCAGACTCTTCCTAACATGGGTTCTCACTCCCCAGGTGTGCGAGCAGCAGGAGCTGACGGAAAAAGTTGACTTCTTTTTTTAAATCAAGAAAAAAGCATGCTGATCATGAAGGAGAAATGAAACACTGAGGAGAAAGAAAGCAAATCAGTTTAGCTCCCTCTACTCCAAATGATTTACACTAGCTGAGGATCTTGCTCCTGGGAGTTAGATTTTACTGAGCAACAAAGGGAAATTAAAAGTAAACTATAGGCCAGATCATGAAGCCGTAAGTCAGGCAAAACTATGACATGATTCAGTTCTGGAGTCCTTGCTCAAGAGGGCCTGATCCTCCTCTTGCATCACTTGTGCACTCATGAAATTTCATTGCCTGAATGGAGTTGCTTCTGGTTTACACCAGTATAAGTAAGAGGAGAATCAGGCCAGGAGCCCTTATTCAGGCAGCGATGCTCCCTCGAGTCACACTTTGAAAGCTCCACTGAGGTCACTTCAGATTGAAAGCAGTATACCTTGGGGCAAAATGTGGTCCAATAGAAAGGATCAGTTCAGAGACCAGTACTCATGTTGGAGTAGCACCTTACTTGGGAGGAGTCCTATTATTACCAGTTGGGGTGCTTGTGAGGATGACACCACTTAGCAGGAGTGAGGAGGGAGGGCATCAGGCCCTGAATATTGTCACCCTCCTATTCATCATATCCTGAAATATCATTTACATTAGGAATGTTTGCCTGCATGGATGAAAGAAAAACCACTTGTTGGACCCAAATTTCCCCTTTGGAAAGGTCTGATTGGTAAGGGAGCAGCTGCAGTCAGGGTTTACATGGTACCTTTGCTGTTAGCCCCCAAAGTAAACCAGTTTTGAGGCAGTCCAGGGTTTTTATGCCTTCCCTTGGTGAGAAAGGGAGGACGAAATCTACTTTGAGTCGCATTAAGAATCCAGGATCTGCATGCAAAGGTACATCAGCTGCAACAGCAACTGATGGAGACTTCACTGTGTTAGGAGCATTAATTAAGGTTCAAAAATTATGCCTGTTATCAGTTATGAGGCGACCTTTCATAAACTCTGTGATTAAAACAATAAAGCATGACCTGCTGGTCCTAACTGGTTTAATGGCTGGCTAAGAGTGGGGTTTTTCACATAAGTCTTGGAGCAGGTCATTAGCTGAGCAAATAGGACAACATAGAGAACCTAAGTGGCATGCTAGCATAGCAGCTGAGAAAAATTCACACTGTGTTTCATTTGGCCATGTGGGGGAGGGTGGCTAATAACCTGCCCTTCTGGAGCCATTTGTCAGGATAAAAGAGGCAGAAGGAGAGAAATGAACTGTAGTGTTTTGGTCATGGGTTTGATATTTGAACTCTCAGGGAGGTGGGTGGGGGGAGAAGTGTCTTCATCCCCAGATTATTTGGGTTGGTTTCTGTTTCAAATGCAAGCCCAGGAAAGCAGCAGGCGGGGCGAGCAGCTAATCCACCCCCCTTGTTTTAGCTGCTGTGCATGACTTGTGTTGGTTTCAGTCCTGTTGTTGTTTTTGTCAGACACACTGCTGGCCTGCGGGCGCAGTTGTGGGAGCAGAGGTGAAAGCAGTGCAGGCTGACAGGCGTTCCCTTTGGAGCTAAGCCTTTGCACCATACCTGGCAGTTAAAAAAAAAAAAAAAACAAATGGAGTAGAAATTAATGAAAAGCACGTGTCCAGTGTGTGTGTGTGTGTGTGTGTGTGTGTGTGTGTGTGGGCAGAGAAGAATTGAGATAGCTGTTGTGTAGTTTGTTAAAGGAAGCATAGAAAGTACCCTATGGGGCCATGAAAGATAGGTAAGAACCCAAAGGCTTAGGAACCTTGTTGTTTTTTTGTTGCAGGAATGGGGTTAGCAGTGATTTATAAGTGAAATTCCTTGATGGGTGGGAAGTCTGGCAAAGGTCTCAAAACTGTAGGCTGCAGCCCTTATTCACTGGCTCTCATGGGACCACACGGCTGTTCCTGTAGGCAGGCATTTGGCCCATAGTGAGGATGCAATAGTGCCAGCCACAGACAGACAGAGGAGCAGATCCTGCTCCCACTGACGTCAATGGAAGCGGGATCAGTCCCACAGACAGGCAGAGAGGGAAGAAAATAAATTTGCAGGCAGGGAGTTATTGGCTGTTAGAGCCAAGGAATGGATAGTTGAGAGGGAGGTGATGCTGGATTTCCCTTACAGATAAATCACAGAGGGTTATTAATGCAAGCGCAAGCGGAAAATGAGCGCGAGCCAGAGCTATGTGTGTGACGGGAGCTTTCCAAATCTGCAGGTAAACAGCAAGGCGCCGAAGCAGCGAGTTTGGTGTGTGTGAGAGAAGAGTGGGCTGAGGAGTGACAGGTTCCCTTGGCTCCTTGCTGGGAGCATCATGGATTCTGACACAATCCACCCACCGAGGCAGAAGCTGGTTTTAGCACATCCTGCTACCTGATTCCCGGAGCCGAGTGTGCTGCAGAGTAACAGCAGCTGACACGGGAGGGGCGGAGAGGGACGCAGGGTGGCACAGAGCAGACGGCAGAGGCGTGATTCAGAATGAGCAGTTTAAGACGACTTGATGAATATGCCAGTCCACGCTGCTTTGGGCACTGCCGGAGGAGAAGAGGAGGAGGGGCCCATAGCTGGTGAGGAAAGGCAAGGAAGGGGGAATTTGCAGCCTCTAGGCAGGTGCTCTGCTTGCTGTGAGAGCACAGAATGGGAAGGGGTCAGTGTGATCTGAGACCTGCCTCCAGGGCTTGGAATCAGAAAGAAGAGGGGTTAGGTGGCTGTGTTAGCTTGTATGCAGGGACCGCATTTTTCCCTTACGCTCGTACTGTGTGGGGATGGTGGGCCAAAGTCTGCCACCTGAGGAACTCCTGCACAATCAGAGGAATTGCACCGGGAAGGAATTTGGCACAGCACGTTATATCATTCTTGAGATCTAGCTCGCTTGTTGCAAGTTGAAGCTGGGGAGAAAGAAATGAGATTTCAGTAGGGCTGAATGTGAACAAGCCATGCATGTAAACGCTCCTGATTTCCTCCACTGGCTCTCATGTGCTTGACTTTCCAGGAGTCTCTTGGCTTTCCCCTGCTGCTCAGGAGTCTGCTGTTCTCACTGTCCTCAACCAGCCCTCTTCCTCCTGGGGGGCCTTTTTGGGATGCTAGAATCCCAATTCAAATTAATGGTGAATCTGCCAACCCACTTCACAGCTTCAGGGGAGTTAGCCCTGCATTGCCTCCCTCTGCTGGGGCTTGCTACAGCTCTGGAGGAAAGAGACAGTCTGGGTTGGACCCCCAACTCTGCAGTTAGACAAGAGGAGGGATCGGAGGGAGTGACACACCCCACAGTAATCTTGGGGGGTACGACCCACAGCAGCTCCACGAAACGGGCAGGCTGGCCCCTAGCTGTGCTAATGTTCATGGTCCCACTCTGAGGATAGACTCCAACGCCGACGGCCCAGCTGATGGGGAGGATCCTTCAGCGGGTGGCACTCTGTCCTCAAGGCCAGACAGCGCTCCGTCCTTGCTTCCCCCCACCAGCACTTAGAGGGTTCATTCTGCATGGGCCCATCCTGATGGCATGTGACGTTACCCCAAGACTTAGGGGACTCTGTTTGAATGGGAGCCCCTTGGTCCATTGATCTCCAGAGCAGGCAGGTAACAACCACACTGCTGTTAAAGGGGAAAGTGCTATCATCCCCTGTTCATTTCTGAGTGGATTGCTTCCTCACTGCTTGAGGGAATTTGGAGTCCTGTATCCCATCCCTGCCACCCTCTGCCGGGGGGGGGCGCAATCTGTTCAAGGTGTTTCCATGGAGATCGGGCCCAGCACTGCATCAGGCCCATCCTCATGCTGCCACTGACGTCCTCTGGAAAGTGGAACACATTGTTGCACAGCTCTGCCTCAGTTTCTCCATCAGTAACTGGCAGGGGATACCTGGCTAGAGAGGAGTTGGGGGGATTAATGGAAACCTGCAGAGTGCTTTGGAAAGATCCACCTCTGTCTGTAGGGGGTACCAAGGTATACTCACCTGAGAAGTCTTAATGGGAGAGTAAGTCTCTTTCTATGGTGCATTTCCTCAGCTGTCAGTATGGCAATAGGATAAGACTGCTGCTTTGTACCAACAGTGCCCCCGTCATCCCAGGGTCTCAATCCTAGGCAGGCAGGCATTATTCTTGTGCTACAAGATGTAAACTGAGGCATAGAGTCTCTAGCGATTCACTTACCATCACACCGCAAGTGGGGCAGGGACTAGAACCCAAGAGTCCTGGTTCCCTGCTTTACCCACTAGACCATGCTCCTTCCCTGTGGTGTACCCACACTAAACAATCTGGACTGTTTCCATTCCTCATTGAGTCAAACTCTGAGGTCCTTCCTGTGTCTTCGATCAGACGTAGCCCAGGTTGAAGTGGATGAGATTTTGTTTGCTTGAGCAAGGACCCAATGGGGTCTGGACTCTTGCTTCCTGAGTAGATAAATAGGTTGCCCTTCCATCCAGTGCCGTAACCTGATTATTCATCCCCCAAACGCCACGGAGGCAGAGGGCAGAGATGGGCCTGCGCTTAGCCAGGCTCTCTGCTCCCCCAGCAAGTGCCCCTGTCACCCCACGGCCATCCCTTTTCCCATCCCCATTAGGCATTTCCAAACACTGACCCTCTGGATAAACAAAGGAAAGGGGGAGGGCGGGTGGCTGGCATGGTAAGGCACTCTTCCCCCCCTCCCCTTTTTCCTCCCTTCATCCCTCTGGGAAAGGCCTTCGCAGACATAAGAAACCTTGATTAAAAGCTGCCTGACAGCCAACGGCAGCAGCAAGCAGCAAGCAAAGAAGCTCTTCAAGTCTAAAGGGAGCCACTGCTTCTGCCTCCATTCTCAGATGTCCCTGATCCTTTAATCAATCACAGGCGAGGAAGAGAAGAGCAAACACGCATGCTGAGACAGAGGTATGTCCGTGCATTCATTCTAGCCACCCTGCCAGCGCTAGGACTAAGACATGTATTTGGATGGATAGAGAGATGTTCCCAGGGAAGGAGCAATCGTGTTATTTCTTGGGGGAGGCAGCGTTTCGAGAAGGTCCCCATCAGTCTCCTCCTCAGTCTGGGAGAAACCTTGCCTACCCACAGATTCTCAGCTAAATCCCCAGCGTCGATGCTTACTCTGCGCACGCATGGTAAGGCAGAGGCTGTAACCGATGTGTTCTTTTTAACACGGATGATGATAATACATTACATGTCAAGAGCACCTTCCCTCAGCAGGCTCCCTGTGCTTTACCAGCATAGTAGGGAAGCATTAGCTTTTCCCTTTTATTGGTGGGGGAAACTGAGGCACAGAGTGAGGGCATGATGGGATCTAGCAGGCAGGAGTTCCTGACCCCCACATCTGTGCCAGCACCACACCTTCCAGGTAGAGACAGGCTGAAATTGCTTTTTTTGAAAAAGCATGTTCTCTGGGATTCCCCGTATTTTCACACTTATTCTCTGACAAATAGGCACTCTTTATTTTGGGCTGACTTATCATTATGGCCAAGGAGAGCGGGATGGTTCAGTACGGGAAAGGAAGCTTCTTTCCTCTGGGGGCAACCAGAACTAAAACTGGACTGCAACAAATCTTTAGCACTTTACATTTGCAGTGTGTGCAGAGCTCTTTAATACCCACCAGTCCTGGTCAGGAGCCAAGAATCATTATCCTACTGTTACAAATGGGTAAACTGAGGCAGACGGGCCAAATGACTTGCTCAAGACCACAGATTGGATGCGTAGCAGAGGTGGAATGAAAACTGAGTGGTTCCTGGCTGGCTTTGACCCCTAAGCCCTCCGACCTCTCAATGGCTGCCTCTAGGCTTCTGGGCTGGCTCAGCAACTTCCATTCTTTTCACTCTGATGAGAGTAGGAACAGCAGTTTGTTGGGATTTGATTAAGGAGCGGCTCAGTCTCCTCTCTTGATTCAGGATGGCACCTGTAATCTTACAGAGTCGTTTATCAGTTCTTCTAAACAAGAAGCCTGGGCAAGACTCCCATCCACCAGGTTACTCACTTGGCCCTGATTCCACATTCCTAACCTCACAACTATGCATTCAGAGAAAAGCACTTCATGTTTGTTTTACTGAACTAGACTAACACAGCTGCCCCTTGGAACTAGGGAATTAATTGCTCATGGACATACCTATAGCGGCTGCCAGACTTTTCCATCTGAAGGTTACATGGAGATGGGGGAGGAAGGAGGGAAAATGTGTTTAATTTCAATAAAATTAGATCAAAATGCTTCAGTCTGAACTCAGTGCATTGCCAGGCAAAATTTCCATGGAAGTCAGTGGGAATTTTGCCTTACTAAAGGCTGCAGTAGTAGGTCTACAAACTTTATGTAGCTGTTTATTTTTCCTTGTTGCTTATTTTTCTTACCTTTCTGTTAATGTATTTTGGCAGTGCAGGGGGATTTGTATATGTCTTATAGCATGTCTGGGGCAGAGCCATTCAGCTCTGTAAAGTAGCATCAAGAGATCTCTGGAATCAGAAAGGCAAATGAAACACCCTGTGCAGACAGAGGTTGCCCTCAGGGACTAGAGATAGCTAGGTATAGATAGCTAAAGACATAAAGTTTACTGGAGAGTGAGCAACCTGATTTTACCTGAGTCTGACATGATCTGACCCTTCCCAGCCCATTGTGTGGTTTCTTTCATAATACCTGCCTAGCTGTACCTGCAAAAAAAGGGCTGGAGGCTAGAAAAGAGGATGGGCTTCTTATGTTTCTGATGCACAGAGCAGAGAGGAGGACACCCATGAGCAACACTTAGTCCTTCTGGTGTGTTCCGAAAGCTTAGGCATCAAGCACTGGCATGAATTGGGGAAGATGTTGAGTATTGACAGGCCAAGGAACAGAGAGGGTCGTTCTCTAGCCAGCAAACACATGATGCATGTGTGCACATGCATTCATATTTATTAAATGTGTAAGAGCAAATCCTCTCTCCTGCACCTAGACTGGCTTTAAGAAAAGGGCCTGGCATGGTTGGGGTGATGGAATTTCTCCACATACATTATATGGAGTGGCAGAGGAGCCTAAGGCGACAACAGACTTCATCGGAGAGCAATGGCTTACAACAGTGGTCCATAGATCCCTGTGGGAATTTATGCCCCTAAACACCTCAACACACACACTTCTCTCTGGAATGCTTTATGCACTGAAGTCCTTGCAAAATAGCCCAGACTGGCTGGCCACCCTGATATCAACCGTGAAAGAGGGACCGGTTAGCTAGCTCAGTACTCCTCTTGGGCTGGTTCACTGCTTTGAGATAGACACATCAGTTTTATCAGCATGAGACACTGGGAGATGCCCTTGACTCCACTTCCCACTGGGGAGAGAGCTAGCCAGTTAGTCTGCCCCTAGGGAGCATAGTAAGAAGTGTTGGGCTTCTGTGAAAGCAGAACATTCAAAGGAACCAGCTGCCGTGTGAACTGGACTTTTTGAGGGTGACCTTCTTGGACCTCTTGGTGGATTTGTAGTGCTGGCGTCATGTTTGTAGCCTGTTACGCGGAGCATTGGTGAAACAGTCCCTGTCAGTTTGCTCACGAGGAAAGCTAGTGGGTGGGGTCCCGCGCTTGAAAGCTGGATTCTGAGACGACAGGGAAGATATTTTAGTGCAGGGGTCTCAAACTCAAATCACCGCGAGAGCCGCATGAGGGCCACATCACTAAAACCTTTTAATACAACAGTATTGTAAATACTGGTAACAATAGCGTCATTGCCGGCTGCAGGAAATAGTTTTACAGGCCATGTGTTTGAGACCCCTGTTTTAGGGGTTATAAGGAGAAGCTGGAAGCTATGCAGCAAGTGTGCAGCTCAGAAACAGAGGGAAGAGGATAGTGTTATAGGTGAGCTCCAAATGTCAAGAAATCCTTTTTTTTAAATAAATAAATTAAATAAAGATGACAAAAAAGGGAATGAAGTGGCAGTGATATCTTTAACTGAATTCATGAGATTGGAAGGAACCAGAGAAAGAGCAAAATTGGTTTTGGTTGCTCACTTGTGGTAGGAATTTGTTTCCAGTTTCTAACCACACTGAAGACCATTAGTAATGGAGCTTTACAGACTGTTCTCATTAAGGCAAGATACCCTATCTGTCAAACTTTATAAGGAAACTATACGTGGTGCACTGAATGTATATGCAAGTCATGATGTATGCAATATACCATCCTTAACTGAGGCATCAATGGGGAAACTTTCAGCTACAGCTTCTCACAGGAATTCCAAATACTGCAATTAGATATGAGGAACAGAGGACCAGGGACATACATATTACGTCACCACTGAACATGTGGGGTCACACTTTCTGGAATGGCAAAAAGCAAAAGCCACATCCATTTTGCTCGTTGCTGAAGGTTTACATTGGGGTCAGCACTTGTCTTCAATTCATAGACTGTAAACGAACTCCAGGGCTGAACTTTCATCCATTTTCTGATGTTGCACAAGAAGTCAACTGCATCTAGGACCTGGGTGAGCCCCTGTTGTGTTCATGCCAATCCCACATTGGTATCCATCTGTTTAGTGGCCAAGTCCTGGTCCCTGTATAAATGTCCTAAACAAATCCATCTGAACTTCTGGAGGAGCAGCTGGCAGTGTGTGTGCAGTCAGGTACCATGACAGAAGATTAGGCCCTAGCTTTAAACCAAAGCTGATTTATACGAACCTGCTGCAAGTTCTTTGTCTTGCTGATGGCGAGCTTTGCACATGTGATATGTAGTGGCAAAGACTGCAAGTCCATTTGTATTTGGCCTTACTGTTGGTGTCTCCTCCAGATGATGCTGTTGGCCAACCCTCCAGCTTGACTTCAATGGGAACAACACACCTAATTCTTCCAAGATTGGATTGTGGCCCTTTGAGGTGAAAATCCATCCCGTGTAGGTAATGTAAGATCACAAGCTGTGGAGAAGCAGCCAAAGAACTCAGTAGGGTGTCTGCAAGAGCTTCATGCAGCATGCACCCTGCATCAGTATTCAGCCATCGCAGACGTGTATTCGCACAAGGCCTGCTGAGGCCTCATGGAAACGTGTGAACAATTCTGGGTTATATCATAATCCTACTTTGCATTTTCATATGTTAGCGCCTGGAATCCAGGGTCTCTCCATGCATCACAGACATCAATGATATATGTCTTGACATGGAGGGAAATTTTATACCGATTGTACAGAGGGAGAGACCGAGGCTCGGACAAGTTAAGTGACTTGTCAGTGGTCACTTGGGAAGCCTGGGGTCAAACCTGAAAAAGAACAAAGCTCTCCCTAGTCCTAAATCGGCGTGTTAACCACACCATCATTCTCCATCATTCTGCGTGCTACAGTTGGCGAATTCTGGTCCCATTGAAGCACGGAAAGTTTTCCATTGACTTGGCCCAGTCCTTGTGTTACTGTCTCTCATTATTACTGGTAGGACCAATTGAAAACAGAAAACATTTTTCATAATTTGTTCTCCCCGTTTTATCAAAAGTTTTCTAAATTTCCTGCCTCGCTCTAATTACCATGGAGATCTGTGCCAAAGCAGCAAGAGCATGTCATTAGAGTTCCTCTGCTTCTGCTAATTATTCCCTTCCCGCAGCCATCCTGATCCTTCAAGGATTTAAAATTTGTGGTCATATAAATGGTTTTGCAGCAGCCAATTGTGATGTACCAGGATTTATGGCTTCAGGTGCGCAAGAAGTGCCACAGACTCTTAAAAACAAAGAGCCAAATTTCTCCCTGGTGTTACTTCACTGCATTGACACCAGGAATGAATTTGCCTGCGGAATCCCAGCTTGAATGCTGAAGTGTGTATTTGTAAGAGGCTTTTTTTTAAGGAAGAAAATTGAGAATATGTTTGATGCCAATTGCTGAGGTCTTTACTCAGGTTTTATTGAATCCTTTCTCAGACAAAACTGCCTGTGAAGTCAATGACAATTAGCCTGAATGAAGACTAAGAAAAAACAGATAAAGATGGTAGGATTTCGCCCAAAAGTAGTTTTATGCTGAGTGAGAACTAAGGAAGGATTGCAGGGTTTCTTTCACTGATCTAAATGAGACTTGCCTGAGAAGGCGGACAGTAAAAACCAAATAGAGTTCAGCCTTTGGCTAGGTATATGGACTTGAGAATTGTTTCCAGATCAAAGCCAGCTTTGCCTCTCAGCTGTAAATAGGGAAGAAATTTGCAGGGTTCTGTAGAGCTATGCCCTGCTTGCCCTGGGGTAACTGAGATCAGAACCTGCCCCACCACACAGCTCTCTGTGGTGTAAGTGGGTCTTGTAAGACACAGAACAGCACCTTAAAAGGAAAATCAGATCTCTCTTTTCTCTGGCATAGTGTTTCTAGTCATCAGCACACAACAGCATGCTAACACAGGCACGGATGCCCATGCTATTTCCGGAGACTCCTTGAAATACACTTGCAAGGCGGGGGAGAACCTAAAAGTACCACATAAACAAATGACAGAAACAGCCCTCCAGTTGACAAACACCTATGAGACTACCCACAGAACTGGAGCAGCAATGATAAAAGATGTCATAGGATGAAGAAAATGTTGCCTTATGAGCAGCTGAAACGCTTACAGGCATGATTCTTGTCCCTCGCTTGTTTTATACTGGTGTAACCACATTGATTTCACTGGTTCCTGCTGGTGGAAATGAGATCAGAATCAAGCTTTGAACACCTTGCTGTGGTTACAGGGATGAATTTGACCTGTCGTGCCAAATTCTGCTCATGGGTACCTGAATGGGGCTTTTTCGTTTTTTTGACTTGTCGTGCCAAATTTCTGCTTGTGGGAGCATCCAAAGACAGGATTTGGCCCTCTACTCAGCATCTATTTGCCTCTTAGTGAGCACAGGTGACTTCCGTTAGCGTTAATGAGAGTGAGACATGTAGTGATGGAGAAACGGACCCCTACAATTGTTGTCTTAGGACTTGGTGTGTTTACTGCATACTGTGGTTCCACTTCTGCCTTTTTTCCTTTCTCCCCCCCCCCCCCCCTTTTCCGAAACATTATAAATCAAACGGCTTAAAATGTAAAGCATCAAAAATTCTAAAACCTTCATCTATTATTAACTGTGACAGTAAATTCTACCTCAGAATGTTTTACATAGCAACTGTTACCAAGACACTCCGCATCTTGAGCTGATGTTCCAACAACTTTAAATCACAACAGCGTATTCCAGCCGTGAATGAGGATGGCTAGACAGGCCCAGCAAGAAACATGCTGGCATTCCTGGTACGTTTTCACTTGATTGGGAAACAATCAGAGAAACTCATCAGACGTGCAGCCGAGCTTTCTCTATAGTAAATTATAGATGTGGCTTTATGTACAAGGTGAGAACATCGTCAGGATCCTGGAGACGTGACGTTTTTACCACCACCCACTGCTGTGGGTATCATTGCAGACATATAATATAATGTTAATATTTTGTATTGATGTATTTCCTTTTATTTTAGGGGTGCCAGAAGACTGTGATAAAAGAAGCTTTACACCTGTCCACAAGGGAAGAGTTATTAGTTTATATATTATACCCATTTTACAGAGAGAGAAGATTAGGCACAGAGGTTACATGACGTACTGAAGGTCACACAGTGGCAGAGTCTAGATTAGAAGTTTCTCTTCAAATTTTTTGTTTTGTTCATTGTTCTTTTGTATGACAGAAGCAGCACGAGGCCATTTGTGATGAAGGTCTCATGGTGCTGGGGGTAGTACTTAGGTGTAGTGTAATAAGAGACAGTCCATGCCCCCAAAACTTCATATTCTGTATGCATAAGACAGCTGAAAGGTAGGAGAAAGGCAGGTTTATTATCTCCATTTTACAGACGGGAAGCAAAAGAATGTAGAATTGAAGGTTCCTGTCAGCAAGCTGTATCAGTCAGGTGTACGGGAAAGCCACTCCCGACTGACATAGTTATACTGATAAATCCCGCGAGGTGGACACAGCTGTGCTGACAGAGGAGCGTTTCCATAGCTAATGTTGTTTGGGGAGGAAGTGTCCTGCACAGGCAGAGACATTCCTGGTGGCATATGCTGTATCCACAGTAGGGAGCTGTGTCGGCCGTAGCATGAATATAATCCTAGTGATTTGCCCAAGGTTGCATAGGAGTCTTGGCATGGCTAAGAAATGAACCCAGACCTATGGAGTCCCAGTTCAGTGCGTTGAATTACAGTCCCGCCACCCTTCCTTTCCTTGACCCCTTTCACGTGACTAAAGTTTGAGCAGGGAGGATGGTCTAACAGTGCTGGGCAGAGAATGGAAAAACTGGGGAGGGACAGTTCCTGGCCTAGCCACGGGCTCTGCATATGACCCCAGGACAAGTTGCTAAAGGTAGCCAGTGCCTCAGTTTCCCATATGTACAATGGGGACAGTACTTCCCACCTCCCCGGGGCTCTGTGAGGCTAAAACAGGTGGGGACAGTCAGTTACTACGCTGATGAGGCCAGGTTCAGTAAATAGCTCTGAGCTGTTTGCATGTTTAAAAATCCTCCTGTTTTTTGTGGTTAGAGAGTTAACCTCTAGAGCCACCATTGAAACCTCTCTTTGACTGTCCGTGCTCTGACCTGGGCGTGCGCGTCCCCTGCTTGTGCACACATGCTCGCAGCAGCTCAAAGGGAGCATGTGAGTATAAATAGTGTAGCCAAGCAACGGAAGCACCGCTGAGCCGTGCTGAGTACATACCCACTGGTGTCGGGGTATGTACTCCACGCAGCTCAGTCTAGTTTCCGCTGCTGCTACGCATGCAACTGCAGCCTCTCTGCTCTTTTATTCTGACGAAAGCAGGGGAGTTAACTCCCTCCCTTGGAGTGTAGACATACCCAAGCTGGAGTGTAGCTTTGGGCACATGGATGGCCATGTTGGATCAGAACTTAAATCAGGGCTTTCAGGAACAGACCCTATAACAATTAAAGCTGGAGCAATGGTTTGTCCAAAGAAAGGCAAAAAGAGCAGTGAAGGAGTGTGACCAAATGGACAGAGCTGATCCAACCTGCCTCAAGTGGCCATGGGCTAAAATTCTGAGGGGCTCCAGGGAACATAGGCCTAAGTTGCTGATGTCTGGAGATGATTTGCTTATTGCACTAATCATGTTATTAACTTGGGCTCATCTGCATCGCCAGTATACCCTTGGCAGTTTGTTGCAGCCACCTGTCATCTCTCCTCTGATGTTGAAAGCCCCCGGGGCAAGGAATGTCCTTTTGTTCTACACCTGTGCCATGCCTAGCCACTAGGCACTAGGGCAGAGGGGACATGGTCCCTGGTCAGCAAGTCTAAGTGCTACCATTTGTACGAATAATAACCATTGTCTCTAGACGCTCCATATAACACACCTGTTCAGCTTTACGTTGCGGCCACCAGCCTCCTGGGTGCTGATACCACACGTTTGGAAGTCAGAGGGCTGGGCGCTTCTTGGTAGCAAAAAGAACTAGACCAGGTAGGACAGATGTTGAGAGACAGGGAGCATCACTTTAGCTCCACGAGTTTTCTAGCATACAGACTGTGCTTTGAATAGCCTTGCTTATGGCATGTATGGCCAATTGCGTAAACAGCTCCAATGATGTTGTTCAGTGTCTCTTTGGATTGGCTGCCTGCGTGTGAGTATTACTCTCCGTAAGGTGGATGCACGTGCTCTCCCATTTTCACCCCAAAATATCTGTCTTTCCACTGCTCAGAAAAGATTTAATAGCCAGGCCAGTGCTGTAATGAGGTCTCATAATCCCCAAACTTCATTACTTTTACTAAATAGACTCCAGCACATTACCAGTTCGCTATGGAGTATCGTAAATAATGAAAACTAGACTCCAGTAGTGAAAGTAAATGAACAAATGGTATTTTGTGATGGAAAATCTTTGCTTTTTATTGCTTATTTTTCTTACTGCTTATTTGAATTTTGCTTTTTAAATTGTATTTCTCCACTTACTTGCCAACTCGCAAACCCTCGTAATTTGCAATAGGTTTCCTAGCCCTGAGTACCAATTAGTGAGGTCTTGTTGCATATGTACCTCTGCTGGTATACTGTGGGTTTTTTTGAGTCCCTGCTTCCTTCTTGTGCACTGCCGTGGCAACTGAAGTCAGCTGGTTTATTCTCAACAGAGGTTTCCTACATTTAAACGGCTGGGCTTTTTCAGTGCAGGGCTCTTAACTCTGACGTTCACTTCCCCCATTGCTTTGGCAAAAGCCAGAATTCGTTAACCTTCCAAGTATGGTGTATAGCACCTCTCTTTGGTCAGGCTTTTTGGCTTAGTGTCCTGATGAGTTCCCACCCTGTGCCCCCTCGATTGGAGACTCTAATTAATGCGTTTCGGTGTGAGGCTGTATATAGGGAGCAGACCTCGCCAGTTCTGGTGGGGAGTCTTATTTGGTTAAGATGTATTGCATTTGGTAGTGCTTTGATGCATCTGGGCCCCCAGAACCATGACCACAAGCACATTGGCTTAAATCTGTGTTAGAGATGGGCGCAGATTCACATTTTGACTCTTCAGTCTCCTCCTCCCGCCTCTTTGGGAGGAACCTGGTCCTTTCTGGAGATCACATAGGAACCGGCAGCAACATTCAGGTCTGGATCCAGGGCTAGATTGTGACGTTTGGATCTATTTTGCCCATCTGTCTATTGTCCTGCTCATATATAATTATTATTAATACTGACTTTCCTGCATCTGAGTGGTGGAGCTACTGTGCACTTAGAGCAGTGTGTAAGAGGCAGGAAATCAAAGCACATAGAAACAGGCCTCTCTGAGTGACTCAGTTAAGATTCCTTTACTCCTGGGAATCAGCCACTTCCGTGTCACCGCGGCTTGTCTCTTGAGCAAGTCTGCCTGGCACCAGACGTCCCCGTCACCTCCCTCTTTTCCCATCCTTTAGCGTCTACACTTTGACCACAGCGTATCTAATACCTGTCAAGGTCAAAAGGTCAGCAGGCTTTGCTCAAATTCCATAATTGTTCTCTCTGTTTCGCAGCACACTGAAAGGACAGAGATACCGAAAAGCCCCAGGTCTAGATTTCCCGGCCTGCCCCCTGGCTTCCAGAATACCACTCAGCTGTTCAATCCCCCAAGTTACATCCGAAGAGCCTTGATTTATTCATTCATAAGGAAAGCAGAGCTGATTGTGCGTATGTAGAGCAGCAGGCTAAGCCATTCCTCTTTCTTTCCACCTCCTCCCCTTTTCATCTCTGGGGATGGGCAGCAATTTTCCTTCTCTGAAGAAGCTTGTGAGGGGATGAGTGAATCTAGGAAGCAAATCTAATTGGCAACCTAGTAATTCCCCAGGGGGACATGTACTTTGGTCATATCTAAGTACATTCCAGCCAGTGTTTAAGACACACTGAATCCAAACTTGGACAGTAAAATACCAGCGGCTCTAAGCTCCTTATCTATCTCAGGCAGATTAACTCCTTAATCATCCCTTTTGGAAGTTCCCTGCCCCAAATTCCCCCTCCCTCCCCACCTTTTTTTTCCCCAGCTAGAACAAAAGGAATAGCTGAGATTTTACAGGGAGGTAGAGGTTAGTGTCCTTGGTGGGGATGATCGACAGTCAATAATGGGGCAAGAGAAGAAGGCTTTTTGAAAATCTGCTCTTCTAGTTAACCTGCAGGAGTGTTTGTCTTCAGGATTCAGAGAGGGAATGGATAATACCGAAATAATTTACCACACATCAGTCATTGATTTTTCTTCTCTGGGATTCCTGCCTAGTGTCTGGTGAAATAGGTTAAGATTGTGGTAACATTTCCTCCAAGCTCCTCCCCATCCACCCCCAAATCCTTTCCTGCCCTGCATGTGCCTGGTTGTTTCATTACACTGCTTCCAGGAAGAGTGGGGAGCAGAACAGTTTTGGGGGTGCAATGCACACCAGGGACAAAGTGTGCATTGTGGGGATTGTGTCTGTCTGCAGAGGGGCTGGGAGTCAGAGAATAAGTGGCTAAGCTCTGCCACTGAGCCTATTAGTCAGAGAGATGAGGAGGGATGTTTTCCATCAGAGAGCTGCTGACTCCTTCCAACAATCCAGAAAGCACTTTTGAGAACCTCCTCCGTCTATTGCCCCAACACGGCCAGCAGTGGCCTCTATCCCTCCTTTGCCCCCTTCTTCTTATCATCCACCCTCTTCCGTCCCTGCTGTCTTCCTCCTTTTCCTTTCCCATCGTCTTTCACCCTGGCTTCCCCCTCCCCATGACATACGGTGCTGGCGCGGCTGCCCACAGTAGCTGTATCTCAGGAAGGGCTGTGTGTCGCGTTGGGGGGGGGGGGGGGAATCTATTGAAGAAACGCCTCTTTGTTCTACATGCGATAACTGCTTGAGAGGGGGTTTTATGGTAATTTTTTTCTCTCCTAACAGGGGAAAAGAAAAATGAGGCTTTGATAAGCTCCTGAGACTCAGCTGGTGCTGGCCAGTGTCATTCGTGAGAGCGTCAGAGCATTACGCTTCATTACAGAGCTGTCTGCTCCTCTCAGGGAGATGACTTAGAGGGTTTTCCTGGCAGCAGTACAGCTGAATACATCTCTGGCGTACAGACCTGTCTGCGGGCAGACGCCAAAGCTCAGCCTCCAACGGGCGAGAGGAGGAGGAGGAGATGGAGCTGGGTGGGTGGGTGGCAATTTGCCTTGGTAGGTAAAGGATAGTCTCTGCATTTTCAGAGCGGTGGGGGACAGAAGTGGAGCAAATGTGGAGTGGTTTGCAAAATGCTGCATGCCACATGGGCATTTCAGAGGGACATTGGCCTCTTTTTGTTTCTGGAGACAGCCCCTATTCTGTGGGAGACTATTTTGAAGGACTGAGGTCAGGGAAAGCATCCGGGTCTGCAGAACACTTCACTAAGGTTGCATTGCTCGGATCAGCAGAGCTGACTGAGTCAGGCTGCCAAACCTCTGGCTGGGGGGGGGGGGGTGACCATGTCAAGCATGAGCCAGATGGGAGGTATAGGGGAATCCAAACATTTGATGGCTTGGGGGGGGACTGTATAGAGAACATGAATCAACTGGCTTTTCTGTAGGCTCCAGAGTTGCTTGACCTGGCCCCCCAATTCATTTTGTGGGTGCGGTGCAACGTGGCTCTCTTAAACAACATTTTAAAGGACCCTCTAAAAATGCACTCCCTAAAGGAGACTTCTTCAATCATCCACTGTGATTTGGGTGCCTGATTGCCCCTTGTACCCTTGAAAACCTACCTTTAAGTTTGCAGGAGGGAGGGCTGATCTGTGCCCACAAAAACCAGCTTGCGAAAATCAGGATGCGCATGTCTGTTTGGCACGCACTGGCATCCTGGTTTATGCCAGCACATATGGGGGCAGAGGTGGCATTTTAGAAGACTGTTGAAAATTGGGCCCAATATCCTTAAAAAGAAAACAACCAACCAAACAGAAAAATGAGAAGAGCAATTATAAAATCACAGACACTGGAAGGAACCATGAGAGGTCATCAAGTCCAGTCCCCTGCACTCATGGCAGGACCATGCACCATCTCTCCTTGATTTTGCATATCCTAGCAATTTGACTGCAGGGCTATGAGAACCAATGGGGAGCAGCCAAACCACTGTGATTATAAACTTGGGGGGGGGGGGCGCTAGCTGAGAGATGCAATGTTTTGGGATTTTGGTTCTGACCTATCTGAATGCAAAGAGAGACTGGGGTGGGAGCAGGGAAGGAACTAAGACCGAGGGCCAAATCCCACTCTTGCTTCCACTGTTGTAAATCAGAAGTAACTCTGTTGATTTCAGTATGTTACTCTGAATTTACAGACACCTAACGGAGAGCAGCATTTGAGCCCTTGAATTTCAGTAGAGCCATTTTGAAAGAACGCTCAGGTGAAATTGATTGAAATAAAGTGAAAAGGACACAGAGGGGAAATGGAGAGTGTTCAAAGGTAAATCCATTTATGCCCAAAGGGTTATGGTATAACATCAAGCAATAAATACACTCTGGGGTGGTCTGGTCTCACATTGATACGTGGGGGAGGGTGGAGGAGGTTATGTGGGTAATACTTAATAACACTATTGGGAATTGTGGACATAAATCCTCCTGCACATCAGAGGGGGGAGAGAAAAAAGAACAGAACATGTTGTGTATGTGCACGCACGCATGTGTGTGGTTTTGTTTGGGCAGGGAGAGCAAAAAGCAATCAAGTGTCAGACAAGGGCCTTGTGTGATGTGAGAGCTGAGGTGCAGAGGAGGTGGTTGTCGGAAATTAAGAGAGTAAATGATAAGAAGAGCAAACGTGCAGTTTGAGGGGAGACTTCCACAAAAGGCTAAGATAAATTGTGAGACCTTTTCCAAGTACACAAGAAACAAGAGGTCCAGGAAGAAGAGAGGGCCCTCCTGAAGAGTTGGAAAGGATTATTGATAGAAGGAGGTGATCATGGCTTTAAAAAATAAATAAATAAATAAATGAATTCTTTGCCTCCGTGTTCACAAAGAAGAGAGAAAAGATGGATGCTAGAATGGGAGAGAGAAATTTCCCTGGGGAAGGAGAAGAAATATTGAAGAAAATCAAGCTGGGCTTTGTATAGGTGAGCAAAAAGTGAGGCCTGAGGACTGACAAAATGCCATGTGCCATCCCAGAATTCCATCTGATTAAAACCTGTTTGGAAATGGGGGAATGTAACCCAGCAGTGATTGAGAGAGAGGTCGAGAAAGTACAGAACTGTGCCCAGTGACCAATTTCACTTACATCAGTATAACACAGGTCTGAAATCCGCGGCGAAACCAGTGTGAGTGGAATTACTTTCAAGATCTTCATGAGCAAAGGATGCTAATTGGGGCAGATCTGGGGAAGGTTCATCACAGAGTCAAAAGGCTGGATTCATGCTTCAGCTAGAGTGGTGTGACTCTGGAGTCCCTTTGGAACTGAGTGATGTTACTTTGGATTCACACTGCTGAAAACAGGAGCAGAATTTGAACCCTGGCGGTTAGCTAGGGAAAGGTCTCTTGGGCAGGATGTTTTGCAGTACTCTGTGTTCAGCCTCATTCTGAATGTCTTAAAGAGTGAGGGCAGTTTCCATCCCTTCCCCAGGAAAATGAATCTCTTGAATCTGAAATCAAATAATGGATAGGAGGAAAGCTGTGAGTACGATTGACTGGAGATTGCTCCAAGCTGCTTTGTGTGGGGCCATGGCTTCGGTCCTGGCACATCTCTATAATTTACTAATATTATTGTTTAGTTGCTTTGCAGTAGCCCTGAAGATCCACAGTCATGAACAGGGGCCCCACTGAACTGGGAGGTCTGCAAGAGGGCAGAAAGGCCACTGGCCTGTTCCTCAAAGAGCTTACTGTTGTTTGGCAGTGAGGAGATGGAAGGGGATTCTGTCTCCCCTGGCACTGTGCTGCAAATACAAGGCACAAGAGAAGCCTAAGTGGGGAGTCGTAGTAATATTTTGCCCTTCTGTAGCAGCTTCCATCTCAAACCACTTTAGTTAATTAAGCCAAACTGTAGCCCTCTGGCCTGGTTACTATTGCTCCCATATTACAGACGGGGAAGTGGATGCACAGTGAGGTTGACTTGCCCAGTTTCTCATCTGGGATTAGAACCCAGGAGTCCTGAATGGTGGTTCCCTGCTCTAATCACTCAGCAACACTGCCTTTGACTAAAAAGTCTGAGGCCTTTGCTACAGTGCTTAACAGCAGGAACAGCAAGAAAGCTAGAGTGCTCTGGGGAAGCATAAAGAGACCCATCCAGTATTATTTGGAGTAAACTATTCTAGCTCTGACTCAGGGTTTTTTGGGCCCCTTTTGGAAAGCTGAGGGCGCTTCTGGTCTTGGGTTCTAAAACGAATAAAGATCCAAGACTCCCATTTCTGTCTTGGTCTCTGACTCTCATTCTACACTTGCAGCCAGCTTCCAATTTCCACTCCCCTTTATCTCCTCTGACATCCGTCCCTTTCCAGTTCACTTGCTGCCTTCCACCTTCCTTCCTTTGTCCCGTGTATCATCAACATTGTCCACCACTACTCGTTCCCAGGATCTTTCTTAGTTTAATGCAGTCCTCAGTGTTTTTACCAACACCCTCTCCCCTGGAGGTAACTCACCTCTGCGCCTCTTTTCCTAGCTCGGTTTGTACCTGTGACTGGTTCATGTTTCTGTTCTGGTGAAGGGGCTGGTGTCTGTCCTGGTCTGGAGTGGCTACATAGGCAAGTAAGAGGAAAGGCAGTGATGGCTACCTCAGCAATTGTGGATGGGAGTGAAGGTGGCATAAGGTGAAGTCCAGACACTGTGAGAGTTAGGTGGCATTTTTACCATTGACTTCATGGGGCCAGGATTCCTGTTCAGGGATTTCCAAGACTGGAAGCTGAGGTAGAAGAGGTGACAGCAGAGTTCAGGACAGTACTCGGGACTGAATCTGTGTCTACACTCCAGCTTTACATTGGTACAGCCACGTCTTCCAGGAGTGGGACACATCAACACCCCACCTGCCGTCAGGGTAGGGAGCATCTACCTTGAAATGCTACAGCTGCTCAGCTGGGCTGGGGTAACATTTTAAGTGTAGACAGGCCCATAAAGGAAAGGAAATGTATGCCCTGGTTACTGGCATTGACGTGTCCCAAGGTCTGAGCACCACAGATGGGGTGAGATGGGAGGTTGCTGTCACCATCAGCCTAATGCTGATGGGGTGGATCTCACCCCAAGATGGCCCTTCTTAACAATCTGTTGTCCTTGCTGCAGTACATTTGGGCCATTATTAAGTCTGTCCCTATAAATTCCACTTAAAGTGCATCTCTCTCTCCAGCCACTGATTAGCACGCTCTTCTCCCTCTCAATTCTATGATGCTTTGCATGAGGGATACAGCAGGCAAATAAAAACTTCTGTAATAGAGGGACCAGAGGCCTGGCACAAAGTTGCTAGGATGTTAAGAGATAGAGCAACCTAGTTTTGATCTGCTGTGGTGTAAAGGGGGGCTTAAGCACATTGAGGTCAATAGGTAATGGCAGTGTGCAGACAGAATCAGGGCCTTGGTCTCTCTTTCTTGGAAAAGAAGTGATTAAAGAAGACCTTGCTGAGGTGTAAACAATTCTGTGGGAGTTAGAGAGGAGAACTAGTATGTGTCTATTTGGACTAGTGTTCAGCAGAAAAACAACTGGGCACAGACTTGACCTAAAGAAGGTTCAGGCAGGGCAGGAATTTACAGAGCCTCCTCTGTCATTTTAAACGAATCATCCTTTTAATTCTGGACAAATATTTGTCTAGCACAGACAAGGAGAGAGTAGGTTTATTTAGGCTTCCTGCCTCATTCCATCCTAAAATACCTCCAAGTATTAAGAAACCTCTGTGGATGTCAGCTAAGTTTTGTGTAAAATATGGGAGAATCTTCCCTCTGGCTCCCTTTCCCCATTGGACCCACGTGGAGATTGGATCCTCAGTCTAGAGTAAATCCCTTTGCACCACTCTGGTGGTGTAAAACAGCAGCTGGGGATTCCTGTGTTGTTGGGGAATCTCCCTGGGGTATGAATCTGGCTCTGCTTTTCCAAGTAGGGGGCATATCAGGGTGGGAAATGAGGGGAAAAGAACAGTGCCTTTGGGTGATCCTGGGTGGGGAAAATAGCCCCATGGGAATCATTTTAGTAAACATAAATTAGAGGAGCCCCATGGCTGCTCTGTCTTTTTTCACGGAGGTGCTTTTGGCCTGTGGCAAACTCGAGGATTTGAGATGATGGAGGTTGAGGGTTGAACCCTTGGTGTCCATGCTTGCTCCCAGTGACATCAGTAGAGATGTTTCTTCACTGGAAACAAGCCTGTGTTGTTTCCGCCACTGCAATTTACCTTCTGGCTACACCTGGAGCATCTTCCTTGTAACCGCTAATTCCTGATTTTTGTGGGGTATTTCTGTTACTGAGAAGTTGGTGGAACTGTGTGAGTGGAGGGATTTCTTCAGAGACAGTGTGACCCCTTAGACTTTCTAAAGCAATGTTCATACAGGGATCTCACGGCACTTTACAGACATTGACGGATTAGGACTCACAACACCCTTGAGCAGCAGACAGCATAAAGGTATCGGTTCACCCTCAAGGGGGTTATTCAGTAGCTTTTCTCCAATTCCCAGCAACACTACACATCAGTTTAGGAGAGGAAGTACGCTGTAGCCAGTTAACAGCCGGTAAGATTTATGTAGACATTTCACAAGGGCTGGTTGTGGATTATGGTCAGACACTGAGACACCTACTCTTGCAAAAAATGCTCTGGGTTCTTCAGTCACCTCAAGTGGTCAGAACCGCCTCCGAGAGACAACATCCAACTGGCCAGTGTGAGCACTGGTTCAGCAAGAAGAACACCACCTGCTGAATCAGCAGCAAAAGGCCTCCCGTATAAATCATGACCTGGCTCAACCATGTTGGCTAACGGGAGCAGGTAGGGTCATAGAACATTTAGTCCCGTCCTTTGGCATAAGGAAACCAGTGCTTTGACTCAGCAAAAGCCTGAGTGCTGGCACCCAATGAGTTAACCACCTCCTCTCTGCCTAAATCTTTACGGGGGATTTCGGTTATCACAAGTCTTTATTTAACACATCACCCAGACAGAGCGTGGATGTTCCAGCTCTACTGGAGCCTGGGGTATTACGAGACAGAGCATAAGAGCTTTCTCAGACAGAACTTGAAAGCTCTGGCTGGCAAACCGCAAGAAACGCTCAAATGCAAATGAAGGCTGGGCTGAAGTCCCTGGTTGGTGCTTAGGCCTAGGAAAGGAGGAACCGGAAGCTGCTTACAAAGCAGTGGGATCCATAAACAGACCAAAGATTGATTTGATCTTTCCTCCTAAAAGGTTAATTTCCTCCCTCAAGCAGCCTGAACCAGTATTTCAAGTGTGGTCCCGTTGGAGCCCCGAGTCAGCAAGGAGGGAGAACATCTCCCATGGATGCCTCAGAGGTGATGTAAAGAACCGTGTGACTGACTGACAGGTAGTGGGTGTAAGTGGGTCAGAAAGGGAGCACAAGCAAGGTAAAGACAGCTGCCTTCTGGGGGTGTGCAAAATGAGGGTATGGTATACACCGCGAAGAGCCAGCTTCTGCCCTTGGTTGCACAGATATAAATCTAGCACCCTGGAGTTATTGGGGCTCAGATTTTTAAAGGGATCTGGGCATTGTTTCACTCAGCATGGCAAGGCCTAAGTGATGTAGATGGCTACACCCCATTTTCAGCAGC
Source organism: Podocnemis expansa (assembly GCA_007922195.1). Classification (NCBI taxonomy): domain Eukaryota; kingdom Metazoa; phylum Chordata; order Testudines; family Podocnemididae; genus Podocnemis; species Podocnemis expansa. The sequence goes on along the minus strand of ML682016.1, from coordinate 634,177 downwards.
ATCAGGGCCCTTAGGAGCCTACATCCCAGTGACTGAGAGCGCACTAGCAGCGATTGTAAACCAAATTGTTCCTCAGCTGATTGCATATGATCCTTCTGCTTTTCTAGCTGTCCTGCCCACACTAGGTTGCCTTCTCAGCACCTCAGGTGTCCTTGTTTTGCACACCCACTCACAGCCAAGTCAGCAGCAATTCTGACTAACGCTAATTGACACAAAAGCCCCTGGTTTCCCTCTTGGCTAATGGATTCTCGTTTCCTCCAGCCTGGCCTCGTGATAATGAAACAGTACTTTGTTTATATCAGTTCAGTGAGATAGCTTATGTGATCACGGTGCCGGTAAAAGTGTTTTTCCAACCCTTCTTAACGGTTTCTGATGGGGGAGGCCTCGAGCACTAAATACCTAGGGTAGACAGGCTGATGTTCCCTATTGTCAGGGCACAGGCTCTGTAATCCATGCAAAGCATGCACTAGAGCAGTGGGTTTCCAGCTTTTTTTCTCAGGACTCAGTTGGAAAAAGTCATGTATGCCCACAACCCAACGATTACATCTTTCAGCAATTGGCAGCAGGGGGTGCCACCACCAGTACCTGAGTGGCCGTTACCCAGTACTGGGTCCTGACCCATGGTTTGAAAACCGCTGCACTAGAGTGAGAGGCCTGACAAAAAAAAGTTTTAATAACATTATCATGTAGCAGATCTTAAAGCTTGTTATAAATCTCAGTGAATTTGGTCTCACAATATCCTTCTCAGGTGGGCATTATTAGCCCCATTTCACAGATGGGAAAGCTAAGGCAGAGAGGAAATAACATGCTAAGGAGGTCTGTGATAAAACTAGAACTAGAATCTAGTGGTTGGCCCAGTCAACACACAACTGCAACTCATGTGTCATCCTTGGTGCCATACAAGTAGCATTGCATATGGCCCACAACAGTAAATAGGCTGAGAGCCACTGAATAGATTTGACCCCTCGTTCCTGTGCTTCAAAAGACCGTTCTTCTTCACTGTTAGGCCAACATTTCTTCTGGCAAGCTGTGATCAGACAACTCCTGTATGTTGCCAGCATACAGGATATTTACTGTGATTTCATAAGCAAATGAGTTAATTCCCTGATTAAATGAGGTGTGGATTTTGCACGCACCTAAAGTTTTAGAAGATCTTGCCCACTAATGGCTTGAAAATGATGGATGAGAGAGACATATAGGTTAGTTCATTTACACATTTCTAGTTATCTGTAATTTGAAACATAAAGGAGCACAGAAAATGATTTGGTTCCTTTAAGATACAAGGCTGTTGAGGTTTTTCTTTCATAGTCAAGCTACTTTGGAATCTTGTAGCTCTTTTGAAGGAAGAAAGGTCACAGTCTGTAAGACAGACAATGGACGAAGAAAAAGAAAGGGAATGCTTTCCACCTGAATGGCTAGTCACTTTGTTCTGAAAAAACAACAAGGAGTTGTGTGGCACTTTAAGACTAACGGATTTATTTGAAATTGACTTTGTTCTGAGCAGTGGTAGAGAGTTATCCAAAATTGCTGGTGGTGGTGAGTAACTTTCGTGCAATGTATAGTTAAAGTTGTGTCCGTGTTTTTGCTAGGACTTCCTGTTTTCCTGTGATTGCATCTAGAGCAGCAAAGGGGCCACCTGTTTCAGCTCCCAGAAGTTTCTGTTGAACGTGTATTCAACATCCTTGCCACCTGGTAGGAACCCAAGAACGCAGTGTGAAATTCAGACAAAAGTATCACATCTTACAGAACTGGCAGAGGGTTCTCCTTGCGCTGGATGAACAGAGGTGGTGTAGGGACTTCTCAAGCACGCTGACGGGCTTTTAAAGGGACACACTCAACCGAAGCCTGGTTGGTGCTCCGCTAGGGCCTTCGGATATGTAACTAAATACGATGATCCTAGAGATGTACCTGTACCAGCTTTGATCTAGCTAGCTTGCAAAAAGCAGCAGTAAGGATTCAGGTTTGTGGGCTGGCTGCATAAGGACAACGTATGCAGAGGGCCAGGCAGATGAATGACCGTAGGGGTATATGTAGTGTGGTAGCTGTGTTGTAAGAGAGATGAAAATTTTGAGCTCGCACCGAGACATAGATTGCTCTCTGTCAACTGATGGAGCTGTTATTTAATTGGTCCTCAGCACATATGACAGGCAGCTGAACTGACACCGGAGGCTACACTCCAACACTGGCGACGTTTTGTCTGCTGCGTCATGGGGAGCCCTGTTACAAAAGACCCAAAGGAGCAGTGCATTGCAGCACACCATCTCTCTTCTCCCACTTGGGCAAGGTGGAGAGAAGAGATGAGTCTGGACCTTTAACTCTTACCCTGCCACAGTGCAGAGTCAGTCTTGTTAGTGTGAACAGATGCAACCTAGATATTGAGAGCAGATGAGATAGGTCATGTGAAGCCCGTCCGATAATAGTGCCTCATCTTTCATTAGGCATTTCTTTGTCCCTCCAGTGGTCACAGATCTGAGATCACCTACTGCAGTACGTGGGCATGGTGTGAGATGTGAGGATCAGAGGGTCAGTGTTTCATTTCAGCTGTCCTTGCTTTTGTCTGGCTGTGTCAGAAGCTCCAGGCAGGGCGCTGAAAAGATTTAGGTGCAGAGGCAGCAGTGCCAAGTCCCTTGTTAACCTTAGTCCTGTTTTCTGCATAACCATCACAGCTTGTTTTCTTTTTCCTTGCAAGCCTCTCAAGGTTGATGTCAATCTGAGGAGCGGGGATTGGTGGGAGAAGTAATAAACAAGAGTTGTTCTTCCCTATGTGTTAAGTCTGGGCTGTGCATTCGCTACAGTGCATCCTTCCTCCCTGTACGGATAACTTACCCTGCTCAGGCTGAGCATTCAGTTTTAAGGGAGGCTCCTGGCTTCCCTGAACCAAGCTTGCCAGCTGGATTTCACTGGCGCACAAGGGAGGGCTGGAGGTTTGCTCCAGGTTATGGAACCCAAGATCACCCCAGTCGTCTCTTGGCTGGAGCTCAGTGTAACACGCCTCCCCCACCAGTTTGTAATGTCAGCCTTGGGAGGAGGTGAAGAGGGTGGGCCTTTGCCCTTTTGACTTGTGACATAATTAAGGGCTACCAGATTTTTTTTTTTTTAAAGTTGCTTGGGAAAAGTAGAGAATTGAAAGCAAAAATTAGGTGGGGGGGGGAGACAGAGGGAGGAGGGGAAGTTACTGGGATTAGTACACCCAGGCTGTTTCTCCACCACATCTGGTGTGAGACTGAATGTGAATGCACTAATGGCTTCAGAAAAAAACACGGCAGCATCTGCACCATCCTCTAAACAAAGATGAGTGAGAATGCTTGGGCCCAAAAGGCTGTGGGGGTTGAATCTGCTCTGACATACAGTGGTGTCAGGCAGGAATAACTCCAGGGAAGCATTAGCAGAGAATCGGACCCTGGGTTGTAGGAAGAAATGTTGTCATTATCTGTATGCCTAGCTAGTGTTTTCTTTTGAAATTCCTGGATTGGGAGGACGGGAATCTTCAGGCTGAGGACCAAAGGGAGGGAGTAAAGGGGAGCCGTGTGAGAGCAGTCTCCAAACTGCAGAGCGATTGAGCGCCCGATGGTGTGGTGGTGAGTGTGGTGCAGATGCAGCTGCCTCCAGCCTAGTCAGGCACAGGACGTGGGCAGATGCTGCAGCAGGCGACATGCCGCAATTTATTAGATCGAAGGAAGGGAGATGCCCCTGTGGGGAAAGGAAGGAGGCATCGTGGGGATTAAAGTTATTGAGTGTTTTTAGAGGATTCTCAGGGGTCCCCTAGCCAGCATTACAAAACCTGCCAGAAGCAGAGCCCCCGGGAAGAGCAACCAGCCCTGCTGCTAACTAGGAGGTTGAGTGCCCCAAGAGCCCTGCATGCTGCCACCGGGTGCCACCTGATCATTAGCATCCTTCCGCCGCCACTGCCTCCGGAGTCACAGGCGGCTGGGGGACAGCGCTCCATGATTTACAGTTGGTAATGGGGAGGGTGGCCACTCCAGGGGGAGGAGCGGCTCAGCAAGGGACCCAGGCATCTGCGCTTTCAGGGAGGGGAGGCTAGACCCCAAGCCATTGGGAGAGGCTGTGGGGGGGAGCCAGGAGGAGGAGCAGCAGTGAGGATGGAGGGAGGGGACAAAGCACAGAGATGGCATTCCCTGCCTGCAGTGATGCACAGTGCAGCCCTGTGTGCGGAAATCCCAGGCACAGGGCTTTCCGTTTCAGTGTGGCGGGCAACAGGATGCTGAGCGGGATGGACTGCTGGGCTGAGCCAGCAGGGCCATCCTTACAACGTACCTTGCGGGCAGTGCCGCAGGTCTGCTCCTGGGCCGGGCCAGAGAGAGGAGCCACTCAAGATCTCCCTGCTAGATGGCCATGGCTGTCCCCCACGGCTCTGTGGTGCTGCTGGCTGATTGCGTGGCAGGCTCCAGTCCCTCACGCTACATTGCTTGGCTGAGTTGGGGGAGCCTGCCTGGGGCATCCCCTGTTGCCTGGGGGGGCGGGGAATGCCCTGGGGGGCTGCAACTGGCTGCAGCGAGTGAGCTGCCCTCCTCCCCCACGCGCACATTCTCAGCACAGCCCCAGCCTCGTTTATCATCATCTGTGGTCAAGTGAAGTGTGCAAGGAACAGCTGCTTCACTCGGCTGATTTCCGAGGGAGTGTACAGCAGGGAATCGGGGAAGATGAATGATGGAGGCTGGGGAGGAGATCGGCTTTCTCCAGCTTCCTCCCTATTGCGTGGGGGGGGGGCATCCCCTTAGCGTACCCTCACACAGCCCCCCCATACTTTCTCCGGGCCCCTGTGCATCTCCAGTGTTTGGGAAGGCAGAGCCAATGGCTAGGTTGCTGCAGCTTGTTAATGGTAGCTCAGGATTCCTGTCCCCCAGTTAATACTGATGGGGGGCAGCAGGGGGGGAGGAGTCCAGGGCTTCCCTTCACCTCTCGGGCCCTGTGTCCCTGCAGCAGGAGACAATGAGAAGGTTGCCAGGTGACCTTGCACCAGGTTGCCCATGCAGGGGGAGAGGCTTTGGGTGCCTGGTAGTCTCCATAACGTGCCCGTTGGGCAGAGGTACAGGGAGGGTGAGCTGCGAAGCATGGAAATGAGCCCCTGCAAGTTTTACCGGACCCCAGTGGAGTGCTGCAGATTTTCTGCCACCCCCCTGGTAGCTCAGGATGCCTGTCTAGCACATCGAGGGAACAGCTGTTGGGAGCCATCATCTGAGTGCTGCCTCCCCCACGCTAGACTCCCATTCACAGGTGCCCAAATCCTTTGGGAGGCACCCCACCCACAAGCCACCTACCCAGGGAGGCCAGTGCCCATCTGCCCTGATCCCTCATGCAGGGGGGGCACACAGCTGATGGCAGGGTGGTGGGGAGGGACACAGGGGGGTCACAAATCATTCCTCCTTTGGGGGCTGTTAAGACTTCCTCTCTGAGTCGCAGCCTAATTGTTGGGAGTGGGGCCAGCCTTGTTTGAGTGCCCACAAGCGGAGAGGGGTCCCCGCCTTAGCACGGCACACAGCGGCTGATTGGGGCTCAGCAATTTCTGATGTCCCCTCCACCCTCCTGCCTTAATAATCAAATTACATGCAGCAGTTTGCGGTGTGGCAGCCTGCCAGAGCATCTCTGGCACCTCCAGCCTGCAGCTCCCGGGCAGCTGGGCGCTTTCCACCCAGGGGTAAAGCTGTGCAGTGCCCAGTTTTGCCACCTTGACAGAGCTCCCAGGGTGAACTATGGTTGGGCTGCCCCAGGAAACCTGCTCCCCATCCCTGCTGCCATCTTCTGGGCGCATGGGGGCCATGGAGCTGCCTCCTACCCAGGCAGAGAGTGGGAAAACCCAGGAGTTGGGCAAAAGGCTTGACGACTGGCTGCCTCAGTCCCTTGATGGCTGGCACCCTAGGGTTGCTTAGCAAGGGGCCAGTGTTGGGTAACTGCCCATCTGGAGACATTGATGGTGCGGCTGTGGGTCTGGGAGCAGTCAGGAGGGCAGCTTAGGACTCATGTCCCCTTGAAGTCAATGATAGCTACAGCCTCCCTCCAGGGCCTACAAGAGCTGGAGCAGCTTGGAAGCAGACCAGAGGCACCGGGGGAGAACTGGAGCTGCTCAGGTCTGTAGTGGTTGTAGGGGTAATGGGCTACACCCAAAGAAGCCATGGCATCATCAGTGGAAATGTGCACCATTCCCGCTACCCCAGTAGCCTTCCGCGGTCAGTGGAGCATGTGTCACGTCTAAGCTGCCCTTTCTTCATTCAGTTCTCCGATGTCAGCAGAAACAATCTCCCTGGTTCTGGAGCAAGGCCTTATTTGCAGAGATCCTCTGCCTTTTTCTTCTCCCCTGACAGGCATCAGAAAATCATCATCACAAATGGCAACGGGAGCTCTGGCGCATCTGAGCAACTAGCATTTACCTGTGCCATTGCGTGGGCACCTCAACACTGCCATGTTGGTCCCTCTCTAGGCCAGCCTGGTGTTCTGACTCTTCCTCCGAAGGGTTGCTGTGCACAGAGCATCCACAGTTTCTCTGTTCTAGGGCCATGCGGGTGGACATTGAGTTGAGTGGTTCCCTAGCTGGGGAGCTTTTCCATCTGTGAGGCACTTTACACAATCCCTCTTGTCCATAGGACCAGGGAGGGGTCAGATGGGGGCCACTTCCAAGGGAGCTGCTGATGAGAAGTGGTGACTCACTTTGAAAGCAGATGAGGGGTTATAACATTGGTGACCATCCTTCCTTCTTCGTGTTCCCACTTCCAGCCCTACATCAGGTGCGGGTTTTAATTCTAATGCATGTTCTTTTCTCCCCTCCAGAATGGAGAGCTGAAACCTGAAATGAACTTACAGGGGGGAATAGGTTGTTTAATAGGTCTTTTTGTTAGAAAATAGGAAGATGGAGTCTCAGGCATGTCACTGAACTATGCTGCCTCCATTTCCCCATCCAGAAAATGACCTCCCTGGGAGAGGGGCTGTGGGACTTAAGAACTTGTGGATATGTGTAAAGTGCTTTGAGATCCTCGGAAATCCATTGTACTGCTGTGACATTATTATGAATGCGTGAGATGGGGAATATCTGGGCCACTGGCCGAAGGCACTCTTGTATCATATTTGATAAACGGGTAAGCATGCTTCTTATCTCCAGCAGGACGCTGGAGCAGAATCTCGTACTCAGCAGAGAACTCGATGGGGACCCTTCAGAAAGTGCCCCTCAAAAATTGTCATTCGCCTGCATGTATGCAACACCCTGGAGCTGTCCTTCTACATAAAGTGCTCCTCTGTTTGAGCTTTGAATGAAGAATTCCTGCTTTTCTCCTTCCCATCCTTTGCACTGTACTTGCAAAGAGAACTTGCAGAGTTTCCTTTTGGAGTCAGCCACTGCTACTGGGTCTTGCCCACACTTCCACCTGCACGTTTTATGCTCGGGATCCTCCTGTGCCTTCAGAAAATGTCCAAAGAGCAGGCTGTGGCCAGGAAACATGCCTGTGTGTGGCTGGCTTGTATGTGGTGCAGGGAGGGGTTCGTTGTTTGGGTGGGCGCTCTGGGTATGACCATGCTGCACGAAGGCTTAGAAGCTGGGTCAGCTGACAGGGTCTTTGAGGCTCCAGGGTTAAAAATTGTCCTGTGACATTCCTGCCTGGACTGGAGCCTGGCCTCTGAGGACCTCTGCCCTCTTGCTTGGTTTCAGATCCACCCGAGTGGGAATGTCTACATGGCTGTTTTTAGCCCCGCCACCTGGGCCCCATGAGTCTGAGGCAGTTGACCTGAGCTATAAAATTCTGCACCGCTATTGGGTTGTGGAGCGAGGGGTTTTTTGCAACGTAGATCCTCCCTCAAAGTCGACCCCTCCCCAGCTGAGCCTGCTGTTCAACTGTCTGACCGCAGCTGTGGAGGTGAAGCTGAGGCAAGGCAGTTCCTGCCTCGGTGCTATTGTTTCACTCCGTCTGGCTGCAGACTCAACGAGACAGCAGTGTATTGATTTCCTTTGTGAACGCCTTCACGGGCTGGGTTAGCAACTTCTTCTTAATTGAAAGCCTGGCTTCTGGAGAACACGGCATTGAGGGGTGTCGCGGGGGGGGGGGGGCGGACCTTGGAGGGTGGATGTGGGAGGCCCCTAGGACTCAGCCACTTCCCCGCCTCCAAAGAGAGAGCATAAACCTTGCCGCTATCGACAGCTTGACTTGACGCCACTAGAGCATGTGCTAGGAAAGGAGCATCTGTTCCGTTGCACGCTGGCAAGGCCACAGGGAGAGACAGAGCATCAGGAGGGGAAGAGGTGAGGGAATGGGGCTGTTGTCAAGCCGCACCTGCTGAAGAGAGACTGGCCTGGCCTGGCTCAGTCACAGCACAAGCTGGGAGTTGAAAGCAAGGGGATGTAGACCTCCTGCAGGAAGGAGACGTTGGCTCTGCCACGTGTAGCAGGGGCACTGGGAACTGCATTTCAGAACGAGTCCTTCAGGGGCATCATGCTGCTCCTGCAGGGGAGTTGAGCACCTTCTGGTCCTACCAATGTCAACACTTAGGCTCAGGTCCTTCATCTCCTCCTCCTATGGGTGGGAGGGCAGCCTGTGATGTCCTGATTACTGTTCGTTATAGAGGCCGCTGGCTGGGGAGTAAGTGCTGCACGTGTCGTTCACACAACTCAGCCCAGGCCAGCTGGCCCAGTCTTGCACCTGTGCAAAGCTGTGACAATGCATCCTAGAAGTGCTCTCAACTCTGCTATGGTTAGCTCACTAGGATAACCCTTCTGGCCAGGGATCAGTAGCGGCGCTGAGTTTGCATGCATGGTGGGGTAGGGGAGAGAGGGAGTGACGTCAACTCATTTCACTTATGATCTAATCCAGACTGGTCTCCAGGTCTCTCTTTCCACTGGCAACAGGGAAGTGCAAGAGACATACAACCGGGAGTTTCTTTTTCTGGACGACATTTGGGACTCTGTAGGGTTCCTCTAGCCTCTGTGTCCTCTCCCAGAAGGTCTTTGTAACAGCCTGTGGAAGGGCGAGGCCCTGGTTTGAGCTAACATGAAGAATAAATCACATCTTTACTGAGGCAACAACGGTCGCTTTTGGTCAACTTGCAGAGGGCACTGGCGGGACACAAGGAGTTCCCAGCGTTGCTACTTACCATGCAGGTCTTGTCTGCTCCTTAATATTCATGAGCAGGATATTCAGCTTCCCTTGTGTGCAGCCCTCTAAAGAGAGTGACTGGGATCAATCCAACCAGACACCATCTGACCAGGGCAGAACAGGGAGATGGACAGTAGCTCTGAGGCACAAACAATCATTTTCAGCTGCTGTAAGACTCCTGGCACTTCAAAAGGTGTCTGTAGTGTCTGCCTCTGCGGTAAATGTATTGCGTTTATGGCTCTCCTTATTGAGGCTGGACTGTTGCTAGAATAGCTGACTCTCTCTTACCCCTTCCAAGATGAAACAGGGATATTTTACCAGGTTCAGTTCTCCAGCCCACGTCCTCCATTATCCCACCATCCTTCCCTGCTTCCTCTCTGCTCATTGGTCTCAAAGGCTCCTGGCCTGCACCCTCCGTCCTTGTGACTAGGCAAGATTGCCCGGTCAAAGGAGATTGCTGGTTAGAGTTAGAAGAAACTACCTTCTTCCTTTCCAGGGCCTAATTTGTGCCTCAGTTTCCCCCAGACGTAAATGGTGGGGATTAACAACCTTCCCCTGCCTCAGCAGAACTGTGAAGGGCAAAACCTTTGTATGTAATTGATACGCTTTTGGTCTCATTGGTCATTCCATGAAGGCGACGTTTTTAACTGCACTGATTTCGGCAGAGGTTTCTCCAGTATTTTCATCTCTGCCAACTTCTCTTCCTTGGGGTTGGGTAAATAGCCGTGAGAAGCAGTGAATGTTTCCCGTCAGAGGCACGGCTGTTCTCCCACAGCTGAAAAGTGCAGCTTCTGGGGCCCCCCCAATCAGAATGGGGAGCCGTAGGTAGCTGAACAGCAGTGTGATTGTCCGAACCACTAGTCAGATCAGAGGTTGTCCCCATGGCAACTGCCTGCTACCGAGGTCTCGCAGCTGTGGAGATGGGGGGCTCTGAGGTTGCCCCTGGCCAAGGCACAGGGAGAGGCAATGTCTGTCTCACCAAAGCCAGCACAGGCTCTGGGAATGGATGGGATCCTGGGTGTTCCTCCTCAGGACCCCCTGTGCGAGAGAGCAAAGGAAATGGGGCAGACACTGTGTCAGTGCCACATGGATTCAGAGCAGGGAAGTCATCCACACACAGCTCCTCTGGATTCACACCAGGGCTGACTTCTGGATTTGCCAGCTAGCAGAGAGCAGAATCCAGCCTGGCGTGTAACGAACAGAGCAAAGGATCCAGTGGGAAGATCCAGAGTTTGTGTGGGTGGTTTCTTTGTGCTGATGGGCTCCCCTGAGACCTGCTCAGGAGGAAATCCACCCACAGCTTTGGCCCACGGCTTCTGTTGATCTGGTTTTCCTTGCTGTCTCTGGGGCTGAATCCTGTTCCCACTGAAGTTGGAGGCAAAACTCCCATTGACATGAACCGGCTCATAGCTCTTTTTTTTAAAAGCTTCCATGCTGGTGCTGTAGCCAGCATCGCAATCCCTGTCCCTGCTCTAGCTCTCATTATACTGCAGCCTCTCCTCCCTGTCCCCTTGCCTGGTCTCTAGCACTGCCGTCTTTTATCATCTCGGCCTCATTGACTCTTTAAAGCCCTTTTCAGGTCGCCTCTGAAAGCAGCTTTCCCCTTGCCCCCTCTCTCCCTGTTCTCACTTATCTCAGATTCTTTCGCTTTATGGCATGAAGCCGCCTGATGCTTGTGTCACCCTGACACAACCCTCTCCCCTGCTGTTGTGCGGCAGGGCAGGCCGACCTGGAATGCTGCGCGTTGTTGAAAGGCTTGGCCAACAGGCAACAGCCCTAGGGAACTGAGCCGCACCATCCCATGACTTGCACAACCACGGTGGGTGCGCCCAAGGGAGTTAGAACCAGGTTTTGAGAGCCATGTTTTCACTTAGGGTCTCCAGCAACGCTTGGCCCAGCCTACACTGCTGAACCAAACCTGTTTTCAACTTGGTTGTGGCACTAGTGCGGGTGTTGTGTAATGCAGACAGGGCCTAATAATTTTGTGTGTCAGGGAGGTTGGGGGCAGCGTGGGGTAGACCCATGGAAATCCAAGGCATTACATCAGAGATGAAATGGGTCCTTGATTTTCAGTGCTGGCCAATATGTGGGGCTGGGGGAGGGGAGCCGGCAGTCTGGGAGGCAGATAGTCACAGCCATCAATTGTTGGAGGAGTCATTGTCAGGCGCTGTCGGCAGTTGTCACATTCCCCATTGCTAATCAGTTCCCACTACTTGACTGCTCCAGGCCTTCTCTTTCCTCTTCACCGACTGTTGCTGTTGGAGGTTGGTGGGTAAGGGGCGAATCTGGTGAGCTTGTGTTCCTCGTCTGTGGATCCTCACCTGACTGGGTGCATTTCCAGCTGCGGATCAGCTCAATGGAAATGTCGCTGTGACCCAAATGCACTTTGATTCTAATTGCATCCTTCCCCCCAACACCCTCTTTCATTCCCTTGCTAACGTCACAGCCCTCCTCGCCCCACAGCCAAACTGTGTCATTTCCGAACAGCCAAGGCACTGCCAGGCCAAGGTAAATTAGTAGTAATTAATAATCAAAGAGAAAGGAAGAGGTCTTCCATTAAAGCAACAGTTCGGTGGTTCTCAAACCACTTCCTTCTGTAGCTTTTGGGGCCTTTTCCAACCTTTCATTTTCTTCACCCCTCCTGCTGTGCCCCCAGGGCCTCTCTTTGATTTTTGTTCCTTTGTTTCCCAATTCCTTCCCCCCAGTCCCTTTGGCCGGACAGGGAAATGTTAGCTGCAGTTTCTGTGTCGCGTGACTTTTGCACAAGGCTCACCGTGTTTTAATCGAACTGTCTTTTCTCCAAGATATATGCTTTAACCGCATCCAGTTGCTTGTGCGTATTGGGAAATCCAGCTGTAATACAGAAGAGCTAAATTAAACAGAGCCAGCATTCCATTAAAGGGGGTGGAGGTGGGAGAACAGGGTGCTATGAAGGGTGGCAAGGGGAAATTAGCAACACCACCTTTATTAGTAGCTTTTAATAACATTTTGGGTCACCTCTTTCAGAGGCTTGGGTTTTAAAAATAAATAAATAAAAGGTGCTGAAATGTTAATGATATCCACAGGACACTCAGCAGGAAATGAGAGCAATCTGGGACTAATAAAAGCAGAAATGCAATTTGTGCAGATAGACAAGACACACAGACAAAGGTGCCGGCAGCCTCCTTTAGCGCCACGGAGAGTTTTGCACATTCCAGCCTCATAAATACACTGGTCGGGTGCAACGGGACACGGGCGGCGTGACCTTCCCTAGACAGTGCCACATGGAAGATGGGGACTTCCCGTCCCCTCCAAAGAAGGGACAAGGTGGGGGGTTGCCTTAGTTCAAGGGCTTGCTGCTGCTACACGGGCAGTTGTGGTGGGTATTTGTATTCTCATTTGTTACAAGGCTGGAATGAAGATGCACTTGGGGGTGTGCAGGGGTATGTGTGTGCATGTTTATGTGTGCAAGCAGGTGCTTTGCACATGTCAGGTGCACCCAGGGGTCTCTGTGGGGGTGGGTTATTTTCCAAGAGCCGGCCTGAAATCCTGATTGAAAGAAGCAGGTGAGGGCTCAGATCTGCCCTGAGTGAGAGAGAGAGATATGGCCATGTCAGGAAAAGAGAGAAGATATCCCGCGTCTGTGCACAGCTCTGGTTTGACTCTCTCAGCAGGCGTCTGGAGTAATGTGTTAGACTCACCAACCAGAGCTGGAATTGAAGTGGGGAACTAGGGCGAGACGTCGTTCCCCGTGTTAAAGTCATTTCCTCAACAAATACAGAGGGAGGACAGAAAGGGGAGAGAGAGAAACTGCTTTCAGAGAATGGGGGCAGGATGGAGAAGAACCAGGGCAGGCAAGACAGTGAATTTTACTCAGCTTCTAAGATGGGGCAGTGGCCCCTTGTATCCCGTGGGGGGGAAGTCAGTTATGGGGCCCCCAAAGATTCTGTGAGGTCCCCACAGCCCTGCCTCCTCACAGTCTCTATACTGGTCTGGGTGTGTCTGGGGAACAGCCTAGAGTTCTCCATGCTGAAACCCTCCCAATAGCCTTTTGCAATGCATTATGTCTGTTGGTTGGATATAACTTGTCTTTTCCTTTGAAGGGAATTGTGGGAAGGCATTGGAGGACTGTTGTTATTGGGAGATGGGTGGAGATTTTGTATGTGTCCTCGCTTTAACATGGGAATGTTCCAGTGCAAGTGCAACCAGAGGTTAGGTTCTCACTTGTATTCCTAGCTGTATAAGGCCACTGGGTTTAAAGCACCTCCAAACTCAGGTTAAATGAGATGTGTATGGTAGGGGTTTGGGGCTAAAACACCAGGAATGAGCCTGTGTTGACTGTGCTGCGAAGACATCTCCTTAGAGCAGAAGTCTTCAAAGTGTGGGGCACACGGCCATGGGGGAATGGGGAGGAATGTTATTGGGGAGCTGCCATTGCTCCAGGACTGAAAGCAGAGGAGACCCACTGTCCTGATGCTCCCAGCTCAGAAGCCCCATCACCCTACTGCAGCCCACAGTCCCAACTGTGGCTCCCCATTCCCAGCCCCAGCTGGATGGGGGCAGCAGGGGGCACAGATAGGAGTACGGGGAGGTGTGGCAGTTGTGGAGCACTGCCGTAGAGGGATCTCTCTGATCGCGTCCCACTGAGTTGATTAGCTCCTCCTTTGCAAAAAGTCAGATGGAAGCCTGCATAACATGACCAGAATCAGCATCTAGCCTGGATAGATAACGTGATTCCCAGTGTGGACATGTACCCATATCCCATTATATACCAATGGGCTCTGAGCACTGCATAGGATGGGGCTTGTAATGCCCCTGGTGCTGTCATTATTTATCCATTGGCGAGTGCACATTGCCTCCCTCCCTGCACCATTATATGTTTATCCCATAAACTGGAAGATGTGGGCCACCAGGCGCTGCCCCCTTTCCTAACAGAACTGCGGGATAAGAACTAGGGACTGTTTCAGGAGGGTTGTGCCTCACTGCTCTTCTAATAGACATCGGCTTCAAGGGGCAGACAGATTCCAGATGGTATCGCACCAATTGAGGAGGTTATTGGTTGGAGTGGAGAGGGGAGGAGGGAAACGTCTGGAGGGGAGGGAAGGCAGAGAAGCAGAATCAGGAAGTTGAAATGACTTTTCACAGCAGAGCCGGTGGGTTTCCATCCTCTGTGTGGCTAGGTGGAGTAATAACAACAATAATAGTTAATGCTTTATAAAAGCTGAGGCATTGTGAGTGGATTACAAGATCCTGAAGTCCCAGGGGAGGGTGTGGGGAAAGGAGAGGAGGGTTGTTTTACTAAGTGATTTCCAGCACTCAGGAGGTGGGCAGAGAGGGGTGGAAAAACAGGTGTGTGAAATACCGAGTAACCTAAGCTACCCAGATGCCACCTGCGTTGATTGCCATCCTTGGCAGATCTGAGCCCACCAGGATGCTGAGACTGGCAGGACAGGTTCAGTGTTCCTGAAATAGAGCGTGTCAATAAACTGCAGCTGGTAAGGGAGAGATGGGAGAAAGGAATTGTAGCTGAGTTTTTTGTTTTGTTTTTGAAGGCAGCAGGGCAGGGGGGCTGACTGTAGCACACAGTCGGCAGGCCTGCATTGCAAACAACAGCCGCAATACAGGCACGGATCTCTCAAATCTCACACCGGCTTTTAAAGCCAACTAACAACAAAATCACCTCTCTACCCTCACGGCCCCCCCAACCCCAAGGTAAAAGAAAATGGTTCATTTGAATCCTCTCCTCTCTCTCTTCACAGATAACAAGCCCGAGCCATGCAGTCCTTTCGAGAAAGGTGTGGTTTCCATGGCAACCAGCAGAACTACCAGCAGACTTCACAAGATACATCACGCCTGGAGAATTACAGGCATCAAAGTCAGGCAGGGCCGAACTGCGAGCGTCAGAGGCTAGTGGCGAAAGAGTACTACGGTCAGCAACAGCTGTCTTACCAAGGGTATGAGAACAGCGCCGTGGAGAAATACCACAGGGGAAATAAGCAATTGCCCAGCCAGCAGCTGCAAGGCAGGCCGGCCTTTTCGAATTACGCAGTCCAAGAGAACAGCCCCTACCCGGCCCGCTATTCTGGCGAGGAGAGCTTGCAAGGCTGGGGTACTCAGCAGCAGTCCCTAGCCGGAGGAGTGACCAAGTATGAGGAAAACTTGATGAAAAAGAGCCCGGCTCCCACGGGCAGTAGGCAGTACCATGAGCGAACGGCACAGCTTCCATTCCGAACTCATTCCTTGCACCTTCCGCAGCAGCAGCCGCCCCAGCCTCCTGCCTTGACATATCCCAAGCTCCAAAGGCAGAAGATCCAAAATGACGTCTCCTCGCCCATGTCCTTTTCCCAGACCGGCCACTTCCCCCAGCACTCCCAGTCCCAGTTCCCAGCATCTTCCACGTACTCCTCTGTCCCCGGGGGCAGCCAGACGGCTCACTCGTATAAAAGCTGCACTGCGCCATCTGGACAACAGCACGAGCGGCCTCTGGCAAGTGCTGCTAACCTGGCGGCTGGGCAGAGGGTGCAGAACATGCATGGCTTTCAGGCAAACAGAATTAGCTATGACCAGCAGCAGCAGCAGCAACAGCAGCAGCCCTTGCAAGGAAGACACCATGCCCAGGAAACCCTTCACTATCAAAATCTAGCCAAGTACCAACATTACAACCAGCCAGGGCAGGCATATTGCCAGAGTGATGCTCCAGTGAGGACCCCAGAGCAATATTACCAGACGTTTAGTCCTAGCTCGAGTCATTCTCCAGCTCGCTCTGTGGGTAGATCTCCATCCTATAGCTCCACTCCATCTCCACTGATGCCAAACCTGGAGAATTTACACTACAGTCAACAGTCTCTTGGCACTGGGACCTTCCCTGCCAGCATCCCTGACCACAGCCATTTCATGCCTTTACTGAACCCTTCTCCAACAGATGGGACGAGCCCCGAGACGCAGTCTGGGAATTGCAAAAACTTGCAGAAGGAGAAAATCCCTGAGAACCTGCTGTCCGATCTCAGTTTGCAGAGCCTGACCGCGCTCACATCGCAGGTTGAGAACATTTCCAATACTGTCCAGCAACTTCTCCTTTCGAAATCGGCAGTGCCCCAGAAAAAAGGTATAAAAAATCCTCCCAGGACACCAGAACAGCTAAAAGGCCAGCACTGCAGTCCAGAGAGCAGCTCATACTCTGCTGAGCAGGTTGGCACCCCCCTGTCAGACCCTCTCAGCACCCCTCAGTCAGTCCACGCTGAGGCTCAGGATGGTGATTATTTGAGTGGGTCAGAAGATCAACTAGAGAGAAATTTCCTGTATTGCAGTCAAAGCCGCAGCCCAGCAAGGGTCAACAGCAACTCCAAAGCCAAGCCTGAGTCGGTCTCAACCTGCTCTGTGACGTCTCCGGATGACATGTCCACGAAGTCCGATGATTCCTTCCAGAGCATTCATGCCAACCTGCCCTTGGAAACGTTCACCAAGTACATGACCAATGAAAGGGAGTGTCCGAGACTGCTCCTCAGCGCGCTGTCTCAAGAGGAACTGGCTTCTGAAATCATTGTCCTACAGGATGCTATCAATGAGAAGGCAGACAAAAGCTGGGCCAGCTCCCCCACTTTAAACAAAGAACCCACAAAATCCCCCTTCCATTTGGAAAATCACAGAACATGTCTGGACTCAATGGTTAAAAACACGTGGTCCAGCCAAGGAGACTCAGGTACCCACGGTGAACCACTGAAATTAGACAAAGCCTCTGGGGGAAACAACAGTAAAGATTTCAGCAAGGAGGTTTACGAGAATCCCCAGGTGGAGTTTACAACAACTGAAGCAAAGAATACTCTCAAAGTCACCAGTTCCCTAGCATATAATTCCAAACCCAATGTCCTAGCTGCTACTTCCACCTCTGGCGCTGCCACTTACAGCTGCTATTCAAACACCACAGCCAACTCGGTGGGTTCTGAAAATGCCATGGAACATTTCGACTGGCCTGAGGAAAGCATCAGTGAATCGTGCTTGAGGTGGAAGGAACTCGGGCAGTGTCTACAATCGTCAGATCTTTCCAAGGGTTTGTTCCACAGCAAAGTGGCTGAATCTTGCAAGGAGAAAAAAAATGCCTGCTGCCTTGAGATGTGTGACGGTGAACAACCAACCAAGAATGAACAAGCTGAGGATTTCACCCAGCAGCAGATGGAGGAGGAAGAGGAAGAGACTTTGACGTATGATGAGGCCACCAAAGTAGATAGTGAGAGGTGGCTGGAGGACACGAGGCGCTGCTGTTCAGCTGGGGACTTCAGCGAAATCCCAATGATATCATCTCCAGATCTGAAGGAGTCTGATTTGGAGCCAGAAGAATATTCATCTCTTTGTGAGCTGGCTAGTTCAGAGCAGAAGTCTGTGATCTATGACGCATCCCCACCTAAACTTCCTGAGAATGCTACAGTCCTGTCCTCCAAGGATGTGCCAGTGTCAGCAGAAGAAACTGTAACCACGGTGGAGAAAGACGATGCTGCTTCCGCCTCTCATTTTTCTGGCCAGTCCGTTATTCTCTTAGGTCCAGCAGTTGGCACTGAAACCAAGGTGAAAAGTTGGTTTGAATCTTCCCTGTCTCACATAAAACCTGAGGAGGACACGACAGTAGGTGAAGACATTCTCCAGGAGAAGACCGAGACTGAAACGACCTTGTCAGTCAAAGTACAGAAGCAAATACTATCAGAAAATTTACTGGTAAAATCTGATTCCCTCTCAAGGGGCAAGAGTCTTCGCAGTAAGAGGGGGCATTCCAGATTGTTAGAAGGAGAGGAGTCCAGCAAACCAATACTTACTGCATTGAAAGACATCCAGGCAGCTGCCATGGGTACCAACTCATGTGTAGGGCCAGATGGCCAGATGGAAACACCAAGCAAAAACGCCCATGGCCAGACTCCTAGGTTTCCAGGTGAAGGCTTGCCAGCTCGAATGTGTACTCGCTCTTTCACTGCCTTGATTGAACCCAGGACGCCAGCACCACTGGAAGGGCTGAAGGCAGCAGCCCATCAAGACAAGTTAGTAAAGAAACCAGTTTGTGGTATAAAGCAAAGAGTTACTTTCAAAGCCAGGAAACGGACTGGAAGACCAGCCCCAAAAGTCGTCCAAAATCCCAGCGATCCCACTTCTCTTCTAGTTCCAGATTTGGTGCAGACTGAGGACTTTCTTGGTCAGAAGGCTAAAGGCCTGGATCCCCAAGATGAAGAAGTGAAGGATCAGAGATCCATGATCCTACGATCTAGGACCAAGCCGCAGGAGATCTCCTATGTGAAAAGGAGAAGGGAAAAGAGGACAGCTGAAGTCAGGCTCAAAAACTGCAAAACACCCAAGAAGCTAATTTCAACCAACCATCTATCCCCTGCATTTAAGATCACACCCCAAGGGGGTCCGCACAAAGAAGCCAAGGTGGGCAAAAGAATGAAACTTCCTAAGCCTGGGCCTGGAATGGGCAGCAAAATATCGGAGCGGCCTTTGCATTCGCTGAAGAGAAAATCCACCTTCATGTCTCCTATCCCTACCAAAAAGAGAAACTTGGTTTTAAGAAGCAACAGCAGCAGCACAAAAGAAGAGAAGCCTGAAGCCTCCCCCCATCTCTTTAAAAGGATGCCGTCAACCAAAAAGGCGAGAGCTAAACTGCCTACAAAGAGCTCCTGTGAAGCAGCCTTGAAGCCTCCTCCAACTAAAGAAGCCCCCAACGTCTGTATTAAAATCACCTCTCGGGCAGCATTTCAGGGGGCCATGAAGACAAAAGTGCTGCCCCCGAGGAAAAGCAGGGGCCTCAAGCTGGAGGCCATTGTGCAGAAGATCACCTCGCCGAATTTAAAGAAGTTTGCATGCAAAACTGCCACCGCCGTCACTGCACACAGTAATCCTCTGAGCCCTGCCGGAGCGGAGAAGGAGAGGGCCGTAAAGAACGCAAGTGTAACCCCAGCAGTGGGAGAAGCCGGGCCATTAAACCGGGGCATGGCACAAAAGGCTCCTGCCGCTTCAGTAGCGGAGCAATTATGCAGAAATTCGAACAACAGATCCTTAAAAGGAAAACTAATGAACAGTAAGAAACTGTCCTCTGACTGTTTCAAGGGTGAGGCCTATTCATCTCCCGAGACAGCGCAGCACAACAGCGGCAGCATGGCTGCAAAGAGCATCAGCCTGCTGCCCAAGAAGAGGAACCGAAAAGGGAAAGCTGCAGCCCTTGGCGTGGCCAAAAATCCATTGGACAAGCGTGCCCATCTCGCCCCAGCTCTGCTCCTGGCAGCCCGAGAGAGGGTAGCCACAGGGGAGGCGCTGGGGACCGGGGAAGATGGACAAAGGGATGGGAAGAAGCCAAAGACTGAGGACAAAGACTTTTCCAAGAGGGAACCCCCTGAGGGGAGAAGCTCCCAGGCCCAAACCCGGGCTCAGAAGCAGCAAGGGAGCCACCCCAACTACAACGGCTACTCAAAGAGACAAAGGAAACGGCATGCCTGCAACAAGGCCAAGAACGTGGCCTCCAGGTGTAAAAGCAGGGCTAGGAGGCGGCGGCCGCAGCAGGCCCCACTGCTTAACCCTGCAGAGCCTGAAATCAGGCTAAAGTACATCTCGTGCAAGCGGCTGCGGACGGACAGCCGAGCGCCACCCTTCTCACCCTACGTGCGGGTGGAGAAGCACAATGAGTTCACCACCACCTGCACCGTTATCAACTCAGCCGGGGAGGAGGCCAAGCTCCACAAGGAACAGCAGCCTTCGTCCTCGGCCCAGGCCCTGCTTCCAGGAGGGGCCTCCTTGCAGCCCAGAGCGGTGCTGCCTTTATCTTCCACGATGCACCTGGGCCCAGTGGTGTCCAAGGCCCTCAATGCTGCCTGTCTGGTCTGCTGCCTCTGCCAGAGCCCTGCCAATTACAAAGACCTTGGGGATCTCTGCGGGCCGTATTACCCGGAGCACTGCCTGCCAAAAAAGAAATCGAGGCTGAAAGAAAAGATTAAAGTGGAGGGACCGAGCGAGGAGGCTCCCGTGCCTTCGCCGGCAGAGAGAACGCTCAAAACGACAGATAATAATTGTACCACCAGCACGATCAGTGGAAAGCCGCCAAGGCCGGACAGTGCCGCTGACTCAGCGAAACAGAGCGCTCTCCGCTCGAGTTCCAGGGGGATGTTTAGGAAACTACAAACCTGTTACTGCTGCGATGAGAGGACAGAGGGAGAGGAGGCCGCAGAGAAGCCCAGGCGGCACGAGTGCAACAAAGTCGAGTCTCAGGAGCCGGTGGGAGACACGCAGGAACACTGGGTTCATGAAGCCTGCGCTATATGGACCGCTGGGGTTTACCTGGTTGCAGGGAAGCTGTATGGGCTACAGGAGGCGATAAAGGTGGCTGCTGAAGTGGTAAGAGCTAAAGGGCCGTATGGAACGTGTACGCCCGCTCATCAGCCCGACACACCCGCCTCCTCTCGTTGGGATCACCAGATCAGAGAGGGCAGGTCACACCTGTGGCTGTGATTGTGTGCGGGTGGGGCTAGGGGGAGCCTTACCCTAAAACAGAACGAATGTATCCTCCAAACAAGTCTAACCACATTCTTTTCAGTCACTGGCAGGGGAGGGAGAAAGTGTAGCTTTATGAGGCCATCCTCGGAAAGGAATTCCAGGTGCAAGACAAGCTCAGATTTCCAACTAGGGTGCCTGACAGGTCCTGAGCCCCTTACAGCTGACGTGATCAGGCCCTCAGGGTTGCTTTCTCCCCACCTAAATGTCTCACACAGGGTGCCCCGCATCTGAATGCAGGAGCCAACAGGTAACATCAGCAGTGTTCACAGCCAGATTCCCAAAGGGCCTCTATTATGGTGCCTGCAGAGACCACGTCTGCCTTTGTAGCTAGAAGCTAGATGCCCAATGCAACTTCCACACACAGAGGTGGGGTTTGGCGTGTGCAGGTGGAAGACCTTTAGCAGAGACACTTGGAAAGCATGTTCTGATACTGGGCTGCAGGTTAGTGTGAAGTGACTGTTAGATCATCTGTATCCCACAGACCAGAGAATGTTCACCCAGTCACCCCTGAACTGAACCCTATGACTTGTTCCAATTCCTCTGAAAATTCGATGCTCATCGCTAATAGAGTCTGTGCTCTCTTTCCCAATAGACCACAACCAACTTTCAAACAGGGCAATTAAAAAACCCCGCAGGGCCCTTTTTGCTAGTGAAATGCGAAGTCCCCCCAGTGGGAAGCCATTGGAGATTGGAACCCTGGTTAATGAGCAGCCTCGTGTCGTTAGTATTCATTTGGGGCCCCATCCTACTAGCTCCAGTGGGAATTCAGCCTGGGTAAAGATGGCAAGGTTAGGCCCTTACCTGGGAGCCCCCAGACTTCGACCAGTTTTAATAAATAGAAGAGGAAAGTGGAAGAGAAAGAGCATTTAAATATTCATCAGCCAGGTCGTAGAGCCAATATATACCATGTTTTGAGTCATACACATTGTGATCTTTACCTCCTGGTGTCACCTGGCTCTAAGTGGCACCTTGGCATGTTCACCTTCCCCTTGCCAGCCTCCACTACTCTAGTTACACCCCGTGGGTGCACCAGCAGCATGGTGAGATGCGTCTGGGCTCCGTTTGTTGCATCGCCCATACAGTTCTGCCCTTGTCCCCCATGTGGTTTCCCATGCACTGAGGAGCAGGAACACCACAGGTACAGTTAGATAACAAGGTTTAATGGTGTGTTAATTAAAAACCTGTGAAGCAACAATGAAAACCTGCCAATTGTCTTAAGAAATGTTGATCCTGGGAAACTAAACACAGTGTAGTTGCATAGATGCAGTTTGTCTGGCTACAAATATCCTGTAACCACGCATCAGGCTGGGCAGAAACCAAAAACAAAGGGTGAGATTCTCAAGAGCACCCACGTGGCGTGTTTGCACAAGTCCCATTGATGGTCAGTGTGACTCATGCTTTTTTTTGAAGACCCCACCCCAGGTTCCTATTTTGGCCTTAAATTACACTTGCCATAAAATTGCCATGCTCTGTCACCCATGGAGACCTCAAGACCTGCTGGAGGCAAACCATCCCTCCACCTCTTCACTGTAGCCAGCTGGGCTTGGATCTTAGAGGTGCAGTGCTAGCTGGGAACAGGAACAAAAGGGGCTGATGAGGTGAAACAGATGAAGAAACAAGCTGCTTGGGTTGATTCTACAGTGATGGGCAGAGTTGAGGGGCAAAAGGACCCTGCTTCCTTCACTGTTGTCCTGTTCCTTTTCTGTGCAGGAAGGATCTAGTGCAAATATGATGCAATGTGAGGGTAGTTAGCTCCTTGAACAATTTATCTCGGGAATATGATGGCTTCTTCATTGCTTGAAGCCTTTAAATCAAGACTGGAATTGTTTTCTAAAAGGCCCCACTGCCCAAGCTTCACCAAGATTGAATCCAGGGAATCCTGGGTGATATTATCTGTTCTGGGCTATGCAGGAGGTCAGCATAAAGAACCGTAGTGGCTATTTCTCAGCTGAAAACATTGTAAATCCAAAGGGGCAGCTGTGCTGCAAACACCAAGGAGTTTGAGGCTGTCAGTGGCTAGGTTACACTGGACTGTTCTTAGCACGGTGAAGGGGTCCCAAGGCCTGGATCACTGTCCTGTCTGTCATGTTTACACCTGTGTCTAAATGTGCCCCTCATTCATACACACACCACTCCACAAACAGTATAGGCAAGGTCAAAAGGCTTGATGTTGTTAACTTCTCAAGGCAGGGACCTCGTCTTGGTCTTTTTGCATGTCTGAAGCACCCTGCCCAGTAGAGGGGCTACAGAACCTGCTGGGCAAATGAGAGCAGCCCCTGCAGGACCCAGATCTCTCCTATGGTTCACAATCAGGCCCAGAGCCTCTGCTGGAGTAACTTGCCATAGCTCCATGTACTTCAGCAGAACTACCCTGGTGGAAACCAGCAGAGGATCTGGCCCACAGAGGGCTGAAAAGTATCAGTGGGTGCAGGTAATGACCTGTTATAAACTAAAGCGTTCTGCTGTCTTTTTACAGCATGTCATGAGTGTTAGTTAAGGAGCTGTATGAAATAATCAGGGTTGGAATATTTAAAACAACCATTCACCGTCTGCACCCAGCCCTGCCACTCCACCCCCTGTTAGTGCAGGAATGATTTCCCTGGAGTCACACTGTGCTCAGGTATGCACAGGCGAGGGGAGAAGCAGTGAACCCTAGCAGTGTCCGGGGCTAGGCACTGGGATCAGTTACCATCAGGAGCATGGATCAAAGTCAGTTCTCTGCAACTCCAAGGCACTGACTTGGTGGGCCAAGATCCTTTTCCACCTTCCCCTCCTGGACTAAGCTCCAAGGGGAGCCCTTCCCTCTGGGCCTCTCCAGGTTCCACAGAGCCAGATGCCCCCTCTTTCCTGCCGTTCCCCCTGCAGATCATTGAGCTGGGTGTTCTCCAGCCCTGCTGTTTAACGTTTTGCATGGTACACAGACTCTGAGTTGTACTAGGCCTATTCCCAGGAACTGTGCAGGACAAGGAGGGCCCAAAATCTGGAAATGTTTCCCATGCAGCAAAGGGTGGCCTGGAGACAGAGCACATGAAGAGCTGGAATTCTAGCCCCATGTCTCCCTGGGCAGCCATGGGCAAATCATTCCACCTGACGCCACCATCGTAAAATGGAGAGGATGGTATTTCCCAAGCCCGGGAGGGGGTTATAAGGATTAACATGTATCAGTGAGGTGTACTGAGATCCTCTGATGGGAGATGCCAGGAAAGGCAGAGTATTTGGTCTGTTGTTATACATCAGGCAAGTTCTTCAGGCAGTCACTGGAAGAGTGTTTTGTCCCCAGGCAGCAGCAATAATAATAAATACTACTACTACTAATAAAAGGACATGCTTCCCCTGACTCGTAGTGGGGTTGCATTAGCCCCACCCTATCTCAACATCCCACTGAGTTAATGCCCCTTTATGTTCTGAGTGGTGAGTCATTAAACGGTGGATGAGCATTCAAAGCTGGGTTTGGTCCTAGATGTTCTTTGGCCCACAGTTCTGGTGAAAGCCAATGGAAATAGGGTGATTAACAAAACCCAGTGCTAGGTTTTGGAGAGGTTAAAGGCTGCATCCATTGCCCAGCTTCACCAGCTACTGGTTGTGTGGGATAAGTTGGGAACTGGGATCGAATTCGTGGACTGGCCAGGCTGGGAAAGGGTCTAGGAGGGCTGTCCCAGCGACCAGCCATGTTAAGTGAAGGAGTTTGGTGCTCTTGCGGCTCAGCCAGGCTAGGGGGGACCCAGAGGTACGAACGGGGTAGATCTGAACCTGGTGGAGATGTGATGCTAGCCACTCTCCCTTGACCCTTCCTTGCTCACTGGAGAGGGCAGTTCCCGACTGCCAGTGGCTTTGCTGCTTTGGGCCTCACTAGATTCTCTCTCGTTTTCTCCTGTTTCCCTCTGGGTGAATTTAAAGAGATGCTGTAGTTGCCAACAAGCAGGAGCAACGGTCGGCTGTTGCCACAAGGGATGCACCGAAAGCTATCATTACGCATGTGCCATTGACACAGGTAAGGCTCGCTTAGGAGAGAAAGGATTTGGGTCAAGAGGGTGTCAAGGACATCAGCTTCCTGCTTCTCTGGGGCTGGTCACTCCCGGCGACATTCGTGAGTCGCATGCATAAGTGGAGTTATACAGGCAGGGAAAACAAGCATCCTGTGCAGCTGGCTCGGACACCTGCTTGCTGGCACATTAATGTTCCATGGGATTTGGGGGTTTGTAAGAGAGGCACCAGCACATTGGACCCAGCTGTGTGTACCAACCTCAATCTCTGTGTCAGTCCTGGCCCTACACCCATCATGCCACCACTAGGGTCTCACCCCTCCTATTGAAAGCTTAGTCCTCCCTTCATAGGAACCGCAGTCAGACAAACTAGTTTCTGCTATGTCCTGGTCTTTATAATTCACAGGGCTGCACTCTATGGCAGGGCCGTAACTATGGCACAGCCAATGGGGCTTTGCCCCAGGCGCGCCGGAGAGGCTCAATTTAAAAGACGTGTTTTGTGGCGCCAAGCGCCGCTACTGGCACGTGGTGCGTTCCGATCAGAACATGCCCCGGGCAGCGAAACAGCACGTTACGGCTCTGCTCTGTGGTAGAACAGGGGGCCTGGGAGTCAGGTTTCCTCCTCCTCTTATTTCTGCCTCTGCTGTTGATTTGCTGACACATCCTTGGGCGACTCACTCAGGCTCACCACGCTTTAGCTTCCCTGTTTGCAAACAGATGTAACAACACCTCCTGTTCATTCACGGTGCTGAGTTATTAGTGGTCTTTGTCAGGAGGGATCCATAGAAGGGAAAGCCTCTTTAACAGGCAATGCCCCACACACCTCCACGGTCCATTTTGTTACTGCCCAGTGTCAGTTTACCATGTACATTTGCTGTAGAAGGGATGGCATTTATGTGGCAGTCAGAAATCACTAAAGTCTTAAAGGTAATGTCAGCGTGGCCCCATCAGATTGCTTGTAGCAGCTAATCTTGAAGCCTCACTCCATGGCGTGTACCACAGATTTCATCCCTTAAGCTGAAGTTGTGATGTTTGTTTGGTGTTTGATGCCACATCACAGATTAATCATAGGTAGCAAGATGCCCCTCGGGAGTGCTGGAAAGAGCCCACCCAGCCTGCCCTCGAGGCTGTGGGACGGGAGGGTTTGATTCAGAAAGGCAGGGTGTCCTGTTCTTACAGCATTACAGGGAAGCTTGAGCTGGCCAAGGCCGTGAGTAGCTCCAGCCCTCAGCACAGCTTGTGTTCCCATATTGTCAGCCCAGGGGAGCTGCCAGTTGCACCCGCTCTGTGAGCTGCCAGCCCTCGTCTAGTGCCGGGGAGGGGGCAGGTTGGGGTGGGGCGAGACTGGTTCAGGGCTCCACATACGCCAGACAGGCCGCTTCAGATGAATGAGTTTGGTGAGTCTCAGCTTGGTCCATGAGCAGAAAGTTGGTGTGTTTTGCACAGCGCTGGGGTCTGTCCGAGAGCTCGCAAGGCAGTGATGGAACCAGAGGGCAGCTGGCAGAGCAAAGCAGGGCTAGAAGTTTTGAGCTGAACTAAGCCAGGTCCCAGGACTTTCCCTCAACCCAGACCTCCAACCTGCCTTTAGAGTTGGGTGGGTGCTGCAGGTTGATGGGGAGGTGTCCTGGGCCGGCCATGGGGGCTTGCACAGCCTCTGCCATCACATGGGGGTGGGGAGACATTCCAGTCCTTTGCTTTGTCCCATGCCTGGCAGGGGTATTCAGCATATACTGGGCTTCCCGTCTGCCAGGAATGGCCCTTCTGGCCTGCTGGAGGAGGAGCCATTGTGGAGCTAGAGTGAGTCTCAATCAGCTGCCTCTGCTGGCAGGACAATGCCGCTGGCAGGGCCCTGGGAGAAAGGAGAAATCAGCAGGAGTGGGGAAAAGGCTCCTCAGCTCCAACCCCTGCCCCCAGCCCCGAGCACTCAACCTGCGGGTTACTGGTGGGTGGAGGTGGGTCGTTGGCGGGGAGTGGGGGCACACACACCCCTCACCAGCACCCTCTAACGTAGGGTTCGCCTTCCTGTTTGCAGGTTGCTTATTAAGTGAAGAGAACTTCTCTCTCAAATGTCCCAAACATAAGGTGAGTCCCGAACCCCCTTCTCCACCTTCAATCTCCTTTTGGCTTTCCTGCAGCATTCCCCTCCATAGCCTGGGCCCCGGAGGCCATTGTGAGCTTTATCCAGAGGGCTCAATAGAAGAGCAAAAAGCCTGGCAGGAGCAGGGCCTGGCTGGGGCTACAGATTACATCCACATTATTGTACAATAAATCCCTCGTCTTCACTCAAGGCAGATGTCAGTACCTTGTTGCCAGCCCTCAGAGCAGGACTCAAACCTGAACAGTCCATCTAGCCTGACCTCTATGCCACCTTTGCAGCCACAGGCCCCATCGCCCTCTTCTGCTTGCCCCCCAAAGGACAGCTCCTCTCTTCAGCTTGTTTGCACACCCTGCTCTGCTGGCCTCTGCCACTGGCAACTCATTCCAGATGTCAGTTACTGTCCTGGGGAAATGCACCCCATGATTTCCCTTCCTGCTCCCCAGCCCCCAGAGAACAGGGGCAAGTAGCCTCTAGATTCCTGCTCCCCCATCTCTGCCCACGGGAAGCAGCTGGGGAACAAAGTGAGGCTGAAGTGGGAGGATTGGAAGAGTAGAAGTGGGGAAGGGAGGTTGCTTCTGCTACTGCTGCCTGCCACCTCCCCCCAAAGCAACAGGAGGCTCGCTAGGACTAAAGGACTTTGTCTTCCCTCGGTAACTCATTTCCAAATGCTGACCAGGGGCCCAATAATTTAATCAGTGCTAAAAGCACTTCCTGCTACTCTCCTTCCTCGGCTAGGCATGTGCACCTCATTACTGATCAGAGGGGAGGTCAGCTCTCCACAGACCGCATCCAGACCAGCAGCATTCCCACCGGCTGGGGATGGGTGGGTGGATGGGAGGCGCTGATGGCCCAGCTGCCGTTTGTAACCCACTCGGAACAAGATGCTTTCTTCCCACTCAGCTGGGTCACAGCTGCTTGTGTGTTGTGCTAATGCTCAGGGAAGCCAGGGACTCTGGGCCAAGGGGGAAATGCACAGCGCCCTAGAAATGCACAGGCTCCCGTGGCAGATTTGTTAAGCCCTTGCTGCAGAGTGTAGAACTGAGGCTGGAGACTCTGCAGGACAGATGGAGAAGACGACACTTGCCCCTGCTCCGGAAGGACAGGACAGTCGTGGGGGGAATGCATGTGTCCTTTTCTCAGGAATACTGGGAAGGGAAAATGATGTGGTGGAGGGCAGGATTCCAGCTAACAACTGGCTAGCGTGGCGCTGAGTCCAAAGGGCCGGCTGGAGGAGGGCAGGTTGCTGGGAGATGAATGATGCTGCCTCCCAGTGGTGGCTCTTCTCTCCCGACAGGCTGCAAATCTAGGCCTGCAGCCTGGCCAGAGCGTTTTCTCCCTGTGCC
This sequence comes from Podocnemis expansa, assembly GCA_007922195.1. Taxonomy (NCBI): domain Eukaryota; kingdom Metazoa; phylum Chordata; order Testudines; family Podocnemididae; genus Podocnemis; species Podocnemis expansa. The sequence continues at coordinate 606,159 of ML682016.1, read as the reverse complement.
TGGCGCAGGTGACCAGTGCTGGCTGCAAGATCAACCCAGCGAGGCCTCCCACATAGCAACCACCTCTGGCTGGCCCAAGCCCACCCTGTTCCCTGTTTGCTGGCATTCCCAGGCAAAGCGAGACCTGGAATCAGCCGTCCCAGTCATTCCCACGCCCCTTGTAGGAGCTGGGCCCCCAGAGTAGAGAATTAACCCTTTTGCTGCTGGTCCATTAACCGTTTGGCTTCTTTTGCAGAAGCAGCCGTTATAATCCATGTGCTGGGAAGCCACCCTCCGCTGGTCCCAGGTCACCGCAGAGGCTCCGTGGGGCTTGTCTCGACAGTGACAAGATCCCACAGGGAAAGGCAAGAGCAAAAGTGGAGAACGGACCCGTCTGTGTCCATTCCCCCGTGCAATAGTGCTCACCTGGGCTGGGGGAGTGCTCAGAGTCCAGACCAGGTGCGAAGCCAGTTCCAGGCTCTACTTCCCTTCCGCTCCTCCCCATCACTGTACACAGAGCCATTCGGATGGGCACAGAGATCCAGCTCCAGGGTCTTCTTGGAACTCTATCCAGAGCCATTCCAGGTGGGCACATAAAAGCGGTTCCACGTTTTTTCCTCCTTCCCCCTCTGAACTCTACCCGGAGCCAGTGGGCAAAGAAATCCAGTTCCAGGTTTTTCCTCCTCTCCCCTTTAGGACCTGTAACTGACTCTGATAGTACCATCTTTCACCTGGGACAAGGCCCCAGGTAAAGCCAGGCCTGGAGCCTTTTCCGCACCCCCCTTGAAGTGGAATCTGGGCGCACCTGCTGCGTTGGGACCCCCAGCCCTTGACCAGAGAATGAGGAAGGCGCGTGGACGATGGCTTCTGCGACCTGGTCCCAAATGATGCAAATAACAAAACCCACATGGCAAACACAGACTTATCTTTCAGAAACGACTTTAGCTGCACAGGGGTGGGTTGGGTTGGGGTGGGGTGGGAGAGGGTGGGGGGTACAGTGTAAAAGGGTTCCTGACGATGTTGTCTTACGCTGGAACAGCTGGACTACGAGAGCTTTCCAGTCCTCCATATCTCACTCTGATCTGATCTGAGATGTTGCCTTCAGCAAACCTCATGGTGTCTGTCTGTATATATGTGCTCGACATGAGAAAAAAAAATGGCCTGATGTTTGAAACAACACTTTGCTCTTTTGGTTTGGTTTTTCATTTGCAGCTCGGGTCCCCTGCCTCGGAGCCTGGCTGGGGGGTGATTGGCAGAGGCTGCTGTGGGGAACGCTGGAGATGGAAACTGGTGTGTGCGTGGGGAGGAGGAAAGTCAGCTATAACCCGCCCTCAAGGGGTTCCACTTAGCTGCCTAAAGCAGGCACTGAGTGTCTGGAGGGGAAAAGGGAGTTTGGTTCATTAGGAGAATGATCTCAGCCCCATCTCCCTGCCTTGTCTCGGGGGCTTTCAGCTCCTGCCCCACTCCCATTGCTTGTACTGAACAACTGTCTAGGTATTTCTCTGCCTGCCAGCACAGTGGCTCTGTCCTCACAGTGGGTTGCTAGATAGCTCTGCCCACCCGTCACTCCCCTTGGACAGGACTTGTGACCATGGTGTGTGCTACTCAGGGGGCAGCTGCTCAGCTGGGGAGAGACAAGCAATATTTATGTGTGAGCCCAGTCTGGGCCCCGCCCTGGTGGCCGGATTCAGCCACCCGGCATGCCAGTCTTCTCTCTGTACCCAAGTCCACCAGCTGCTGCTGTGCCAGACGAGTCAAAATCCTTCCCCCCATCACATGTGTTGATGATTTTGATGGCTGCTCTTCTCTTGCTGCCTTGGTAGAAAATAGTGCGTCGTTGTCAGGATCAGAGACTGCAGGGACCAAGGCGCTTGGCTGGTGGCTGGGTTCTTAAGAAGCAGATCTGGATTTTGGCGCTGGCTCTGTTCATCCCGCTGGGCATGGATTTGTCAGTTCTCACCCTCTGGGCAGGGCTGTCCTGGCTCCATATGCAGCTGAGAGGCCACCTGCGCGCCCTGCCCTCTGAGTCGCACCTGGGCTGAGCTACAGCAGCTGGGCCAAGGTCCTGTTTCTCCGGTGTCCTGGCCACTGAGACAGCCTGCTTCACACCAGCAAGGGCAGTAACTCCTCTCCAGCTATCAGCCTTCTGCATCCACTCAACAGCTGCCCCTTGTGCCCCAAAACCGGCGGGAGTTCAGGTGGGCAAATGGTACTGGCTCACGGTAGGTTGTGGGAGCTGTCACAGCCCCCATGTGTGTGGACAGTTCAGTTGCTGAGTGCCAATAGCCAGGACCAGCCTGAACAGGTGCTAGCATTGCTTGCTTGAAAGTGTGCGCTTAGAAAAGATCCCATGACGGGAGAGGAGCTGGTGCTGTGGGTCCCTCTTATGTGGCTGTGTTGGGTGACCCCCTAGGATAACTGGGTGCATCAGGAGACAGTTCTAGCTTTAATCAAAAGACCAGGAGCAATGTAGTGAGTCCTGAACTCCCAACACCCCTTCTTAGCATCAGCCTCCATGGGAGCAGCCAGCAGCCATTCAGCGCTGTACCAGCCCCTTCCCCTTCGCGCACACACTCCACCCCATTCAACTGGCACACGGGTGGTGCGTGTTTTGGTTTCCTAGCATTGCTGAGTGCAAAGATGCTTGTGTAACCGGGACGTGGCCCCCTTTCCCACGTAGCTGAGTCAGTCCATGATGTCACACTGCAGTCTTTGGGCTGGCAGATGCCCTCCCTGGAGGAATGCCACCTCAGTAGATTGGGCAGACCTAAAGGGAAACAGCCCATGAGCTCAGAACTAGCCCCTGCCAGCCCTAGATTGACACCAGTGATTGCATGTGGCTCTGGTTTACCTCTACGTTGCTGAGTATCCTGGCTCTGCTTTGGGAAACCCCCACGGCTCACAGGCCGTGTTTAAAGGGGTTGGGGGAACTAGCCGAGGTTGGATGGTTGGTAGTTGTCCGAGTGTGTTGGATGGCATAATTACTGAAGATCTGCCATGGTGACATGCCAGAAAGAATGAGTCCAGCTGACAGTGAATATATATGTGTTTGTGTATGTGTTATGTACACACAACCGTAGAGAATGACTGACTATAGCTAGAGATATCTATGGCACACGTGGATTGGAATCACACATGACTGGATGTGAGCAACGCTCCCCCCCAACAGCCAAGTCGGTTTAGGGTGCATTGCGCCGGTCAAAGCCTCTGGCCCTCACCCCAACCTCTGCCGGTGCCATGGCCAAGCAAAGCCAATTTGCCATTGTAACCTGTCTGTTGGTAGTAGTCTGCGTGCGTCACCACCGTCCTGCTTCGCTAGCCAGCTCCCCCACCCTTACCTCGCCCTCAGTGTTTGCTGGCCATGAAATGTCTGTTGTTTCAGAAGCTTGCCTTGGACCACGGGGAAAAAAAGATCTGGGTCCTTGGCACTGTTGCCTGAAATCTTGGCTTTTTTAGTGGCATCTTGTACATATGACTGTAAAATGGTAAATCGTGTGTATTATATATTGCCTCATTATATAGTGTATATATATGTATACATATACATATATATAATATATATGAAGACTGTAAATGTTAAGACTAGCGCACTTATTAGTATATTGCTTCACACTGAAGATTGTGTGTAACAAGCTGTTTCTAAAAGATGTTTATTTTCCTTAAGAGTAAAAAACAGGTCATTGCATTCAGAACGTCAATAAAGATACAACAATTGTTTTGGAAGTAGCTGGACGTCTTGTGGTAGTCCTGTGTTCTGCCCACTGACTCGCTGCAGCAGCTGAGGAAGAGAATAAGGGTTGCAGCAGTGATTTCACATTGGTCCTTTTGGCACCAGCAGTGCTTCTGATCCCACTGGACAGCTGACAATATTTGTTCTTTGCACAGCAGACACCCCCCATCCCTAGGTAATATGACCGTTCTGGCCTGGCTCTGCTAGTTATCTTCCCCCTTTGCCCAGGGGTTGCTGGTCCCAGTTGAACTGGCCTGGGGTGATGAGGGCCCCAGGTGGCGCCAAGGGTGATCATGTGCTAAGCCAGTGAGGGTAAAAAGCCCAGCTGCCTGCCGGGGGGGGCAGTAATCAGGCCCTTTGATGGGGGGGGGGGGGACTGGTTCCCACACATGCTGCTATCAGGGCCTTGGTACCAACACCCCAGGCACAGACGGGGGTTATATGGTACACGGTGGGCTGGGCCAGCCGGAGGAGCCACATAACGGGTGGGTGGGCAGTACTGTGTATGGGTGAACCAAGGCGGCCAATTTAGCTGTGGCCCCCAAACCCGAACTTGGCCATGCCTGGCCCGCAACAAGCCCCCGCCTACCCCCTCCCCCCCCCCAGGCTTGCCCTGGCCATAGGGGGCAGAGCGTCTGCACCCTGGGGCCAGGCCTGTAGGTGGTCACACATGAAGCTCAGCCATGGGGGCAGGATGCGCAGCAGTTGGGTGTGGGGAGGAAGGGCTAAAACATCCCTATGGGGCCCAGTTTAGGGCACCATGAATGAGAGATTCAGAGCTGGGCTTGGGGTGACAGCCCTGCTCTGCCCCCCCACCCCACCCCAGCAGCTGGCGGGGGGGGGTGGCAGAAGAGGCCACTTTACCCCCCCCCCTTTTTTGCCTGCTGAAGGGGGTGCGGGCCAACCTGGCGTCCCTCAGGCCTCCTGACCTGGGTCGTGGACTATGGCCGTCACCCTGCCCAGAGCAGGCACTAGCCTCTGTCCCGCCACCCCCCCCCCCCCAATCCTGTTCCTGGTATGGCAGCTTCTGGCCCCAGGCTTGTGCCAGCCAGCTGTTAGCTGGCCTGGGGTACAGCCAGCACCCAGCAAAGGGGCCACACTGCTTGGAGTGGCTCTGAGCTGATGCCACAGCCCCTCCCTGTATTGCACTCTGCGGTGATGAGCCCTGTGGCACCAGCAATGCAGCCCCCCCCCCCCCAACTCCCTTCTGTTGATAGCGAGGGAAACTGAGGCCCTGCAGGGGAAATGACACTTCATGAGTCTCACAGCCCCACCTGGCAGTCAGGTGCAGAAAGCAGGACTCCTGGTTTGCCTTAACCACCAGCTCCTTCGCCCAGCTGGTGGAGGCCAGGCTAGGCTCACACTGAATCAACTGGGGGGGTGCTGGAAACGGCGCAGCTCCTCCAGGCCCTCCCACCACCGCCCGGGCTGCTGGCTAATGCGCAGCATGGGCTGGGAGTCGGGGCACGGGCTGTGCTCTGGGGCGATGCTCAAGGAGGTGGCCTGTGTTCAGCTAAATGTGCCAGCAGAGATGGGGGGCCTCTGACTTCTGCAGCAGCAGGAACCATGTTGGCCATGCTGGCCTGCCAGGTGGCTGGGGGGATTTCTAGGGTAACATGAAACAGCCAAGTGACCCAGTGGACAGATCAAACGGCTCATAGGAAGAAGCCCCAGGGCAGCTACAGCCCAGAGCGCCAGGGTTTCCTGCTGGGTCCATGCTCCCACCCCCACTGCCCCACCACAGAGGGGGACCCTTGCTCCCAAGCTGCGTTACAGCAGCAGTGGCTCATCCCAATCCTCTTCTATTGCACACCCCATGGCATTGAGCCAGCACACCTTGCAGTGAGACAGTGCTTGCTGGCTCCCCCCCCCCCCCCCCCAAACGTCTGGGGTTTGTGTTTGTTTGGGGGGGGGGGGGGGGGGGACCCCCCCCCCCCCCCCCATCCAACACAGGCATGGCTATAAATAATCAGCTTTAATCATCTGTACAAAACTCCAGCTAGGAAAATAACCTTTAAGAAGGACAGGCAGGCAGGCCCAACAGGACAGGCAGGGGCAATAACAGCACGACCAAGCCCATGATGTTGCAGCAACGCACCACTGTGCCAGCCTGCTCACAGGGCAGGGGCACCATCCCGGCCCCCCCCCCCCGGACCAGCCCCACCCCCGTCACTAACACAGCGAGCCCCCCTCAAAAACCAACCAGGGCAGGCAGGCCTTTGGGCCAGATGCCAGCCCCAGGCGAGGCTAGGGGCTGGTGAGGGCTGGGGGTCCGTGCCCTGACGCAGCCCTCCAATTGTCCTCCTCGCTTCTCATTCCCTGAAGTCCATGTGGCTGAGGCCAGCGCCAGCACTAAGCGCAGTGGGGTTAGGAGCTGCCAGCTGCAGGGTGGGGGGGGAGGCAGAAGCCGAGAAAGGTGGAGAAATGGACCAATACTGAAATACTGAGGAGGTACCACTAGAGGTCCCCAGTGCCCACCCCAGTGATGCAGGGAAGGGGGCTGGGGGGGAGGCAGCAGGGCAGAAGTGGGGCACACTGGAGGGCAGGGGCACATCAGCACTTCCATGGCAGAGGCTGGAAGCTCAGCAGGCCCAGCCATTAGAGCTCAGAGCCTGTCAAACGATAACGACAAAGGGCCCCAGCTGCATCGAAGCACCAACAATCCCAAGGGCCTGCATTTGGCTGTGCGCAAAAAGCCTGGGCCAGAGGGCATCTGGTGCCCCACGCATGCTGGGGGGTACCCAGAGACATTGCTGAGAACTGGCCCCCTGCACACTGATGTGATGGTTTACAGCCTGCCCCTCAGCTTGGAAGCAAAGGCACCCCTTGGCCAGCAGTCACTCCATGCCAGCCCCCACCTTTATGCCCCCCTGCTCAATGACAACATCCCTGCAATGTTTGGGCTGTAATACCCCTCCACAGCCAGCATGGCCCGGAGGTAGGGTATTACACCCATGGGGAAACTGAGGCACGCATGGGTGAGTTACCCAAGGTCAGAGAAGAGAGCCAGGACCAGAAGCCAGGAGTCCTGGCTCCCAGCCCCCTCCAGGCGGTTCTGACTAACACTCCTGCCAATTAAGCATGGAGACACGTAGCCCACAATGACACAGCAGCCCTGGCTGGACTGGTCATTCCTGGGTTAGTCCATCCAAGCCATGGTACAGACCATGGCTCTCCAGCCAGAGTGCTATCCGGTGGTGACTGTGGTGCCGCTGCCCAGTTTGATGATCATCTGCTGGCAGTCGTGGAGTGTCCGTTTGTCACCCAACTTCTCCAGGGTGCGGGCGGCCTCGGCCAACATGCCCACGCGCTGGCCTGGCGCGGACAGGAAACTGGGGGGGAGGTAGCAGCAAGCCAGAAGCAGTGCCTCGGCGTGCTCCCGTGGCCTGGGATGGCTCTCTGGCTCGCTGGCTGCAAGAGCAAACACAGGACTCAGCACAGACAGAGGGGTCTCGGGAGGGCCAGGGGCATGCAGGGGACGGCCTAGGCCCTTTGCCTGTTGCGCAGAGAGGGCAGGCAGAGATTCAAGTCCAGGATCCTGCTGACTCCCACACCAAGGGACTGGCCTGGAGCTGACCCTCCGCAGTCCCATACCACGGAGGCTGCAGAGCTGGGCCAAGCTGGGTGCCACAGCTGCTGCCAGCAGGGTGTGTTGGCGTCATGCTGCCCCAGCACAGAGTCCTCAGCCTGGCCCGCCAGTCCCACGCTGGTGGGACTTCTCTATGACATCAGCTGCCAGGTCTCAGCCCTTCTGGCAAGGGGCAGCTCTACAGCCCCACAACGGGCACTAGCTGGCAGTCCCGGGGGAGCCCTGGGATAAACGGCCCTGGAGGTGGCATCCTCTTCCAGGCACTGGAGCAGGACTGTGGCACATGCCACTGTCACCACCAACCTAGCGAAGTCTCCACCCGCCAGAATGTGGGGGAAGAGGGATCCAGGGCCATCTGGGCACCCTTTCCCCACTGCTGCCCCCCAGCTCACCTGAGACCCAGGCTGCCCCCTCACCTTCTTTGCTGCTCTGAGCTCCCCTCCTGCGTAGGCTGCGGTCCAGCAACTGGTGGGTCCTGGTGGGGCTGGCTCTGGCCATCAGTCTGGCAGTGGCTTCATGCAGGAACACCTGGGGAGCAGGTCACATGGAGAGTCAGCCTCCAAGCCAGGACAACCCACAGGGAGACTCAGCACCTAGGGACTTTGGTGCCAGCCCCATCTTCAGGCACCATGCCAGTCCTGGGGCCTCAGACGTCTGCCACACCACACAGGGAATCAGGGGCTTGTCAGAGAGGAAGAGGACCAGGTAATCAAAGAGCTGTACCCCGCCCCACACCGTCCTGCCCTGGGGCTCACCCGGCGCATAGCCGGCCGGAAGGTCTGCGCCAGGCGCCGAAGGGTACTCAGGTCCTGCTGGAAGCCCCGCAGCTCCAGGGCCGTGGCCTGGTAGACGCAGCTCAACTGCTGGCTCATGTTCATCTGCTGCTGCCACAGCTGGGTGCGGGTCACCAGGAGCAGGTCGCACAGAAGGAGCTGAACGGCCTGGAGGGAAAGGGGCAAGAGTGAGGGAAGTGGACAGACAGACAGACACTAGGGGGGAACAGAACCTGTGGGACACAGGCACCACCCAGGCATGTGCCCACAAAGATCGGTGCTGGCATTTCCCCTCCCTCTCACCGTGGAGCAGTTTGGGTCACACCTCTCCAAGTGGTGCCTGGCAGGTCCCTGGGCTGCTATGGCCCTGCATGGCTGATGGCTTAGAAATCGTTGCCGTGGGATCTGGTGGGACTGGGGCCTGGCTCTGGGCAGCAGCCCTCACTAGTGCCCGTCGGAGGCCCTGCTGCCCAGGCCCCTTGCTGCAGGCTGGCGCTCAGTGCTGAAAGAAGACCCATCTGGGCTGCACTGCAGGGGCATTGCACACCTGCTCTGACACATGCAATGCAACTACAATGCACCCCAGCTGCGGCCGCTGTGCTGCACCCCTCTGGCACCCGTCCCTGCCGAGCTGCAGGCCCCCTGGGGGCATGGGGACCTGCTCCCTGAGACAGTTCTGCTGCTTCCTGGAGCACTGCATGCTTCACCCCAGAGATGGCTGCATTTCGGTGGACACGGTGATTGCTAAGGAGAGTCCGGTTACATGACAGAACGCTCCCGGTCAATGCACAGCTGCCCACCCACCCGCTGCCAGGCCGACCAGCCCCTCTGCCAGGCCCCAGGGACTCACCTTGTCAAGGGTGCTGGTAGTGGGCGAACTGAGACCCAGGCTGTCACGCAGGTAGCCGCTGGCTTTCTCACACTGGCTCAGGCTTGCTTGGCTGCTGTCCTGCTTTCCCAGCAAGGCCCACATGGCCTTGAAAGAGTGCAGTGCTGCCCGGGGCAGGGGTTTCCTACACGCAGAGGGGAGAGGTAATCATGCTGCCCCCAGCTGGCTGGAGAGGGCCAGGGCCAGGGTAACAGACACCTGCTCCACACTGTCCCACCCCCTAAGCTGGCTCCATTGGAGTGAGGGTTGGAGATCACGGGACTGCACAGCTGGTCACACAAGACTGTGTCGCCCCTGCTGCCCCCCAGTACACTTCCTTGGCAGAGCTCAGCACTGGCCCAAGGGAAGGTCGGTCGAGTTGCAGTGCTGGAGTCTTCCCATCCCCACAGACACTCACTCTGACATCTGCCGGGTCCTAGGCATGGTCTCTACCAGGGGGTACAGCCGCTCAGCAGCCTCATCGTCTCCCTGCAGCCAGTGAATGGCCACGGCCACGACGGATGCCCACCACTTGGCAAGGGGATCGGTGCCTGCAAGGGGGGAGACATGGGACTGATGGCATCAGCTGGCAGATCACAGCAAGGACCAGACGCTTGCTTCCCCTGGCCAACCTCAACCACTCCCGACAGCCCCACCTGCTGATCCCCTCCCATCACCCCGATTCCCCACCCTGAGAAAATAGCACTCCCCCTCCAGGTCCAGGCCCATTCACCCCACGGTGGTTCCCCTGCCCGTGATTTTCAGGCCCCCTGGCGTCACTCTGCCCACCTCGGCCCTGCCTCTTAGCACTGACCCCCCCCCCCGATATGTGCAAGGCTCTGGGTTTAACTCACAGGCCCTCCCCGTGTACACCAGACAACAGCAGCCTCACCTGTGCCTGGAGCCATGCTGGAGCAAATGGAGAGAGTGCAGCAGGGGGTGCCAGCAGTGTCCGAGCATCCGTTGAGCAGCTGCAAGTACTCAAGGGCATCAGAGAACTCCCTGGGGCCAACAGGGAGAGGTACTGTCAGGAACAACTGCTAGGACAGTGAACCACCTGTCCCCACCCCTTGCCCAGTAACGGGGGCTGCTGCAGGGGGCAGCCGGGCCCTGGCTGACGAGGGGGGACACTGGCTCACACCGGGAGAATGTCCCAGGGCTGTGGTACTCGAGGCCATGCTGGTGGCCCACAGCCATTGGTGGAAGGGGTCACTCGGTCCCTGCAGGGTGCTGCTGGACAGGAGATGCCAGGAGCCGGCAAACTGGTGCCCCCCACCCCGAGCCCTCGGCCAGCACTCACCCGTCTCCGAGGGCAGCAGGGGGGCTGGGCTCCGGCATAGCCACGCAGCACAGGGCCTTCTCCAGCAGGTATTCACGGAACAGCTGGGACACCTGAGCCAGGGGGTCCACTGGGCCCCATGGGAAGCAGCAGGAGAAGTCTGTTAGCTGGGTTGGGGTTGTAAGGAGATGGGAACCCCACATCCAGCACCCCCAAATCATATGGGGCCCCATGCCTGGAGCATCCCGTCTGGCGTGAGAAGCCAGCACGTGGACCCTGTGCATAGTCAGTGTGACATCAATAAGGGACCAGGCAGGCCAGACACAGGCTCTTTGTAGGGAGTGTGACAGTGGTTCATTTCTTTGGCAACGAAGGCCACAAGGTCTTCACTGGTAGGGCGAGCATCATCAGCAGAGCCGCAGGACAGGGAAGCTGTGGGTTGGGACTGAGGGGCATGAGCAGAGCTGAGTACTGGGGATGTGGGCACAGTCCCAGCCTGTTTCTCACCAGGTAACGCTCATCCCCAGTGTGGTACAGTGAGCTGCAAGGGGGTGTACCTGGGTTACTGGTGCAGCTGTAGATACTGTCCCTTGGGGTGCCCTTTACAGACCAGTCTCCATCAACGAAGAAACGGTGGCCCACTGGATGACACAGCCACTGCATGGCTGGGGGCACGGTGCCGCTGTGCGATAGGGCCACCTGCCGGGCACTACACAGAAAGGGGCGCTGCGGGGATAGAGACATGGGTCAGAGGTGGGCTGACCGCAGGCTGGTTGGCCCTGGGGGCAGCCATGCATGGAGGTGGCAAGATGAAGTTTCATGAGGCCAGTGGGGATATGGGCTGGAGGGGTCCCTGGCAGAGAGCACTGGTGCTGTGGGCACCAGGTCTGATCCGAGGCAGCAGCCCCAAGCAACAGGAGGGTTTCGGACTGAGAAGGAGTGGGTGGCAGAGGTTGTTATCTGCGGTCTAGGAGGGCAGGACATGGAGGAGTCCCACCTCCCCTGAGCCAAGCCTCGCCATGACATACTCACCGCCAGGAAATGGACACTGCGGTGAAGGCTGGTTTTCACGCGAAGTGCTGCGGCCACGTAGATCTCAGCAAGTGTTGCCACCGAAATGGTGTCGCCAGCACACTCAGCCAGGTTGACGGCGCTCAGTGCCATGTTGATGCCCGAGAGGTGGCCCCCGACGTGCTTCCCTGGGATGAGGGGATGGGTACATCAGCCCAGTGCGGGGGCAGGCAGGAGATCCTAACTTGCCTGGCCTCTGCTCTCAGTCTTGCAACAGGGGCACTGCCCCTCAGGTCTCCCAGCCCCCACCTGATCCCCATATTGAGCCTCGGGGTGCCCAATCCACCCTCCAGCCCAGCCCCATCAAGTCCCCTACCAGTCATGTGTAGCTGGTGCAGCTTGTGGTAGACCAGGGCAGCGTCACGGGCGCTCTTGCGCACATCAGCCTTCAGCTCGCGGTCTCGCCGGAAGCCTCCTGCCCGTCCGGCCAGCCAGCGCCCCACCCAAAGGCGCTGCAGCAGGTGGCGGATGAGGTTCCACATGAGGCTGCAGGTCAGGTCAAAGTTGGAGGTGGGGAGCGGGCGGCCCAGGGCCTTCAGGGCCGTCCACAGGTGCTGGGAGGCCTGGGCAAAGTCCCCCTGCCGACACCGAGAGGACGAGGGTGTTAACGTGTTACCGGGGGGGGGAAGTCTCTCCATGCAGCATCTGGCTTCTGCCAAGGCAGGGATTTTCAAGGGAAGCAGCGGGGAGGTGGGAAGAGCTAGGGTGGTACCCTGCCAGGTGGGCAGGGAGGGGTGGGGCTTTGGTTTTTGGGAGCTTGGCACTCAGTGAGTAGGAAGGAAAAATCAAACTAGGGCAGATGCACAAGGCTCCAAGCTAGGACCCACACTGGGGCAATGGGAAACCACAGCCCCTTTCCCCAGGGCCCACTCAGCCAGTCTTGCACCTTACCCGGGCCAGGTCCAGGTCAGCCTGCTTGCGGTGCCTCCAGAAGAGGATGGACGGCTCCGAGTGGGGGCGGGTGACAGGCTCTCCATAGATGAAGAGCCGGATGAAGGCTCCCAGCACGACCAGCACGTTGATCAGCCAGAAGATGAGGGTGGGCCAGCCCGAGGCCTCGTCTGGGCATGGGGTGCAGAAAGAGGGAAGGAGGGGATGGAGTTGGCCGCACAGCACATCCCGCTAGCTCCTAGAGTGCAACGTGGGGCCAAGCCCAACATACGGGCCCCTCCACCACCATGGGGCTGCTCCTCCCAGTGTCCTGGACATTCTGCTGCCCACAGGCCTGGCCCCGTCATCCCGCTCTAGTACTAAGTTCCCTGCCAAGTGTTGATCCCAGCACTTACCCACAATATCTGGCTCTGCCATTATGCTCCTGCCAGGGCCAGAGGAACCCCCAGTCTCTGCAGAGCTCCCGGGGCTGGCACCCCGCAGCAGAGAGGCCAGGGGATTGAAAGAGAGACAGAGGAAGACGAAGGCACACAGCGCCATGCGTGAGCGATCCAGCATGCCTAGGCTGCCAGCTGACAGGAGCTGCTGTTCCTTCTTCTCCTGCAAGCCAAGCACAGAGACGGGGTGTGAGTCTCACTCCAGGCAACGGGTCTGGTCCAGCAGAGCCAGAGCGGCTGCGCCCAGGGAGTCCACCGTGCCGGATGGAGTGCAGGAGCCAAGGTGGTTAGGGGGTGAACAAAGCCGTGTAACCACAGCAGTCATCAATAGGGATCTGTGGAGTGGTTTGACCACACACACAGAGCCAGGACTCTTTTCCCAACTCTGTACCTGATTTGCTCAGACAGGCCCATGCCTCTATTCCCCCTCTAGAGCAGGCTGCCCTTTCCCCAGGAGAATGGAGGCCATGCAGGGCCACGAAGGTGACAGGCACTCAGTGTTATGACGGGGGCCAGGAAGCCAGAACAGTCTGTGTTACACAGATCCACCACCACCCACTCCCCTGCACATCCCCTGGTCCTGCCCATAGCACCGGACAGGAGTTGGGAAGCCCCATGGCACATCTGCTGGCTGAGTAACAGGCCAGGTCCAGAGAAAATCTCCAAGCAGTGCAGCGAGAGCCTACCCCTGGGTTGGGTGTTTGACCCCACTGGCCCTTGACCCACATGGGCACCTTCCACCCCCAGTTCCAGGCCGGGGTCCAGCCCAGCACCCTGCCCCACGAGACCTTGGTCTCCTCGAACAGCGGGCTGTCAGGCTCTGAGTCACTGCTGCTGCCACCGCTACCGCCGCTGAGCGAGAGGGGGCTGCTGTGGGAAGGGGAGCCCACGTCCGAGGGGGGAGGCGTCAGCATGTCCATCATCTCTGGCTTGATCTCCTCCATGGGCGCATCTGTCTTCCCACCACACGTGGCCACCAGCTCCTTCAGGGACTCTGGAAGCAGAGCGGGCATGAGGAGAGGCTGCTGCTTCCAGCTCCCCACCGAGCAGCTGAGGCTGAGCCAGCCCCACAGCTTGGAGAGCACTGGCCATGGGCTCGGGTGGCCGCTGGCGGGCCCCCATGGGTCGTTCCAAGCTGCTGTGCACTCACTGTTTTTCTGCACAGCCATCCTGAGGGCCTGGTTCTCTTGCTTCAGCTTCTGGTTGCTCTGGCGCAGGAAGCAGATGTAGTCGATCGCCTTCCTCAGAATGGCCGACTTGTTTAGCTGCCCGAGAGAAGGACAGGGCTGTTCAGGGCTGGCTGTCCCCCCACCGCCAGCTGCAGCAAATGCAGGGGAGACCCCGGCAGCATCCCATCAGGCCACATCCCTGGGAGCAGCCAAGCATCAGAGCTCAACTCACAGGGCCGTGCCCCTGTTGTGGCGGCCAGAGCCAGGCGGCGTGGGGACAGGCCCCTGCCCCAACCAGTTCTGTCACTGCCACTCAACCCAGCCTGTACCACCAGCTGCCAGATGTGCGAGGGCAGTCAGACAGCTTTGCGTCTTGGGACAGATATCCCTCCTCTGCCACGACAGGAGTCAGAGGGGCGGGTATCCAACTCTGCCTGGGTACCTTGGCCTCCGTGCCCACCACCAGGTCCTTCAGCTCCATGATCCTGTCGTTGATGGAGGAGCGGTAACGCTTCTCGATGGCGTTGTGCGCTGTCCGCTTCTCCCCTTTGTTCTGCGACAACAACGGCCTCCCGCTGGCTGCCAGCCGGTTTATGGGCAGCTTGTCGGCATCCACCACAAGGGGCACCGTGGCCAGGATGGCGCCTCCACTCACTAGAGCCTGTGAGAGAGCAGGGAATTGGGACCAGCCGGAGCCAGTAGAGACGAGAAAGGAAAGAGCCCCTCTGCCTACCCACATCCCTCCCAACAGCTCTGCTGACATGCCTTGCTCTACACCCACAGACGGCCCCATGTCGCTACTCCAGCCCTGCACTCTGCTCCCCCCACCTGTGTACCACTCGGGGGTCAACCCTTGGTTGTGCCCAGCTCCCTGTGTATTTGGAGATGTGGAGAAATATTCCCTTGGCATTTGCTGAGACCCACCAGGTGGCTGAAGGGAATCGGGACCCCAGGGTCTGTTCCCAGCCCTCCCACTGATTGGCTTGGACCCTGTGCCTGAGGCCAAGTGGCAGATACAGCCTGAGGTGCAGGCAAGACTCAGGCACAGGGATCCCCCAGAGTTTCACCTACCGGGACTTGCAGTGGTGCAGTCTGGACAGTCGCCGTGGTGGCCAGGGACGTGTGGCTGGAGGTCTTTGGCCCGGAGATGTCTGTCTTCACAGCTGTCAGGAACAGCGAGTGGGACTGCAGCAGGACCTATGGGGCACAGAGGGTTAGTGCTGGATCCCCCCATCGCACAGCTCAGAGCCCGGCAGGGCCTTGCTCTCCCGCTGCCCCTCCACGCTCCAGGCCCCAGCTTACCGGAACCTGGTGGATCTGGGAGGAGACAGGCTGGGTGGTGCCAGTGGTGGTTGTAGCCAGCAGCTGCTGGGGCGGGAGGCTTTGTACTTGTGCCTGGAGGGTGACAGGCTGACGCTGTGGAGGGGAATGAGGGAGGCTGGGAGGCGGCTGGCTAGCCCCTCCAGGCGGCACCACTGCAGGCAGAAAGGAGAGTGAGTTAGACACGCTTGCTCCCAGTTCATCCGTGACCCTGCAGCCTCTCTCCGGAGAAAGTCAGTCACCAGTGACATCTGTCACTCAGCCACAGGACCAGCGAGTTTCTCTCGCCCTGGCACATGGCCCAGGCCTCCCGCCTACCCAATCTGTCTTTCCCCATTGCAGACACCCCTCCACACCCACCAGGGATAGCCCCCCCAGGGCCTCGCACCCTTCCTGCTGGCTGCCCCTCTGGCAGTAGAGTTCATAATATTATAGGTTCCACATCAGCACTAGTGCTGGTGTTTTTTAAAAGGGGTGCCAAAAACTCCTCATAGAAAAAGTGTGATTTGTTTTTCAAATTCATGCTTTGAAAGACCTAAAGGAACATTCCCATTCTGGTTAGTGAAAAAAACAGAGGCCAAAAGATTAGGTCTAAATTACTTGATGGCTTCCCTTTAAATCAACCCCTTCCAGTGGTCACTGTCACCCGTGTGAGGGACGGCACGTCCTACAGGCTGTGATGAGTGGCTAGTCCCACACCAGTGCTGCCCAACAGACTCTTTCAGGGCCAGTTTGGAGTCCTACTTGGGACAGCCAGAGTTCAGTGGGACCCCAATCTCCAGGGCCCTTCCCACCAACCCACCCCAAACTCACCGGTGAAACTCTGCTGACTCTGGTACCCCAGTAAGGGCTGTGGGGTGAACTGGCCTTGGGAAGCCGTGACGAAGGTCTGGGCCATTGTCACACCCGGCTGCGGCTGGGGCTGCGGCTGGGGCTGGCTGGAAGACAGTGTCATGGGCTCCTCCTTGATGTCTGATGCCGAGGACAACGGAGACGCTGTCAGGCCTGGCCCAGCCATCACCTGGGGCTGCGGCGAGAAGCTCTGCAGCGGGAGAGGAGCCTGGTACAGGCCGATGGGAGCAGAGGGGGGTGCCTTGCTGGGCTCCAGGAAGCTGTCAAGGGAGCTGGGTGTGGGCGGTAGCCCCACAGGCGTGCTGGCCTCCTGCAACGGGGTGGTGGTAGATGCGCCGAACGGAGACTCAAACAGACCCGGGAACTCATTGTCCTGGGAGCCGATCAGCTGCAGCATGTCTGGAAAACACCCAACCCAGCCCAGAAGTGAGAAGGGGACTGGAGCACAGGGCGTAGAGATGTGCTGTCCAGCAGGGATGGGCATCCACACAGCCTCCCTGCAATTTGAGGGCCGCCCCAGTGCACTCAGCTTGGTCATTAGGCTGCCAGCAGGTGTAAATGCTGGTCCCGGATTAAAACGCCCTGGGCAGCAGGCCCATTCCCTCACAATGCCCCACCAGCGAGACTCAGGATTGGCACTGAGGCCCTAACTCCACCTTGGAGGCTGGTCTCCAAGACCAGCCATAGACTTTTGTCATGTGGGCTCCTTTGGGGACTGGACCAAAGCCCCCAAACTCACCTCAGTTGGGGCACAGGGGCACTGCCAAGCAAGGGCCCTGTCACAGCCAGCTCAGCAGGACCGAACCAGCGACCAAGGACCTAAGGCTGAGTCTCACTGCACCTGTTCAGCTGCCCCGCTCGCACCCTTCTGGAGCTACTGCACGTTCCCATCCCAGCAAGCACGGCCGAGCACGCTACTCAGCAATGGGACACCCCCTGCACTAGGCAGGCTGCCACCAGCCTCTAACTCCTTTGCTTTGAAGCTCCCTCCATCCCAGACTGCCCCACGGGGTCCCGGACACCGGCATTCAGTGATGCCGCGCAGGGACAGAAGGCAGCGCTCAGGTAGTCGGCTGCCCAAGTCTCCGTTCTCAACAGCCTCCAGCTGCAGCATCTGTGCTAGGCTCAGGGCTGCTGGGTGAACTCGAGGGGGTGAAACGGCAGCCCAACGTGGCAGGCAGCGCAGCCCAAACCCCCACGCACAGCTTGCCTGGCCCAGGGAAGTCGGTCAGGTCTGGACCCTGGCCTGTCAGTGGGCATGTGATAAGGGTATTTGACAGCAGGGGGAGCCAGGAGACCAGCCGCCAAGGGGAGACTTAGGGATACAGCCAAGAAGGGGGGAGACGCAGGGACCTGCCATGGGGAGGATTTAAAAATCACACCCTTCTTTTCACAGGGCCAGATCCTACAACCCTTCCTCATGGAAGCTGCTCCCTTGGTCTCTCAGGGGGCTGCCCACAGGAGCAAGGGAGCTGTCCTAGAGTTTTGCTCATGGCAGCCTGCAGGGGAATGGCATGAGCTCGATGGCCCAAAACCAGCAAACAGGTGTGATCCCTCCTGGGCTCTTGCTTGAGTCCCTGGTGGGGAGGGGCAGCCCCTTGGCTTGCACTAGAAGAGGGGCTCCAGGGTCCTGTCCTGCACTGCCTGTAAACAGGGAAGGGTTATTGTTTTTTGTATTGGGGCAGCCCATTGAATCCAGAAAGGCCTGTCGTGCAAGGGGCTGTACAAAACCAAACTCTGTTGTCCAGCTCCAAAGATGTACAAACCAAATGGACAGCACAACAGGAAGAAGACAAGCAGGGTTACTGTCCTGGCCCAGTTGCACACAGGGGACACTGAGGCACAAAGTCATTTATGTGACTTGCCCCATATCCCAAGGTGTCTATGGCAAAGCGGGGGACTGAATTCAGGTCTTTTGAGCCCCAGCACAGGAGCCATCACCCTCCCTCTCCTGCGGATATGGAAGGAGGTGGCCGCCTTCAAAGCAGCTTTGCTTCCTGCTACCCACGGCACAGTCTGAGCTTTGCTTCGGTTTTCCAGAGACCAGCTATCCTAAAACTCCCAGCCCCTCCCCAGGATCGGGACCTCAAGAAGTGACCTGCAGCATGAGAGGGCCTGCAGCCCTCCCATCCATACCGTCCTGGGACTGCTCAGACACCCCCAGCAGGATAAATACCCCTGGTGCCCAAATTCATTTGCCTTGGCAGTGTTTCCTTGGCTGGGTGGGTGAGTAGAGGCTTTGGCTCTCTCTCTCGGTTGCTACCATCATCATGCCCAGACATCAGGTGAGAAAGGGGCAGAAGCCAGAGGGATGCTAATTTAGCCTCTGGTAGGGGTGTGGGAAATGCACACTCTGAGCATCCAGGGTGACCTGCATTCAGGAGTGACATGCTCACCTCAGATCCTGGGAGCCGCCCTTGCTACCCCATCCAGACAAGGCTGCTTTCCTCTCCCACCCCCAGTTTTACAAGCGTGAGGTGGGAAGACAGCCCACGATCACAAGCTGAGCGAGCAGCCTTTCTGAGACTAGCATCAGCCATTAACTACACTGTACACCATGCTGATTCCTCCAGCTCAGCCACCTGGTAGGTCTGTGTGATTATCTTCACTATATGGATGGGGAAACTGAGGCATGGTGAGGTTGGAGTCTGAGGCTGAGGCTCCAGAGAGTTAGAATCAGGATACTCAATCCAATGAGAGAGCCTGGGAGTCTAACTCCCCCATTCAGCTATGAAGATCTTGGCCTACATTTTCAGTACCAAGTTTGGGAGCTTGACCTGGGCCATGTGGGGCCTGTTTTTCAGAACTGCTGAGCAAATCCAACCCTAGTTGAAGTTAATGGGTGCTATGGGGGCTCACCACCTTGGAAAACCAGGCCCTGGAGCTCCTAGAAATGGAGACATCCAGAATCAGTCTGAAAATGTCAGCTAAGATGACTTGCCTAAGTTCATGCACCTTGTCAGCAAAAGCCAGAAGTCCTGGGTCCTCGGCCACTGCTCAGACCCCATGTGAGCATCCCCCGCACTGTGAGAATACTGCTCACATCCCCCTGCTGAGCAAACAGGCCACAGATGCAGCCAGGCTGGATTTGCATCCTGTGTGGGAGCCTAGCACTGCCAGGTAAAACCTGTATCTGTCATGATCACACCTGTATGGCATCGGACAGAGCCTCCACGTAGGTAAGAAGCGGCTGCGCTCCAGCCAGAAATGTCTGCACAGAGCACCATTGTACAATGATACCACAATGCAAAATGTGCACGGCTAGGAAGCACCTGGTCATCCTGGCACAGTTCAGGGGCCTTGCATGGAAGATTTCCAGACAGTCACAGAAGAGTGGGCAGGCACCAGCCCCATGCCCACCCCCAAACACTGCATTGTGCATATTTATTCCGCTTTACAGGGAAGCTGTTAATGTCCTTTTCCAAACAGCGTGAGAAAACAGGTCGCCAAGAATGACCAGTTGGGCTATTACCAAACAGGTGTGAGGGCAGTGGAGGGCATGGACTGGGGGCTGCTGGGTGACAGAGCCTGAGAGACAGAGCAAAGTGACAGACCCAGGCAAAATGCAAAAGCTTGAAGCAAGGAAAGTGAGAGTGAGCAGATCCAACAGGAGGCAGGCCACAGGCTGCCACAAGTCAGCCCCCCACCCGCGTCCCCTGTGCTCACACCCCCATGCACCTCAAACTCAGCAACTTGCAGCATTCCCCGATTCTTTCAACACAGCTTGCAGAGTGACAGAGCCAGGCTCTGCCAAGACTCTGCTCCAGCAGCTCTGGCACTGCGCCGGGATCAGCACGTGACCCAGCCAACACTGCAAGCCAACGATGGGGTCCCCACCTATCCGATTCCCCCAGGACCCTGGCCTGACAGTGTAGCATTTGCTGAAATTGAGGCAGAGAGATTTCAGCCTCCCCCTGCCCCAAACACAGGTGACCCTTGCCTGCTGTGAGGGAGGGGACACGCTCACCCACGTGCCCTGCCTCAGTCTACCCACAAGACGGGCTGCACATCTGGAAGTCAATATGCTACAAAAAGGCAGTGTGTGCACCGAGGGAAGATACCTTCAAAAGTGCACTCCATCCCAGCCGCGGCTCAGGACAGGCCAGGCGCCCACCGGGCCCACGAGCCCGGATCAGCCCGGCTGGCTGGAGGGAGAAGAGTGGCAGAGACTGGGCAGCAGGGTGCTGGGTAGTTACTTCGAACCCAAGAGCTTCGTGCCCGCCCCACCCCGCCTCCCCAGCCATCGGGGAAGGCGCACGGCTGGAATTATGAATCAGGGCTCTCGCATGAGGTGATCCCTCTCCGCCAATCGGCGCCTGCCTGCCTGGCCTCACTATCCGGCCCTGCCAACCGCCCCCAGACAGCCTGGGCCTCCCTGCCCGGCAGCCTCCAAGGTGAATGGCGCAGGGTTACTCTAGGCCATTCGCCTTAACCCCAGCTGCTCGGAGGGTTACTCTCGGTCGTTCACAGTTAACCCTTGGGAGCCAGGTGCATTGCTCTCTGCGAGCTTCATTTCTCTCCTTCCATCTGATACAATCTTCAGCGAGGGAGGATCCCAGGTCCTGGGCTCTGGGCTCCTACTTGCATTTTAACCCCTTGGGGCCCTTGTGTGTGTGTAGGGGGCTTTTTTTTGCCAATGCCAGCCATCAAGGCATGAGGTGGAGGCCCCATCTTAGCACAGAGCAAGGGGGTGCCTTGGCACACATCTCTGTCCGCTTCCCAAAGCACCACACCAGCTACACATGCAGGCAGGGGGAGGTGTCCATGCATCTAGCAGAGCCCCCACACCATACTGGGATGGGAGTGCCCAGGATCCAGGTGCAGCCCCTGCTAAGCATGGGAGTGGGGAAAACGGGACCCAGGCACCAACCGGCATCCGGGGCCACCCCAGCCGAGCGTGGCGGTTCATGGAATCCGACTGAGCCCGGCAAACGCAGCATCACTCGAGTTAGCGTCACAGCCTGGGGAAAACACTGCTCAGCCAGAGAGACAAGTTACTCACTAGGAGGCTAAAACCCCGGGACCAGGCACCTGGCGCTGGCAGGGTCCAGTCTGTGTCTGGTCCCAGTGGGATGAGGAGACCAGCACAAATCAATCCAACTCAAAATGGGGCAGAGGAAGCCAGTTTTCTTGCACTGGGCTGACCCATCAGTCACATCCCGCCAGCCCCTTCTGCTGCCTTTCAAGCAGCCATAAGTGGAATCCCTGCTCCCCAAAGTGGCTTTTCCCAATCTCCACTTGCTGCTGTTGCCGTCAGCGTGTCATGGGAATGGTGGGGAAAGGGGGCTGCGAAATGCTGCTTGGGAGGAGAAGGGGCTGCAAGACATTCCCACCACGAAAGTGCAGTCTGCACTACAGAAGATGTGGAGGATCCCTGGATTGGAGCCACGTGCCAGGCCCATGGCAGGATTGTTTAACAGGAGCCTCAGAGCCATGCCCTGAAAGCACCCAAGGCTACAAGAGAGCTGCAGCCTCCCTCTGTAAGTGGCTTCCCAAGCGTTCCCCAACCCCGGTGTGAGAAGGAGCTTTTCTTACACACACCGGCACACCCAACTGGGCAGGAGAACCAGGTCACCCTGGCTGGGCAGGGGGAATAGCTGGCTTCACCATGGAGAAGCTCTTTACTCTTGCATTAGACAGCAAAATCTAACCAGAGGATGCCAATAACTAATAAATGACACCAAAGGGCCCAGCAAGGAACCAAAAGCCATGGGGGAATAACACTGGCCAAAAGGGGCAAGTCCAGGAGCTGTCAGCGGGACAGACAAAAGCGCTAGCCATTCTGTGCTCAGCTCCCTGGTCAGAGCCTCCCATCCCCATCGGGAAGATGGATCAAGGCCCTCCTGACACACATCGCTCATACTTCAACAGCTGACCAAGAAAAATGCAGCTAGCTCTCCCAGAGATCCCCCACTACTCCTGGGCTGTGACGATGAGGGATAATGGCAATGGAGAGCAAAATAGTCTAGTTCAGACAGATTAGCTCTTTCCCACTCTTCTAGCTCTCTCTTATCCTCTTTTCGTCCTCGCCTTTCATCATCCCAGCCAGAGGGAGAATGGGAGCAGCTGAAATGGTATAGTCTTACGTGCCAAAGCACTGTCCATCCAACAAGCTATTTATAACCAGGAACGGCATTCTTCCTAGCACGGGCAAAACGCAGACCGCTCTGGAGCAAAACACAGCATCCCCTCACCACACACAGCATCCATGACACAATGGTTTAGGACAGGGAGGAAACGACAGTGCAGCCATCTGACATAAAAGAGGGGTGGAATTTAACAGATAGACCACGGCCATGCCCCATAGCATGGGACCAAAAGCACAATACGACTTCCTATGATACTAAGAGGTGCATCAAAATTGAAGCCCTACTAGGATTTTAGCCAGGCTTTGCTCAGGGAGATAACCACCACAGCTGTGTAGCATTTCCGAAACAAGGTACGCCCTTTGCTCCAGGACAAAGTCCATGGTTGAAATGGAGTTGACCAGAAGTTACCTTCTGAGTTCCCCAGGCAGCACCAGGGCATGTTTGCTTTTCTGAGATCGCTCTGGGCAGCAAGCCCACCTTGTGAACGCCTTGATTTCAGCTTGACACAAGGGGAGAGTGAATCCTCTTCCACCACGCATACCCACATGAGAAGGAGCAAATACAGACCCCTGGAAGGGTCTCCTGTCTGCACCAACCTCCAATTAATTCTTCACGGCCACTGAAAAGGAGGCACCCAACCCTATCAGGTTGCTGTCCGGCACGTGGTAGAAATTTCCACTGGTGCTGAGGGTTGACGTCTACTACTACCATTGAGGGGAGCATTGGGGGATCAGCACCTTTGAAAAATCAGGCCCTTAGTCCTTTCCCTGCATGGGCCTTCAAAGGGGTTTGCAAATGCAAGTGGGAGTGACTAGCCGCCATCACAGGAGACAGCGGCAGAATCAAGAACAAAGTCCCAGGCTCCTGACTCCAGACCCACAATGCAACACTGCCCAAGTCCTCCTTGCTCCTCGCACTCTTGCAAAAGCCAGTCTTCTCCTCTGCTGGCTGTCCCCAAAACTGGCCATGGCATTGCCGGCAAGAGCCCATCCGCTACAATTTCTCCTGCTCACGTCACGGGCTCTTCGTACACATAACTTCCCCTAACCACCTGCAGGGCCAATTTGCTGGCTGCATACCCACCCCATGGCTGCGGCGGCCAATGTATCACGATCACTCGTTGCTTGGAGGAACCACATCAGGCCACCTCAGAGCATGCCAAGCTCCAGGTTCGCCTGCAAGTGAGCACAGCACCCATCAGTGTTAGTGGAAACATCCCAACCACATCTCTGAGTTTGGGGAGAACCCCCCTGAGGTGAGTTGGCTGGTGAACAGATGCACAATGGTGACCGACACTGCAGCACCCCATGCTGTAGGACGCTTACGTCAGACGTGCTTCCATAGGGCAGAACCGGCAGGCTTGCCTTATCCTGCCTGGCCCAGATATCACATGCACATCCAGGGAGGGACCGAGGCTGGGAGTGTGCATAACAGGGAGTCTCCTAAGAAAGACAGAGTGCATTGTGGAGAGAAGGGATCCTCCCAGACAGGACGGGTGGCCCCTCGGCAGAATTCACTGTATCCATGAATGTCACCTGAGTGACTTGTCTTGCCTCACATCAGCCTGCTAGCCCCTGAAACAGCAGCTGCTTTTCCTTGCATGTCCGTGCAATACCCAGACCAGGGCGCCTGGAATGCACATGATCAATGGGATAAAACCTGTGCTAGGCCTATGTGAATCACACGTGAGCCAATATAAAAGTGCCCCTTTCGTTCGTAACAAGCCATGTGCAGGGCCTCAAGGGAGGGGACCCTCTGAGAAGCCCCTGCCTTTTCCCAGTTCTCACAGAGACCGAGGATGCAGGGGTGTCTTCAGACATTTGGAACGTCAAAGGACACGTTGTCTGCGTGCCTGAACCCACCCCATGCAGGTGGAGCAGAAGCGGGACCCCAGAAGTCATGGCAAGCCAGGAAGCCACTCAACCATCCCTTTCAAAAAGGGTCGGTGCCATGCACCGTTGACCGGAGCCTCCATTGACTCCGCACAAGGGAAAGGAGCTGCCCAGATGCAGCAGCTTATGGGATCAAGGCCGTATTGAGCAGACACCTGCTCCGCCTTTAGCAGAAGGGCACATGCACCAAACCGCTGGCAACGGGGGGATGGAGCAGCAGGTCCTTGTTGTGGTTTGTAAAGGCAGGTTTTACTGTCTAATGGAAAGAGTGCAGTTAACTGAAGGTGGGTTTGGCACACAAATGCCAGATACCAAGGCCCCTCTGCTCTGGATCTCAGCTCCCCTGCCCGGTCCCACGTGAACATAGCACACAGTCCAGATAACGTAACTCCCTTTACAAATCTTCGCAAGGAGAGGCAGCGTACGACATGCAAAGACTCCTGCACCAAGCCCATTAACTTGTGGCTGAATTAGAAGGTATCTTGTGGCAGGACAGCTGCTCTGGATTTAAAAGGTGAAGTCAAAGGCAAAACTCCAGCGGATGCACAATTCTTCAGCCCACAGATGCCGAGTGTCAGAAAGACCACCACTTCCCTCGGTCCTCTGTTCCAGCGGTCAGCTACCCTCAATGATACAAATGCGCCGCTTATCTCCAGTTGGGATCAGGCCTGCTTCAGCCTCCAGCCATTGATCTCTTCCTGCCTTCAACAGTGCGATTACAGAGACCTCTTGGCAGGTCATTTTCCAGTTTGTCTGCATTAAACTCAGGGAGGTAGAATTAAAAAATCACCTTCCACCGCTTACAACTCGACTGGCAAGCCCAGCAGCCTCACGCTTGCCTCTCCCCACAGCTGGCTCCCTGAAGCACCTCACCTGACCACCAGCTTTGTTACGGCTGCTAGTAACCCCTCTGGGCCACGAAACACACCTTCTGAGCCACTAGACGTCAACCAGGTGCTGCAGATCACTCACTGACCCACCCACAGAGCCAGAGCGGGACAAACTCCTGGACGGACAGATGGACGTCAGAAATGGCAGGTGAACATCATCTGTCAAGCCAAGCTCCCTGGTCCACATTCACCAGGAAACCTCCCGTTGACTCAAATAGGCTTTGGATCCGGCCCTTCCACCCAGCCACCCACCCTTGATTATTCTGGGGTCCCGCAACAGGCCCTCCGCGGTCTCTGAACACAGCCAAACGACATGGATCAAATCTAACCCAAAGCTTGGAGAACCGCAACACGTGACGTGAGCGCTTCAGAGACGGCAGCGGTCCAGCATGGTGGCGGGAGCCCTTCTTGACCGGGGGGCGCTATTGAAACAAACGTGATCAATACGAAGGGGGACCCGGGGGCAGCCGAAACCACCCCGGAGGCGACTGCGATTATTCGCTACGGCCCCAGCACTGCAAGCTGCCTGTTCGGGGCTCGCCCGCTGCAAGGTGACAAGGCGCCAAACCCCACCAGGCGTCGTCAAATGACGGAACGGGCACGTCCCGGTCGAAAGGGCGGGTTTGGCGCTTTGCAGGCTGGTTGCCCATGCTCGGGCTGGGTGCTGCAGGGGGCAGCGGCGGGAAGCAGCCAGCAGGGGGCGCCCTCGGGTCCCCCTTGCCCTGCAGTGCGCCAGCGGCCGCGCGGGGGCGCTGTGGAGCTCACAGGCGGGCGCGCGCTCGGCGCCGGCTGAACTCTCGGCGGCGCGAGGGAAATGACCGAGAGTAACCCCGCCGCTGACGTCACGCCCCGGGAGCCAGGGCCCGGGTTCGAGACCGGCGTGCGCGCGCGTGCAGGGAGGGAGCCTGCTGCTATTGGGGTGCAGGGCCCCCCCCCCGCTTGATTGCAACGCCCGGCCCCCTCCATGCACCGCCGCCCCCAAACTGAGCAGCACAGGACACCCCTCCTCCATGCACCCAGCTTGCACGCCTCTTGCACGCCCATGTGCAAGCTGAGCTGCTCCCGAGTCCGAGCAGGGGGCAGAAAAGCACTGAAATAAAGAGGCCACCAGCCGGCCCCGATCCGGCCTGGCTACCCACCGTCGATGTCGCTCAGCAGGGCTGTGTCGATCTCGCTGGAGTCCTGCAGAGTCAAGGAGGGGGCCAGGCTGTCCAGGGAGGTGTCATCAAAGCAGAGGCCGGCCATGCTGGGTGCCCCCCACTTTGCAGGGGGCTCCCCCACTTTCTTCTCCCTGCTTGCAAAGCCTCAGCAGCCAGCGCTGACAGCCCGGCTCAGCTCCATGGCTGGGGAAGGGAAGAAAAAGTTGCTTCAAACCTGCTGCTGCTGGGGAGGAGGGCAGGGCTGGGGGGGAGCCCCAGCTTTTGGCCCCACCCCCTGCCTGATTGACAGCCTCAGCCTGTGACAGCGCTGGGCGGCCCCCGCTCGGGTGCAAGGAGCCTGCGGCCGGTGCAATGGGAGAAAGCAGCCGAGCAGGTCGGCAATGCAGCTGCAAAGGGCCTGTGCAATGGAGGGCGCCTGCAGAAGGGGCAAAGCAGCAGCAGACCCCGAGCCTCCTCTTTGCAGCGCCCCGGGAGCAGCGGATTGCAGGGTTTGGATGGGGGAGCGGGGTGCAGGACCCTCATGCATTTCTTCCTCTGGCCAGGGGAAATCAGCCCCCTTCCTTCGCGGTCGACGGGAGTTGCAATGTTGCAAGGCTGGAAATAAAAACTTCCGCCGATGCAAGAAGCCAGCCTGCTTTGCTGAGTGGCTGCGGCAGGGAAACAAATGCAAGGGAGTTGGGGGGGGCAGGGGGATTTTCCCCCTTGCATCACAGCCAGCAGAGCAAAAGGTAGGTTGGGGGCAGATTTCAAGCAGCTTTGCAGCGTCCCTAGACCCAGGGAAAATCCCGGCGGCTCAGCCGGGGCAGCCGAGTGCACGGCCACACGCATGTTCCCTCTCATCCTAGAGATGAGCAGGCGGTCCTGTTGCACTTTGAAACACTCATACATTTATTTCTTGCATGAGCTTTCGTGGGAGAAAAATGCCACTTCTTTGGAGGCTTTGACAAAGTGGGATTTTTTTTCTCCCATGAAAACTCATGCAAGAAATATGTTTTAGTGCCACTGGACTCCTTTGTTTGCTTTGCTGAACTAGACTGATCCTCTGGAACTTGCCCTAGAGGGAGTTAATGGGGTTTGGAGGGAAAGACACTTAGCAGAAGGTAAAAGCCTTCCCCAGCCCTGCCTGCTTTCGAGGGCCTGTTTCTTTTTGCCATGTGCCAACCCTTTCCTTCTCCTAAGAGCCATTCCAGGGTGGCTGGTGAGCCAGCCCAGTTTTGCACAGCTCTGCTGCTTGAAAAATAAACTCCCCCTTGCAGAGCCACAGCACAGCTAGCAGTTTTCGAGGAGGAGGAGAGAAATGGGCCTATGCTGCTCCAAATGTTGGAGGAGGAGGAGGGACAGTGCCACCTAGCTGGCTCCACATCTCAAAGCAAAGAGCTTGTGTGAGGATCAGGGAGGGGAGTCTGAACTGATGGAGGGACCGGTGCAGGGAGCCAGCACCCTTCATCTCCCCATGCTTATCTGAGCCAGCATAGAAGGCAGTGCTCCACTACTGCTGCTGGCGAGAGCAAGGAGACTTGTTCTGAGTAATCAAGAGGTGACACAGGGGAAGCAAAGACATCCTGAACAGGCCCCATGGTGTGTTGTTGTGGGGCAGTCCAACCATGGCGTAATCGCCTAATAGGATTACATCAGGTTGGTGGCGTTATCATTTTACACATGCTGGGGTGGTGATCTCCCAACATGCCTCGAAGGAAGGTTCTGGAGGTGACCAAGCTGGAAAGCGTTTTCATAGGCACGTGTCACAGGGTGCAGCCTGTTTCCATGGTGGGAGTGAAATCAGATGTTTACGGTTGTGAGGTATACAGGTTTGCTGCTATTGGAGGTGTCCCACATAATCAGTGTGCACAATGCATTTTTTCACCAGAAGCCTGGCAAAGGGATTTAGAAACATCTTTCAGGCAGGACCCATCTTCCCAGGTCTGAAACCATCACTTAATGCAAAGTATCAAAGAGTGGCCACCAGCCCCTGAAAGAAGGGGCTAAATGGCATCTATCCCTGCACCTTCATGCGCTGTTGACAATGGGCAGACACACTGTGGGGCCTTCCTATCCAATACAGCTGAAAGCTAGCAGTGACGAATGATATTAATGCACAGTCATAGGAAATGCATGCAATCCAGACTGCATCTTTCAGGTCCTTGATGACCTGGCAATGCACGATGCATTTCTGCCATTGAATGTGTCTGTAACTCATGGAAAGGGGAGGCCTACGTGCAGCAGAAGTCCAGCTTTTTCTACAACACCTTGCAGCAGAGGCTCGGAAGTGACAAAGAGAGGTTTTGTTAAGGTCAGCGGCAGAGATGGAATCAGAACTGCAGAATTTCAAATAACCTCTCTGCTCCAAAGTCCAGACCACCCTAACTCCCCAGCTTCAGCCCCTTGGGCAAAAAACATAGGGAGCACCAAGTAATAGCTTCTCCCCTTGATCAAGCATCTGGAATGGCTCTACACCAGGAGAGGCTAAGATTAGGGCAGGTCAGCTTAAAAAAGAAGTGGGGCGAATATGATGGTCTATAAAATCATGAATGGTGTGGAAAAAGTAAAGTGTTATTTACCCTTTCCCACTATACAAAAACGAGGGTTGCCCAAGGAAATTAAGAGGCAGCAAGTTTAACACAGAGAAGTAGTTTTCTCACACAATGCAGAATTAACCTGCGGAACTCATTGCGTAGGATGTTGTGAAGGCTAAAAATATATTAGAACCAGATGAGCATATGGCAAAGGGCCATAATGGCTGTTAGTGAAAATCATTGGATGTAACCCCATGTTTGGAGTGACCTATATGTGACGGCCAGAAGTGGAAGATGGGTCGGTTACTCCAGCTGCCCCATTCTGTACACCCCCCCCCGAAGCCCTGGCATTGGCCCCTGGCGGAGACAGGGTACTGGGCTAAATGGACCATTGGGCTGAGCCAGCCTGGCCGTTCTTACGGTCCCTTTCCAGGAATCTCTTCCTGTTTCTGAAGTGTATCTGGGGTAGGGTTACCAGACACCAAAGCATCAAAAGGACGACAGGGAAGTGTGAAAAGGAGGACACTGGAGAACTCATGGAGAAAATGTAGTATTAATGGAATAGTCTTCTGTTTTTAGGGGGCCTAAAATGCTTTCCCCTAAAAAGAAGGTCTTCTGGGGCGTTCCAGCATACATGAAGCCCTATAGTAAAAAGCCAGACAAAACCAGGTATTTCTAAAATGCCTGTTGGACGGAGGACTTGAAGGTAAAAAGGAGGCCACGTCCTTTTGCCTGACACCTGGTAACCCTAACCCTGGGGGGCAGCAAGATCTTTCCAGTCTGATGGAGGAAGGGTTTGGCTGCATGAATAAGATGCAGAGTAAGGGGAGTTTTAAAAGATGGTCATGAAGATTTACTGGCCCAGTCCAAACCTATAAGGACCCTCTGCCACCAGGAGGGATAAAGAAACACATTTATTTTTCCCGCCCATCTTGCACGTGCAGAGTTTTGCAGGGTTCAGCCTAGGATTCAGAGCAAACCCCTGCAGCACGCAGGCGGCGAAGGGGTTAATTAAAGGCGACTCTCTATTGGACGGAACGGGCTGCAGGTGACCAATGAGCTGCTCCGAGGGGTGGGACTCCCCAGGCCAAGCTTGGTTGCAAAGCAGGGAAACCCCGCCCGTAGAACCAGGGGGAAGCAGCCAATGAGCGGGCTGGGCCGGAGTGGAGTGATTTTACGTCACAGCTCAGGCCCGGCGATTACATCATGTCGAACCTCCAGGGGGGAACGCCGCCTGGTCACGTGACTGGGAGTCACCGAGCCTTCCTGGCTGCGTGGGCAGGGAACAAACCACTGCGCTGACAGCAGGGGGGGAGCCTAGAGCCCAGTCCCCCAGGTCTTGCTTGGGTGGGGCCCTCCTAGGGGCCAGCGCTGGGACTCCCAGCAATGCCCCAAGCCAAGCCCAGGGACTGGATGGGACAGCAAACCCCAGGGGCCACATGCCACTCACATGGCTTACTGGACAGTGGGGCAGCGCCCACATGCTCCAGGGCAAGCAGGGCGTGAAAAGTTACGCCAACTGCAAAGGGGAGGCAGCAAGGCAAGCTTGCCAACGCAACCCCATTTATGCCCCTGCGCCTCTGCTTTTAGGGGGACGAGCTAGCAAGTGTGAACAATCAGGGTGGGGGGATAATAGGGCACCTCGATAAGCCTAAACTATCAGGGCTGTCCCTGTGAAATGCAGTCACTCCCCCTGCTTTCCACTCCTGCCGCTCCATACAGACAATCTGTGCAAGCCAGCACGCACGCTCATCCCAGTTCTTGGCACCCCCACGGCTCTGCCGCTGCACCTCAATGTACCGCTTGTCTGAACCCCCACTGGGCTTTGCTAATGCACCTCAGTTCCTTTCCCTGAAACTGGAAGGGACAATGAGGGGGGTATCGAGTCCAGTCGCTGGAAGTCATAGCAGGGCCATGTACCCTCTTAAACCATCTGTAGTAGGTGCTTGTCTAAACTGCTCTTAAAAGCTTCCAGTGATGGATCCAAAGTGGTAGTTGTGTTAGTCTAGTTCAGCAAAATAAACAAGGAGTCCTGTGGCACCTTTAAAGACTTTAACATTTATTTATCACATGAGCTTTCATGGGAAAAAAAATCTCATTTTGTCAGACACTTTAAAAGTGCCACAGGACTCCAGTGATGGAGATTCCACAGCCTGCCAAGGCAACTTACTTGAGCAGTTAATCACACTGACAGTTTGCAATTTTTTCCTAATGTCCAACATAGACCTCCCTTGCTGTAATTTAAGCCCCCTGCTTCATGTCCTATCATTGGCAGTTAAGGAGAACAATTTTTCTCCCTCCTATCTACTTGCTAGAACAGTCCTGGTGCCTTTTCTGCCATAGGGAACTTACACAAATGATCAATCATAGACAAGCTCACTCAGTGCCCCCTGGGTACTCCCAGCTCCCTCCCATCATGCACCCCACTAGAAGTGCTTCCTGTGAAGTGACTTTCAAACTTGCTTGACTTAGCCATGCAGTCAGAAGGCAACAGGACCACATCACTTACTACCACCCCTAATCCCCACAGGGATTTGAACCCAGGTCTTCAGAGAAAAGGCCTATTACACCCCTGCACATCCTACAGCAGGAGAGGCAGCGCAGGCCTACCTTCCTGCTGATGTTGGTTTTGCGTTCTCTAACAGGGCTACAGCAGGTGCCACATTTGCTGTTTGGGGAATTTACAGCCTCATGGATTCAATGTAGATTTGTGCTCTGTCAGGCCAACAGTAGCTATGCACCTTTGTCTGAATAGAATTGGACACTACAGCTCCTGCCAGAACATTGGAGAGACAAAGTCAGGCTCATGATATGACTGCCAGTAAACAAACCAGTGTGGCATTTGGAATTGGCCGTGTGGGCACATCATTTCTAAACAGCTTTCTGGCAGCAGAATGGAGGAGTTTGAAAAACCACCACTGAAATTTGAATTCTTTAGTAGGGATGAAAAGTGGGCAGTTACTAGCACTATTCACATTCACCTACTCTGGATCTTACCTTTTTCCACAGCCCAATTTGGGATGTCTCAAAGTTAGCCTGCGTGTCGCTTTAATTCTGGAGCTTTGAAAGTCAACCTGCAGCTCTTGCAAAGGGAAATGATGATTGCTCAGAACAGTTCAAGCTAGCAAATGCAACCCCCACCCCTTTTTAAGCAGGTGTTTTTCAAAGCAGTCTCCACCACTTTTACCTTCCTCTTTACAACCAGACAGCACCATTTCTTCCCTTGTCTGTTTGCCTTTGGCAAACGTAGTTCCCTGGATTTCTAGTGCTATATTAGCGAAGCAACTGCTTTTCCATTTATTACCGAGTATGCCATGAGCCACCATGGAAGGGAGCAAGGGGAAGCATCTCTTGGAGGCAGCATTTTCTAGTTTCTTGATGCTGCACAACCAGCAGGGCAAGTGCCCAGGATAGATTTGTGTTGACAGCTCTGTGGAGCCAAGGTAGAAGATTCATTATAAGAAGTCTACTTAGGATCTAAGGGACAAAAAAAGGAACCCAGATGGATGCAGATTAATGACCTCTTGCTTCTAGGCCACCAAATCAGATTGTGAATGAATTACAATCACAAGACCCTGGGTGGGCCCTATGAAATGAATGGGTCTGTCTGGAACTAGATGGATAGGTGTCACCACCAGACTCACCACAAGTGGCACCTATTTGCTGTCAACTTCAGATGGCTAGGATGTGAGGATTTCAATCTCCATTCTGTCCAGGACCCTTATAGGTCAAGGTTGGGACTGGGCAGTGAGAAGAAATCTTGCATTCCTGTTACCCATACTGTACCGGTTATGTGGACAGAGATGTCTCATTCCAAGTGGTCAACCCAACACTATCCCACAGGAATTAGATCCACCTAAATATAAATGCAGACAGTATCTCCTGCCAGAGGACAACAATTTTAAAAGTGGATGAAGGCTGAGATTTAGTGCATTTCAACTAACCCAAGATACCTGGCTTTATACAATGAGCATCATGCGAAAGGAATACTGGAAACGTCCTGAGTCTTGGTGGGATGGACGAGAAAAATCAAGGCAGCTATGGACAAAAACAAACATACCGATGGTCTGGTTAGGAAAGGCAGGAGGAAAGCAAAGCAAGACAACAGGTGTATCTAAAACACAGATTCATAGCCACCATTGTAGAGTTCACACTAGCAGTGCTTTTATTGCAGTACTGCACATGCAAGAGCCAACTAGAGAGAGGATTTCTGCAAGTTAAGTGACGGCAGATTAATACACTTGTATCATCCTCATGTAAACACACTGGCTTTCTACAACAGACAGCAACCCATTTATTTAGTGTATTTGTTGTGTTTTTACAGTCAATATTTTTAAACAGTTAAGTCCCCTTTCCCTATCCCTGCCCCAAACAAAAAAATAGCCAAGATCTTCAGTAAATAAATATTATCCACTTTTATCTGGAAAGCCTACAGCTTTAATATACAGAGATGCTATTACACAGATTACATTGATAGTGTTAACAGCCATTCATAGTAACATTACGGAATGAGAACGAGCTCACACTCATAACCACAGAGCAGGGCAGATGCTTGCCATTGACTAGGATGAGACAGCGGGAGGGAGCAACGGGTGGACAAATCACCAGTTGGGACCAAAGCCAGCTCTGTCATAAGGAACCTTGCAGTTAGCCCAGACAGAGAGGGAAATTGCTGCTGCCTCTGCTGGTGGGAAGCAGGAACAGGAGTGGCTATGTTTTAAAGCCCCATATCAAAGGGCATGTTGTGATCTGGAGTACCCACTGTGCCCGGGAAGTTGTGGACAACAAGCACGGGGGCAAACTTGTCCTACAGGTATCAATTTGAAAGGGACAGGAGAGAATTATAAAGTGGATGCTCAGGAGAGGGGCTTCGTGCCACCATTCTTCTACTGGGTCAGTTGGACAAAGGCAGTGGAAAGATGCCAAAAGGATGCCTGTGGCAGCCAAAGGGTTACCTGCAAGAATACAATTTACCCACCAATTGCTGCTTCATTATTTCCATAAAAAAAAAAACAAACAAACAAAAAAAAACACCTGTCCTGAGTTTTGTTTTCTTCCCCTCAGGGCAGCTGCTGCAAGCCTTGGGGTTGGTACTGAGGAGGTAAACAAATACAGACAGAGCAGGATAAGCCTGGCCCATGGGTGGAGCCAGCCAGTGTAACCCTGCCCCATGGCACCCTCAAGAGATACAGGAGGCCCCAGAAATTACGAGACAGAAAATGGTACATCTGAGCTGATTTATTACCTCTTCCACCACTGTATGTATCATCCTCACAAGTGGAAACAGAAAAGAAGTGAAATGGAAAACAGCAGATGCAGATCACTGTGGCTTTCAAAAGAGCTGAGCAGGGGTGCCCAACTTCCATTAAAATCCAACAGAAGTTGGGCCATTAACTTCCTTCTGTGCCTTTGGAGGCCCCGGCCTAGATCTACTGCTGCACCACTGGAGTAAACCAAGTCTCTCCACCACACCTAGTGGGTGAAGTCCTCCATTTAAGGTGGAAGCACCTAGTTTCATTCCTTAAGAACGCCCTTTGCCTGGAAGTGTAGAAGCAAACCTGAAATGCTGGCACCTGAGCTCATCAGGTCAGTGTGATTTGGGGCCCGGGGTTAATAAAGTGGGCGGGAGAAAGGGACATGGGAGGCTACATGCTGGTCCATCTTGGACCAATTAGCATACATATGCTCTTCCCTTTAAGAGGCCGTGCTAAGTTTTTATGAGTTCTTTTTCTCCTTTGAACCTTGCATACAGGTTAAATACCCTAAAAATCTATACACCACATTGTTATCTATTACACCTGCCAAGGATGCACCTTAAGTCTATATGCAACATTTAAACAAAATCCCCAGAGGTATATTTAAATACAAACAATTCATTTTGTACATCTTAGCACACAAGGAGTTAACAGATGTTAAAACACACACTGGAAAGCATATCTTGACAAAATAAATATTATAAACTAGAATAAAGTACAATCAGAACTTACAAAGGACCCCAATGTTAATTTAGTGTCACCAAGTACGTAGCTGTCATTTCTAAACACTGCGAGAAAGGTTTTCTGCTTAGCCACTCTGCTCCTCTCCAACACGTACCACCCCAGAAGTGGTTAGAATAGAAACTCAATTCTTCCCCTTCACTCATGAACATCCTAGTCACGTCAGGTCTCTCTCCTCACGTATGTAGAGGAAATATTTACAATGAGAGTAATTGAGGTGACCATCTCCTGAAGACAAATGGAACAAACCATTCTTTCCTGAACAGTGTGCATTCAACTGCTCACTTTCTTCCAAATCACAGGGAGATCCTGATGCAGGATTCTGGGAGGCTCCAGCAATAGCTCTGATGTTTACAAGAGGCCATGGGCTTGACTTCCAGGTGCTCTGAGTACCCGCAGTGCCTGCTGCCCTGGTGAGCACTCAGCAAGTTGAGTCAGGCCCCATGGTTTTAGACTCCAGATGTGACCTGCCTGGATAACAGCAGGGGTCCTGAGGTGGTGCAAGGGGAAGGATGGGTGTGCAAGGGAACTGGTGGGTCTCAAATCATCAGATCTACCCAAGGCTCAACCAGAAGCAAGACTGAACATGAGCACAAGTTAACACTACTCGCTCTCCACAATCTCTTCCTCCATTCCTCCTAGGATGGACTATTAACCCAGTTAATGTTTAGTCCACTCCATTAGCTAACTGATGTTCACTTACAGCACCTGGTACCATTCAAAAACAGTGTTATGTCTGTCTCCCGGATAGCACCAGATGGCATCTGGGAACCCACCAAGACGGAGTTTAGTAAGGTGAGAAGCACAAATGAGACACCTTTGACTCAGAGCAACATGAAACGTATTTCCAGTCTGCCTTATCTGCTTTGTTTCATTTTATTTCCCCCCATCAGAGTCAGTCAGTCAGTCAAGCGGCATCTCTACAAGATCTTGCCCAAGGGACCAGTCTTTCTCTCAGGAGCAATTCTAGTTTAAGCATGATAGAGAGGAGAGCGGGCTTAGCCCCTTCCTTCCCCAAACATGAGGGACAACCAGGCAGATGAACTGTCTTTCTTTAGGGGAAGAGGACTCCTCAGATCTCCAATGGCAAAGTCGGGTGACACCAAAACCTCCCAGTGATCCTGGCCCTCTCCTCCTGCAAGTAACTCAGGTTCTCTAGCTTTTTATCTCTGCACCAATTCTGAATCCACTCACAGGAAGAGCTAGATTCTGGACAGCACAGAGCTGGCTGCAAATAGGCACATGTAGAACAGGGAAGGAACGTTAGGCCAGTGCACAGGCATGGAAGGACAACCTCAATCCCTAAACAAAGAAGAACAAACCAAGGGAAAGTTTAAAAAGGAAAGAGAGGGTCAGGGAGCAAAAGAGGGAGTGGAAGAGAGAGCTGCTTGGGGGAAGGGAGGGAAGAAAGGCAGGGTGGGAAATCACATGTTTGAGTAACGGGAGATCATGCTGCACCCTGCTCCAAAGTCTTGGAGCAAGTTGACATAGTTCCTCTTGGCTACCCCTTCACCAGTCACGCTGTCCAGCCTTCTAGCCAACACCACATACGAGTCACATTTCTTTAGCTCCCACCACCCACAATCTCCCTGCATCAATCATTTTCCTGCAACTTCCTGCCTTGCTTTTCTTCCAGAACTTGCTGTTGACCAGCTCCGCGCCCAGCTGGCCTGTTTCAGAGGGAGCTTAACAGTGCTGAGACTGTCCTGTGACAGTGAAGGTGGCAGGAGCTTCATCCTCCCCTCTGTGGCTGATGGTCTAAGTCATGCACCGCCCTGTTCCAAGGTCTGCCCTTAGTGGCAAGCTACTTGTGTTTTTCAGAGCGAGAATCAACATGGCTGTCTCACAGCCTAACGCATTGCAATGGGCCGTCTGAAGGACAGACAGCACTTCATGCAAATCTCACTGCTTAGCCAAAGCTTGAGGTACCTACACATGCAGACTAATGGACACTGACCAGAAGAGAACACATTCAGATGAACGTTCAGGGAACTGGTGCTGGGAGGGCAGCTTTGGCAAAATCTACATGATACATGGTAAAAATGTTCAATGTGTGGTCTACAGCTGGGGAGAAGGAGGCATGCCCAGCAGCACTCTGGGAGGTGATGACAAGCCAAGTGAAAAGGAAGCAGCTCACTGCTAAAGATGCTCATGCCCTAGGGAACAATGCCTAGTGAGTTGGGGGAAATGGTGTCCTAGGTGCAAGTGTGCCTATCTGATAAAACATGGCTGTTAACTCAGATATAAAGCATATGAACTCTCACGTCTCTTGTTTCATCCCAGTCCACCAGCTCCCTACCAAGGAATCTGTTCAGGAATGCGAGTTAGGGTGTGAGGGGGAAGAAAAGGATGCTACTGAAAATGCCAGTGCAGGGGCTGGCAGTTTGCTCAGGCACCACTGGGCAGACATGCACTGAGGAATTCACCGTGGCAGCTCCTAGAAGGGCTGAGTTGTTAATTTATTCCTCTGGCGAGCAAAGGAAACAGAACCCAAGCACACAGACAGATATGGGGTCAGTTGCCTCTTAGCGCTAGGTCGCTGTAAGCAGGCAGAGACCCCAAAGAGCACTCCATGCATATTTCACATTACACAATATGGCCACAGCCAGCCAGCCTTTGAGCCAAACTTTCTAGCAGAAAAACAAAGAGCTTCTTCTCTGATATGCACAAAGTGTTGGTTTAACCCCACCAAACACACATCCATTCACCAAGAAAGTATCCTACAACCAATCACAATCCTGGCCCCTTTTACCGACCTCTGACCTCCAGCAACACATTTTCCTGTTTTAACCCCTCCAATGCCACGTGGCATAACAGGATGTTCAGCAGACATGCCTCGCCAAGATGGGTAGTCAGACCCGTTACTTGTTTCAGCCCCATCCACTTACATGGATGTTATAAACAGCTGAGGAGATATAAGCAGCGCCTGTTTAGCATTACTAAGAAATATTACTAGACAAAATATTACAGGAGAAAAGTTCCCTCAAAGAGTGAAATACTTCATATGCTATCTAGTGTTATGACAGCCACATATCCCAGCGTTTTCCTGCATGTTGTTATTACTGGTTCTGCTGGACAAAGCTAACACATTGCTTTCAAATCAGAGCAAGCTCAGATCAACCCAGAGAAGGAAAATCCCACAAGCCTACACTCTTGAAACACCAGAGTGGAGAAAAGCAATCACCATCTGGTACCAGGGGATTTGGGAGTGGGGGAGAAAAGGATTTTAACTTGTGAAGCACATGCTGAAAGGGAAAAACTTGTTTTTTGCCATCTAAACCTATTACACGCAGATACCTTGACATCTGTATCTAACATTGCAGAATCTCCTCCATTCAGGTTCAGTTCATTACATGCTGATTGATATACCAAACTGGCCTATTCGGAAGCACCTGCCACAGAATGGGCTGATCCCTAGGTAAATCAAAGGCAAGGCTGAGCTATATGCTTTTGTAGTGACAAGATAAAGAAATAGTCATGCGTTTTTAAAGGGGCTTTCGGGATTACGAGCTGGTCTTGGATGGAAATGGGGAAGATTAAGTTAGTGCTGGAGAACTGCACAGTGGCAGGAATACAGCAGGGCTTTAACAGAAAAGTCAGCTGTGTGCATGTGTGTGTGTTTTAAGAGAAGCAACTGACGAAAACAGGAGGGCAAAGGGGTCATCATTAGCCAAGAACTGCGAGGACAGTGTGACTGTACGGCGACATTCATCCGCAGACCACGAGGAAGAGAGGCAGAAGTGATCTTTACAGTGCAAAGAGGGCATCCTCTGAGCGCTCCTGCTTCTTCCTGCCTGAAGAATTTGTGGGAGGAGCGGGGGCCTCCAGTGGAGGAGAAGGTAAATTCGGAACCGTCTCAGCAGCTTTGGCTCGTTCTTCTAAAAATTTGTCAAACTCTGTAATGCAAAAACCATTGAGAAGGATCAGGGTCATGGGTGGGGCAGGGATCATCCTCGGCATAAATCTAGTGTTGCAATGAGCGTTCTCTGAGCACAGCAAGACAGGCACAACATGGGCAATACCACTGAAAGCTTCCTCACGCTGCTCCCCAACCTGAAACATGCACTATCTTTGACCTGGACAGATCACCACAAAGGTGAATAGTTGTCTCCATGGGCCATTGAACCTCTTACCCTTCTGCTGTGCTTGTCAACAAGGTGAGCAGCCAATCCAGCTCCCAGAGCATAGGTATCTCCGCCACTAGCAGAACTGGCCCAGAGACCAGAGATACAGCCATCTGATAGTGACGGTGTATAGTTATGGCTGATCTGGGACAGATTGGACCAGCTAATGGACATGAAAGTCTCTTTCCCTGTAGGTCTCCATCTTTCCCACTTTGGACCCACCTCCTCCTGCTGTGCTAAATGGGAGGGGGGTATTGGCAAATGAGGTCACAAGCCTTAAACTAAGAATCCATGATCGGTACCCTCCGTCAATCCTGGGGCAAACCTTCCATAGACATGCCAAACACACAAACAGGGCTCCCTCACAAGGACATGGGTGACCTCAGAAAGAAGAATCACAGTATGACAGTTCAGTCAGCAGAGTGAACTGAAACCTGCCAGTCAAAGGTGTGATCCCAAATGCAGGGAGAGGCACCCTCCGGAAACTATTCTCCTCTTGCGATTGGGTGAAGGGGAAGGGAATGAACATTTTCCCTATTCCAGTGGATGGCATCAGAAGTGCTCAGAAAGAGTCATGCCTACCAATATTTTCCAGGTTTCCCCCACACCCCTCAGGGTGCCTAGAATCACTGACGAGTGTTTTGCTCTCTCACACTCCATTGTTAAGCAAAGCACATGGGCAAATCACGCGCCGTGGCTGGTTTTTGAGCATCGTGCTGCCGGCTTGTGCGACAGGAACAAAGTCAGGGAACACACAGCACAAGTGGGCCACGTTCCAGAACAGGTAAACATTGCAGTAAGGGGGAAAAACTTGGGTTTGGTTTTTGGTGAGTTCTATATAGCATGTAGCTCATTATGGCTTTTTGACATGAGGAGGCACATTTCATTAACCCTTCAACCTGCCAATTAACTGTGGTGTCTCACTGGTGTTCAGAAATCAGCCTATGGGTTACATCAGGATTAAATGGTTAGCACCTTCGAATCATGGCATCTACACCACAGAACCAGCAGAATATACGCCAGGCGTGGCTTAGCGCTAGCAGCCAGCTACTGCATTTTTGAAGACAGCTTTCTCATTCGGATTATTTCCTACTGTCTGTGTTCCTCCTTCTGCTCCTCAAAGGCAGCGTGGTTGTTTCTGAGGAATTTCTCTTGTCTGTTAATGAGGCTAAAATAGAAGCTTTCTGTGCTCTTAATTTAACCCTTTTAAACAGCTTGTTTTATGATGATTCTTTGGGATGCTTAAACAGCTCTCCAGTGAATTCATTTTACTAAGAGTAGTTACTAAAAGCTGCTCAGGATGCCTGACCACTCCTAGTAGAGGCAAGAAGAATAAATATAGAAGGCTATGCCCATCTGCCAGGGAGGTGCTTCACGACAGCTGGGTCAGCAGAAGGGAGATTGGGAAACAACAGGGGAAAGCAGGGAGATGAAAAGGAAGAGAACACTCAGGGCTCATCTACACTGAAAATGCTGCGCTGATCCCAGGATCAACTGAGCAGCCAGATTAGACCTGCTCAGTGAATCCCAGAAGTGCTCCTCCCTTAAATCACTAACTCCGCTGCTCCAAGTGGAGAGCGCTGCCAGTCAACACAGCTGAGTTAAAACACTATGGTAAGTGGGAGTAACTAAGTTGAAGGCAGATATGCAATCTGCAGCAGATTGCGTATCTCATGTCAACTTAGCCCCTCAGTGTAGAGCAGGCTTCAGTTGCTTCCACCAGGAGGCATTGGCAAGACTGGCCTGACGGCTGGAAATAGAAAATCCCATCTTGAAACAAATGGGACAAGCATTTCAAAGTCCTTAGAAATTCAGTGCCTCCTACGTGGCTACATAGGCACTACACAGCTACAGTAAAGACAGAGTGAAGCACAGAAAACTGC
Organism: Podocnemis expansa; assembly: GCA_007922195.1. Lineage (NCBI taxonomy): Eukaryota > Metazoa > Chordata > Testudines > Podocnemididae > Podocnemis > Podocnemis expansa. The sequence continues at coordinate 565,654 of ML682016.1, read as the reverse complement.
CAAGGCAACCAGCACAAACAAGCGTGGTTTTGTGTTTGCTTTTTATGTAACCTCCTGACAGCTTCTGCCACCTCCCACGTCAGTGAATATGTCCTAGAATGATGCATTATGGAACGTCAGCCTCCAGGAAAACAATGGATTGGAAAAGGATCTCCACTGGGTGACTGTGTCACAAGAGATCAATATGGCTGTTCCACTCTAAGGCCTTGGACTGAGATAGCTCTGAAAGCCAGAGGTTTCTCTGCTTACCTTCACTGGTCACACCTTCTTCCAGTTCTTCTCCTTTCTGCAGTTGGAACACAAAAAGAGCATGAACACGTGTGCTGCATTTCTCTTTCGGTATCACCCTAAGCATGTTTATGAATAGCCCATACCATTCACTACCTGCGCCCTTTTAAATAAACACAGTTACTATTTGAGCAAGATGACCTAGAAGAGTCATGTGGTGCTCAGGTTGGAAGACAGAAGAACGACTCCGTATTTCTCTGTGTTACAGAGCCAGAAAGATATTCCAAATGAGGGTATCATTGACTGTTGGCGTCATCTACTATCACAGCAACAGTCAGTTAATCTCCACCTTCTCCATTTTGGAGCAAGCAGGCCTCTTCTGCCATGACCTGATACATAACTAAATAGCTACAGAAGCCACCTCTCCTGTTTACAATTCCTTTAAGACATCAGATGGTAGCTTTGGTTAACAGTGCATCTTCTTTAAAAGCGTAATCAAACGCAGTAGAGACCCTCAATAAAATGTTTAGGGGCAATTTTGTTTCTTAAATAAAATGGATGGTTCATTTTAGATTTAGAATTTGTGACTGAAAACAAAAGAAAGTTGACTGTAAAGCACACGATGCCATGAACATAGACAGAACTAAGATGAGTAGTTTGAAGTAAAATGATGGGAAGCTAGTGTGTTGTCTGTGAGAAGTAGCAAAGGTTAATATCCCACATGTTTAGTGCATTTTTACCTTCAGACACCTTAGCATGAATTTCAAGAATTTACAATTATTAAATAATCAAGCTGTAATAAATCCCAACTAGGTGGCATAATTTTCAAATAATTAGTACTTGGAAAAAAAACACGAGTGTCAAGTACTTTAAACCCCCAAAATCTAGTCTCCTTTGAAAGTAAGAATTAACTTGTCTGCCTCACTTTCCCCACCTGTAAAATGGGAACATCATCTGTTTTACCAAGATTTTGTCAAGACTAACACTTTGAAGATTAGGCACCGTGTAAAATGTAAGCATCGTTCTGCTGCACTGAAGTATTTTAATGCACACAGTAGCCACAGCTTAGTGTCTGCAGCTTGCTCTACTTTGTCCATCAAGTAAGTTGTCATGATGTTACTTCTTCAAGTTTTCTGACAAGGCCAACTCAAGGCCTATGCTGCCTTCAACTGGAGGAGAGGGAGTGAACTAAAGATTCAACAACAAAAAAGGCAGAGAAATACCCCTATAAAGTTTCAAGATCTAAAATCACACTTGCAAAAGAAGATGGGTGCAGGGGCATAGAACAGACCTTTAAAAGTACTTGAAAGTGTGTCGTTGAGACTTGTCTCTGCTGTCTAGCCAATTTAAACGGAGACAGGTAAGGTTTACTGTTCAACTGCAAAAAAACCCAGATCTCAATTCAGGAGTCTAGCTACTCAACATAGCACCTCAGCACTGGCTTAAAATTAAGTAGGTGCTTAAATCCCAATGACTTCAATAGACTATAAGCATGTGCTTTAAATACTGTGTAAAACAAAGGTGGATTTAAGCATAGGCTTAAATGCTTTCCTTAACTGGGTTCCTTACATCCAAATTCCTGACAGTCATGCTACGTCTGTGACACTGTGAATGGAAAATTGAAAATAAAACAGCAGCTCAGAAGCATGTTTTGGATGAGGTGACTGCAAATGGCAACTACAAGTCCATGAAATTATTTAGTTCCTTCCCTGGGGAATTAACCAAAATACATGCTTTATAAAGCGTCCTTCCCTCCCTGTGTAGGTAACGGCAGAGAAGCACCAACAGCTTGCATTAAAAGTTAGGCATATGCATAATTCCTACATGAAAACCCAAATATAAAAAGTCAAGTCTCACCAAGTCGGTACTGAGCCATTCCTCAATGTCATCCATGACAGAGGACTGTGCAACGGGGATCTATGGAGTGCAGCAAGAGATACAGCAAGGCAGGCAAAACCAAAACACATCCACAATCATGGCCACAGAATGATGGAAAATGCCAGAAATAAGAAAAAAAACAGAACAAAAAAAAAAAAAAAATCACAAAATAAGGCGTAAGAGGCACTGAAAAAGCAACGTAATACAAACAGCACTCAAATAAAGCAACACTTAAAAGTAAATTATGAACAGTGAGGCTAACAAAACCAAAACAAAAAGGTTATGGAGAGTGTGACAATGTCAGCATAAAACAGATAACTTTGTGATTACATATTAAAGCCATCAACTCAGACTGATGGCTCTAATCTGGATCATGGAACACTTCCAAAGACAGAATATTGGATCTGAATTACATTTTGAGATCCCTAACTCCAGAACCAATCCCTCCACACTTTTTTTTTAAATGGACATCAGCCATTGTCTAGGGTTGGTGACAAATTGGCTCAAATTCTGCAGTCTTTCCACAGGCAAAACTCAAAGCCCAATTTGATCAGTCCCTCCATAGAGAAAGTAATCCAGAATGACCATATTGAGGATAAACTCTTCAGAATCAAAAAGTAATTTATACAAATGTTTCTTCTGCAGGAGATTCTCCTCAATGCTTGCTAAAGGCGGGTTGAAAATATATATGCCTGAAGCCGACTCTCTCTATTGCTTATGGCTCTCTTCTTATTTATCCAAATATATGATAAAAACACCATCTTCTGTTTCATAATGGTTACAAACCTGGCTCTGATCTGTAATAATGTTATGAATTCTTGGATTTAACAATTGTATTAAGATGACATAAGGTGGTCAATGAGGGAAGTGCCAGGGTGATGGCTGATCTACCTTATCAGGGCTGTGAAAAGAGCAAACAGGAAAGCGGCACAACAGAGCTAGATAAGGATGGCCCTGGCACACACTTGGAAGACAGGCCTACAGGCTTTAAGCCAAGTACCACAGCTGTTTTGCCTACAACACTAAACAGAGCCATCTGAGGAAAAGAAGGGAGGCGAGTGGCCAGGTGCTATCCAGGGAGCTGCCACTCCATTCTGACAAACTGACAGAGCAAAGCTGTGCAGAGCCATCTAAGGGAATTTAGTCCTACCAGGATCCCCCTGTGGGGGACGTAAAACACCTGGTAAGCGAGGCCCAGCCTGAGAGTGGGAGAATCATGATTCCAGGTGATGGCTACAGACCCAAGAGCGAAACGTACTTGACTGAACCAAGAGCCAGAGACGCAGTTTGGACAGTAATGATATGAAGACCCTGAACACCAAAGGAGAACTTGCAGTTCAGATTGGAAGAGGCCAGATTTCAGTGCAGGATGAGTCTCTCTGTTTAATTTAGAACAATAAATTGGATCATGCACGTGTAATGCTAAAGGCGGTGGCTCCAAGTTGCTGAGAACTAACCAAAATGGTCATTAACAGGCAGAGTCTGTAGGCAGGTTTTCACTTGCTGGCCTCCATGAACAAGTTATGCCCTGTAGATTAGACTAGTGGGTTTAAAATATAGCTTTGGAGATTCCTGATTTCAGACATGCTGTGAAATTATTCAGCCAACAGCATATTAAAAACAGTCATGGACGTTCTGAATTCTCTCTCTCTCATATACTTACGTGGCTCCTATTATATTTTGTTTTAAAGAGTGTGTTACTTTGTAAAACTATTGAAATTCATTGTCTTCAGAAGTCTGTATACAGACAGAAAGTTAACCTATAACACATTCAAACACCATTAAGAATAGATTTCAGTTCAGAAACTAAGGACTGATTGTTAAGGTTCCTTTCTGATTCTGTAGGGCTTTTCCAAAATTAATGAGATCATTTGGACAAACAGGGAAAATGAGAAAGGAGGGTTAAGAGAACAGAGGATGAACCTTCAACCCATAAAATCCAAGGAAACTTGAAATTAAATTTAGACACCATAACTTGAAGGGAGATTTTGGTTGTGGTTTCACTGGCAGTTAAGACCCATCAAAAAAGTACTGCCAAAATATTTCCTAAGTGCTGATACCATCCAATATTCTATCCTTAAAAAGGCCCTATTGTGGTGTTAATAGCACAGATTATGGTTCTACTGAATATGATCCCATTGGAAAAGAAGCAGGTATGACTGACACCTTGTGTCTCTATGTGAGCTCATTAATACTCTTAGAGTATCTAAGTTCATACTAGTTAATGCTAGACTGCAGCTTTGTCCTTCTTTAGCTAATATTGTTTCTTTCTGGATATTTAATACAACTGACACTGAGACTTGTTTGGCTGCTTTGTTCACTTCTTCCCTCGCTGATGATCAACAATTCTCCGTATGGCATATTATGCTAACAGCAGATCTCTAAGACACGTGTGATGTCAGTTTACGTCAGAGGACTCCTTCAGTCTCGTTTTTTTAAGGCTGCTGTGATCCCAAAGTGTTGTTTTATCCGCATGCAACTGAAGTCAAATGTATTCTAATTTTAAACAATTTAGCTGCCTACTTGATTATTTGCAGCTTGCAGGTCTGTGTGCTTATTGCATAGTCTTCAGTGAAGGTTTTAACTAATGGAGCCTGTCGTGCCTGAGAAGTTGTAAATAAGGTCTAACATCTTAGGGGTCATGCAAACCCAGGCAGTGGAAGATGTCAGAGGAACAGAGAATTGGCCTTTCCAGTACATTGTGCAAAGCACTTTACAGAATCGTTGGGAAAGGGTAAGTGGAATAACAGACAATGAACTTGATGCTGTCTTCAGAAGGAAATGACTCAACCGGCTCTGGGTGCATTGCGGACGAAGGGAGAGATCCTGCTACTAAGAAAAATAAAGATCTTCAAAACCTTTGGCTAAAGAGTTCACCTGGGCATTTTCACCAAAAAAATGTATCTTCCTTTCTTATCCATGGCACAAAGAAGAGCAGAGCAGGTGCCAAGGAAGGGAGATTTTATCTGCAGGAAGAGGATGGACCTCTCAACCATCGTGTCACACATACCACTTTAGAGACCCAAATCTTCCTTTGTCCCAGGCAGACCTGGCAGCACCCCAGCTCATTATTATCCAACAATGAAGGTAGTTTATCCTTATTATTGGTAGGAACCTGTCCCTTCCCTTCACCCTCACTGGACATCCATCCATGAGCACAGCAGCTTTCAAGACTTGCTGCAGAGAGCAGTTTGTTTTCACGTTTACTGAACTCTGGTTTGGTTTTTGATCCCAATTTGGCTACTGATCTGGTGGCAACAGCAGTGGTTCAAATTCTAAATTATTGTGGGTGACTTATATGATGCAAGTTTTATCTTACATAACAGCCACACTGCTAGGTAGAACATAGGTAATGGAGACATACCAATGCCTTCATTACACTTTAGCAGCTGTCTGAAGCTGAAAGATACTGCTCACAAATACCATTGGCCTACCTTCAGTCTTTGTGACCAAGCAGGAAAAACAGTGCCAAGTTTCCTAGAACAGTTATGTAGAGCCCTAGAGTGGGCTTCCTCTGCATGTATGTGTGCTGGAAGGGGATGGCACAAAGGGAAGGGAGGGAAAGAACTAACCCTAAATTCCAGCTGTCACAGCCTGAAAAAAAGGCAACCCCAAGTTCTGTTTCATAGGACAGATTTAAGTGCATCTCCGGTAACTATTTAACAAAACAGAAACCCTCCTCTTTAATGCCCCTAACATTGCACAGATGCATCAGTATCATTCCTCTTTCCCATCTCTCAGGAGTACAAAAAGTTCCCAAAGACTCTGAACACACAGCAGTTCAGGACTAGGATGCGAATTATTCTGGTTACACTGTAAATGAAGTGAGATTAATAACTATAGTTTAACTACAGTCAGTAGGAAGAACCTGAGTTAATGATTAGTCTGATTTTATTTTAGGGACAGAATACAAACAAGGGGGAGCACCTTGTGAGGGCACAAAACTGGCACTTAGTTCATACTAGGGCAGTGAGTTCCCCCACAAATCAGTATGCCTCTATGAATGCTGCAGTATCCTTTATTCCAGGCTGAATAACCACAAGCCGATGAGCAGATATTGTATTTGGTTTTTTAATAAAACAGTGGCCTGAGTGGTGTGAACAGCAGCAGTGCCAATTTCCTGCTCATGTAAACAGCAGAAAAGCAAACAATGGGGACTTACTCAATCATGGGATTATTCGTAATGGGTGAGCTTCAAACACAATGATATAAATCATATGTGGTTGAAAGAGCTCCACACCCTGGCCGGCATCACAGGGAACCATATCCAAGCATCAGAGGAGAAGGGGCCATTCCTTTTATGGCTCTTTCAAATTTATTTTTTTAATGGGGGTCTGACAAGCACTGGAAGCCAGGGTTCCATTTCTAAGTTAGGTAACACACCTGGTCTGCAGAGTGCACAGAAACACACATGTAAGTCGTCATGCACTCAAGCATTTGTAAGTGAACGTGACCAAGTCTGGCTCTTTATTGGCTATATACCTGTCCAGTCACTATGCCTGCACTGGCACGTGTGTTTTAAGTGATGTGCAAGTTCACACAATCACATTAAAAACCTAAGCTCATGTTTTATGTGTTGATTTAGAATCCATCAGTGCCATTTAGCTGATACGTGCTGGTGCCCCATAGCTGGCACTTTCTGGGCCTTAATTTTTCTCCCAGTATGTCCCCTTTAGATTGGGATCTACAAAGGCCCTTATAAGAACTGGGTGCTCAGCCCCACTGAATTTGAGGAGGAATTGGATGCACATCTCCTTTAATTGTCCCAGCTCTGTTTAATAGTAAAAAGCTTCAGCCTGCTTCCCAAAAGAAACAAACAAAATCTACCAATTAAAAAAAAAAATCCACAAAGCCAGGTGCATACTTAAAAGATCTACAGTAAGTCCCATGTTGGGCAATTCAGGACTTTGACCACTCCTTTTAAGGATGTGTGTGTGTTTATATTTTAAAACAGCTCACAACAAATTGCAACTTCAAAATGTTCAAAAATCATGAGTCAGGCCCCACCCCCAAAAAATCCATATTGACTTAAAAATACAAGTTGTTTTAAAACAATTGTTGGGTTCCCTTTATTTCTCTCTGGTTTCAGAGGATTTAAAAATGTGATCCGAGTGCATCCTAAACTTTTCATCATAACCATTAGGGCACAAAAGGTTTATATAAATGAATGCTGAGATTCTCATGTACTCAGCTGTCTCCGGAACCTGATGCTTAAAGGAAAACTCTGTTGTCACGAGACTCACCCTAAAGCAGCCAGAGTTGGAAACACTGCACCAGGCCTCCCAGGAAAGCCAATCCTGAAAACCTTTAACGAAGGAAATACTCCCCAGTGGGATGTTTGCCAGGGCAAATCAAACACTTCATTCCAGCTCACAAACCCTAGTTCCTTTGTTTTAGATAAGCAGAAAAAGGAGGACCACATCAATAAGTCCCTTCTCTTACGCTACTCAATGCAGTCAGATTTAATCCTGCAAACTTCATGTGCTGAGCTCACCACGTAGTTAAGTTTCGCAGGAGCAGGCTGGTATTCAAGGACTTAGCAAGGGAGCCTAGAAATGACCCATCCCTGAATTAAATACATAGAACTTGTGGTTTATGCTTGAAAAGTGGATACTGCATATATAAATCGAGACAGTAAAAGGAACTAACTGGATCCCCAGCTCTGTTTCGAAGGTAAATATAGACAATAGAAACTGCTGCAATGGATGCCAACTGGAGACACACTAGGTTGCAGGTCTCCAGGAAATAGAAAAATGAACCTAGGGAGACCCACCCCTGGAATATTAACCTTTCTCCATCCCCTACACAATTACACAGGTGGGGAACAAATCCTTATACTGTCCGATTTGTGGTAGTTCAGCAGGCAGGGGAGAGGTAAACACAGGGTGTTTATTCTACATAGGGAATAGGAGTGGACAACAGGATCCATTTTACTGGTGAAATCCTCACCATTCCTTGTGTAATAAGCCACTTGTCTATGGGCTCCATGTCTGAGTTCCCACCTTTCCCTCTCCTCTGTGTTGAGAACAGAAATGCCCATAAAGAAACAAACCACAGCAAAGCCCATGATAAGGTTACAACATCAGTAAAAAAAGAACCATACACCATGCACAGGGTCCTTTGTGGTGACACCCACTTAAAACAAGCCCCCATCCCTGCCTCCCCACCAGTTCTGTTACCCTGCTCTGCTATCTGTACATCAGAAAGAGAAGCCCCAGCCTCTGGGCTTCCTTGGAGCAGATAAGAACCAACCATTTATCCATGGTGATATTTTCAAAATATTCATGTACAGTGTCAGAGGCTGATGTTTCTGGTTTTCACAGAAGAGGTCAGGATGTGGACTAGATGACTCAGAAATCCATCAGACCATAGAGAAATCCTTATATTTAAGGCATTCTGGAACTTCCCTCATTTTTGGATGTTATAATTCACAGCTAACATTGTCTCTCCTCAAATTTCTCTTGGTCTCCACAGATAGACCGGACCAGGCTTAGATGGCAATACCAGCCCCACAAAGGGCACCATGATAATAGCAAGGGGAGACTAAAATAATCCTAGCTGGGTGAAATGTTTAGGCATTCTTTCAAAATGTACATCTTTAAGGGTTTCTAGTTTAAGGGGACTAAAACCATATCACCTCATTTCAGGACTTGGGATGTAGAACTTCCCACAAGGTGGGACCCCTCAGTCATCTCAACTTCTCCACAGTATAACATCAGAGATTATCTCATGGCCACTGCCCTTCTCGGTTGCAATCCTGCAACACCTCTGTGGAAACTACAGCAATTCCCAATATGGCAAGGTTGGTGTAAAATATTTTTTAGCTACCTTAGTAAAATTAAGAACCTGGAAACATAGCTAATCAACTCCCCTATGACCAGCCAGTTTTCTACGGGCCACAATGCGAGAATGACAATTACTTCAGTTTGTGGAGAAAGATTTTAACATAAGATAACTGCACTAGAATGAAACACGAGGGATGAATGTGCTGGAGTAAGACCTGGCCTTTTCCTGGATGCAATGTAAATGAAATGTCCTCCAAGTAGCCTTCCACCCTAATTAAATCATACGTTAGTTTATAGAGACAAGAAGCTACCAACAACTTTATTCCGACTACACCAACAGGAGTTGATAATTTTTAGAAATTATAAGAATATTTAATTTCCTCCAAGCAGCTGCCGCCAACAGCCTCATACCACTTTGTACAGTGTATTTTGTCTCCTAGCTATTCAGGGTTTAAGTTTCTTCCCAGACAAGCAGGGCACATGTTAACCAGCCATAAAACGGGCTCCTTTGATTACGTGGAGCAGTCCTCAGGACCTTTGAGAAGAGGGTGAAGATCTGAATCACAATGATATCCCACAACCCAAAGTTCAATAGTCCAAGAATGTGACTGCTTTCAAATACTTTGACCAGTCAGATTAGTTTAGATATGGTCCTTTGGACTGACAACACTTCAGGCATAGTAATGGCTACACTGGTGTGACTGACAGGTGGCTGCAGTACCTGAAGATATGAGGGGAAAAAAAGATCACTGCTGAGTAAGGATACAGACCCCTTAGCAATGGGGGCTCTATTCCACTAGTGGCTAAGGGTCTGTGGGTCACATTAGCACCCACCATTGGTAACTCGAAAGTTAGCCAGTGACAAGAAAGGAATTAAAGATTCTGGTCTCAAGTCTGAGGGGCACTCCTGGCCCGACTCCCCCGCAAACATTCATTCCTTTCTCTCACTGGCTCGGAAAGAAAGTTCCCTGGGCTGGCTGGAGGCCTCAGAACATATAGGAACCAGCCTGCAGGTGAGAGAATGGAGACGAGGCGAGAGCCCAACCCAGCTAGTGAGAAAGGATGTGTACTGCATTGGCTCTTGCATGCTCCCTAGTGGTCAATCCACAGCAAGGTTTGGACTCCTTCAGCATCACTAACTTATGCTGACAGTCATGGCTAGAGAACAGAGAGGGAGGAGTTTAAGGGCTAGGGGAATAGCTGAGAATTTCACTTGCTCCTAACTCAGCTCAAGGTCCTAGATGGGGCAGGCCAAAGGAATTAAAGGCACATCCAGCATGAGCTCTCCCTGGCTGGCTGTAACTTAATCAGTGGTTCTCAACCTGGGTCTCAGAGGTCCAAAAGTGGCCCTCAGCTCCCCTCCTGCTGGCTGCAGCAGAGAGTCACTGCCTAAAGACCCAGGTGAAGCGTGCTTCCATAGGGCTAAAAGACTGGTGCAGGCTCCTTGCCACAGCCAAGGGGATAGGAAATTAGTGCTCCCATTCCCTGGCTGCATCGAGGAGCACAGCAAAGCACTCTGCCTCTGTCCATGGGTGTTTGGGTCCTTGCTGGTGCCAAAGGGAGGGGAGGGGAGCACTGATCTTCTGTCCCCCTGGCTGCAGATGGGACACAGAGGGTGCAGAGCTGCAAGATGCATGTGGGTTCCCTGCTGCAGCAAGTGAAAGGGGAGATCCACAAGCAAGGAGGCACACTGCTTTTGGGGCTGGCGGGGAGGGAGCTCTTCAGGGCTGTGAAAATGATACCTGTGGTCCTCAAGCCAAAAAAGCTGGGAACCACCTCTATAGATTGTTCAGCAAAAACAATTACTCCAACTTTCATAGACAAGAACTAACCCAAGTTACTTGGGCTCAACTCTGCAGCAGCTCCTCTCAGGAAGCTAAATGTCCAGGCTAACTGCATTCACCCACTGTGGTTTTGTGAAGGTATTTGTGCTGAATGCACCAAGTTGTGATTCTCTTTAAGAACTGTAGCCAAGTAAAATGGTACTTGCCCTTACCTACTTATTTTAAAATGGCCTTTTCCTGTCATCCATGTTAAATATGGTGAACAATGCTATCTTCCAAATCACTGGGGCGTTGGTGGCATGATACCAGATGAAAAAATCTAACTCAAAACACAGATGCTTACAGAGCAGTCTTATCACTCTCACAGGTTACGTTCCCAGCTTTGTGCTGGACCTCTTGTTTCAGAAGGCAATATTGCAGAACAACGACCTACCCCTCCTGCGTTCTGTTTTCGAACATCCAGAGCAGATGCCAGTCCTTTGACAGCCTGCGGATCCTCATACGTCACACTGAAACAAAGGAACAACCAGACCTGATGGAAATGCAGCCATCATCAAATGCATTAGGCATTAATCTACTAGTCTGTCACTTATTTATTTGAGACTAACATGGGACATACTATTTTTATGATTGTCTCGATTGCACTCGGTGCCTCCCAATACACATCAAAATGCATTCTCTGACCCGAGGAGGTTACAAATGAATTTCAGAGAAGAGACGCAGTAAGGAGTGGAAAGGTGGGAAGGAGAGGCAAACACGATTACACAGTTAATCACTGAAGACCAGGAGCATCATTGTCCCAGGAAAAGACCCAGGCCCTGGGCCCCGCCCCATCCCCTGGCTCCGATCCAGAGTCGGGGCTTTGGGCTCCTGCTGCTGCCAGCCCAGCCCCCAATTCCCAGCCAGGGAGGGGGCTGGGTGAGGCAGTGGCTGCCATGGATGGCCCGGCCCGGGAGGCAGGTGCCATTGTGGCTGGCCCGGCCTGGATCCTGGGCTGGGAGAGGCAGATGGCACTGGCCAGCCCGGCCCTGGAAACCCAGCTGGGGACGGAGGCGTGCTAGCCTTTCAGGGCACTGGTGCCAGGACTCTTCGCAGAGACTGGATCTTTGATAAGGTATGCAAAACTGCCATTGAAAAGGGTTGTAGCAATAATCATTAAGCTAACGGACCATGAGCATCACTTCTCTGTCCTGCACAAAGGCTGGTCTTCTAGTCTCGCAGATACCAACATCGGCCAGTAAATTAGCCACTGGGTGGAGCTACACGTCTGCCTTGGTGAAATACCTCTCTGGCATGCCTGCGTCTACCAGCCTGAGGGCCTGAGATCCACAGGATCTCACTCGCTTTTGCAGAAGAATAAGCTGTCCCCTAGTCTGTAGGAAGCAGCTTCATTCTATGTTAACAGCATAAGCTCTAACGAAGGTACAATAATTCCCCCTTCTGAAATGATGGATTTGAATGTGCACTTGTTCCATTACCTTCCATGTGACGGCGACATAGCTGCAGGATGAGGAGAGCAGTTTCACATTTCATTTAGTATGACACACACAATGGAAACCCAGGATGGGATCTGGCTTTAGATCCCACTATTATGTGCCTACCCTAAAGGTAGCACCTCAGTGTTTTCAGAAACCCAGAGGGGGGAGGGATTTCACAGCTCTAAATTAAAGTTCCAAAATGATCAAATATATTGGTACTGCAAAAAACTACGAGAGTCCTGTGGCACCTTATAAACTAACAGATTTCTTCAGGCATAAGCTTTCATGAGCTCCAAACCATTCTGTCAGATCAAGGCATCTGACAAAGTGAGTTGGAGCTCACAAAAGCTTATGCCTGAAGAAATCTGTTGGTCTATAAAGGTGCCACAGGACTTTTGTTGTTTTTGCTGTACACAGATTAACATGGCTACCCCTCTGGAAATTTCTATATTGATAGTACAGCTGGAGCGGGGTGGACATCTGTACTTATGACTGACTGAGCTGTACTGTACCCAAGGACCTCTCTCTCAGCTGTAACTTTCTCGCTGACGTTTTCCAGTCCTGCTCTCTGCCTGACAAGGATTATATTTTTGGAGCAGAACAGGCACAAAAGGAATCAGTGGATAGTTCCTGAGAAATATGATTACGCTGCACGTGATACAAACTGCAGTTCTAAGGTGCCTGTCATGTTTCTATTGTCATACTTGGACCTGCTTCCAACCTCTGATACTACCTATATCTCCTTGAATTTGAGCCTCAGAAGGGGTATGTGGAATCCTTTTATCAGCCTCACTGGAGGGAGATCAAAAGCTTTCAGAATACGAGTGTGGGCTCCTTTTCCATTTTAAAAAATTGCATGCCTATTTAATGCCTCAAAAAGTACCTGATCCACAGCCCTGGAGACTGAAGGTTTGTTTTCTACAGCCTAGGCAGAGCATGGAAGCTGCTGAGGGAGCTTCTTCATGCTGCCCAGCCAACACACCTTGATCTGGAGCAGCAGGAAACAGGGTGAAATAGGGGTTCAGTTCCCAGGCCCTCAGTGGTTGTAACTATTGCTGACTAACAGACCCCTACAGGGTTTGAAGCCATGAAGCTTCTGGAGAAGGACTCTAAGGGTAAGTCTACACTGCAGTCAGATGCTCATGGCTAGCCCGTGCCAACTGTCTTGAGCCCGTGAGGCTGTGGGACTGTTTTATTGTAGGCTAGACATTCTGACTCAGCTGTAGCCCAAGACCGGTGACCTTCCAATCTCTCTGGGTCCTCAAGTCTGGGCTCCAAACCAAGCTTGAACTTCTACCCTGCAATTAAACAGTTCTGCAGCCCAACTGGGCCTGTCATTGCTTTTAATTGCAGTACAGATTTACCCTAACCCACTGCTAGTCTCCCAGAGATGTCTCTTATGCTGCATTACCTTCTGTGTAGAAAAAAAAAAATTAAGTCCTAACTTTCTCAGTGGCTTGGAAATTAAGAGGTGAAATGAGATGCCATCTGAAATTACTGAACCAACCTACAGTGGGAGTGGGCCCATAAAAACAGCCTCCCCACCTACCCAAATAATCCAATGAAATCCCTGCAATTGAAAACCAAGATCAAGTAAGGCAAGAGGACAAAAATCCACTTAATTCAAGCTATGAAACTGTTTCGATCTGAAGATTTTTGTTCTCTAGGAACACAGAGCACTGAGAACCAAACACCATCTTACTTCTTCCGTTGGTCAGCCAAGGAACTGCCTCTGGTCTGAGCAAACATGTCGAAGTCATCTCGAGGGTTACAGTGCTGGAGGGAGCTGAGTGTTCCACTGACACTGTTTGTGCCCAAGTCTGCAACAAAAGCCAGAGAACAGAGCACAAGGAACCAATAAAATAGTGAACAGTGAGCAAGCACAACAGTCAGGACAACCTGGGACACAGAAATCAGCAGCAATTTAGGATCGTTACAGTGGAAACTAGACGACAGCCAGAGTGTGCACTGAGTGCTATGTGTGAAGGAGACAACCCATTGCCTCAGTCCACAAGAGGGCTGAAAACTGTGCTAGCCACAGCCTTGTTTACATATGGCAGCTGCTAGCAGGTTTTATCCTGAGCAGCGTGCAAAAAGATTTGCCATCTCTCAAGAAGCCTGATATAGACAAGACCTCCTAAGCAGCATAAAGCTGCCTTCTCTCCTGCCATCCCCCTGTTTCACTTTGTTTCTGAGATCCAAGGGAGGGAGAGAATGAGGAAAAACTGGAACACAGGAAAGCAAGTGGAGAGAAGATAAATAAAGCTAATGGAATGAAAAAGTCATTTGCAGTTTTCTGTATTACGAATCTGCACTGAGGTTCTATTGGTTTCACAAAATTCTGTCAGTGTCAAGGGAGCAATCACAGCCCAAGCTTGAACAGTTTTCAAAAATTCCTAGATTTATAAAGCCAGAAAAGACCCCTGTGATCATTTAGCCTGACCTCCTCTGTAAAACAAGGCATAGGATGCCCCAGAATTAATTCCTGTTTGGACTACAGCATCTCTCTTGGAAAAGCATCCAACCGTCATTTAAAAATTGCCAGTGATTGCAAATCTGCACAATTCTCATTAAGTTGCTCCGATAGCTAATTATCCTGCCTGTTAAAAGTGTGCGCCTTATTTTCAGCTTGCTTTCACCTAAATCCTTCATGAGTGGTGGACAGACAGCATAACTGGATGCAGCATTCCAGGCACGATTGCACTGGTGCCAAATACAGCAGTAACAGAACCACTTACTCCCACTTGATATTCCTGTTTATAAATCCAAGGATCATGTTAGCCCTTTCAGCTGCAACATCACGCTAAAGACTCACTTTCTTCTGATTATCAACCATGAACCCGTATTTTGCAAAGTTAGTGCTTCCCAGAAGAGTCCTGCATCCTGTAAGCAGGTCTGCATTCTTTGTTCCTAGATGTAAACCTTTTCCTTTGGCCCTGTAACAATGTATCTTGTTTGCTGACACCTATCTTACCAAGTGATGCAGATTGCTCTGTATCAATGACCTGTCCTCTTCAGTTACCACTCCCCCAACATCTGTGCCATCTGCACCGTTGATGCTTCTGCGCCCACCCCCAATCTTTTCAACCTGTTCTACAAATTTCATATTTTAATTGGTTTTAAACTCTGACACCCCTTGCAGTAATTCCAAATGTTGGCATTTCTTTGGTGACAAACGCTCACAGTGAAATGTTTATTGTTCAGTAAAGCAGCAAGCTACAAAGCCTCTGTCTCTAGGATGAGGACAGCTGTTTTGTTCAAGAATTCCAGTCTTCTAAGCTGTAATTCTTAGTCCTGTGTTGCTCTTCATTGTTCAACTGGCTGGGAGTCCAGTGCAGAGGTCAAATGGAGTGACCAGATCAAGAGTCCTTTCATCTAGTTTAAAACGCAAGATTCTGCGCTTGGATAAAGCCATTCACCCAAGGATTTCAATTATAGTTTGTAAAAGCACTTCTCTGACTCAAACCCTATGGAGAAGGTAAATGAGTAATATCCCAGCTTTACGGACAGGAAAATGGAAGCACATGGATTAAGTGAAGAGCCCAAGGTGACTCTGTGACAGGCTACAGCCCATATCTAGCCCTTTTCCTCATTCTAACTGCTGGGAAATGCTTTTTACCCCCAGTTCTCCTTAATGTCATCACACTATTATCAATAACTACTAACCCAATCAAAATCCATGCTCGTGCTAATCCATAATGACCCAAACAGAGTGGCCAGAGACTAGTCTCATGCAGCTACTGTTCCATGCTGATCCGCCCTTTAAAAATTAGACACTTACCAAGCCCTGCGAGTTGTGAGGAAAGTGATGATGCAGGTGCTGTGTTCCCCACCATGGGACTCACTACCGCTGGGGAGCCAGGACCCAGATCTATTAAATTATCTTCTGTCACCTCACTCAGCACCTGTTGGGACAGTCAAGAGGAAGATCAGATTTCCTGCTGAGCAACTGTAACAGAGACAAAATGAGGAGGGATGCTTTCTAAAAAAGACCTCTCTAGGAACCTGCTGCAAATGGGCATACTTGAATTAGGCTCAGATACCCCAGTGAGAAATGCAACACAGACAGAGAAAAGAAATGTTTATTTTGCTGGGCTGCTGTCCAAAAAGTAGCACAGGCCCAGCATAAAAGCTGGAATTGCTTTTATGGTATTATCCCACCCAATCCAGCCTTGGAAAAAAAATTTTCACGCATCTCCCACATCACCTCAGAATTAGTTAAACTGCTTTCTATCTCCTCATCCCATTCAGTTTTGGATCCATATTATGAGAACAGCTGAATCTAAAAAGGCCTCTATCATCACTTCCATTTTGTATATTACAAATCAGTCACGGAAACGTTCTCTGCCATACCACAGCAGACACTTCTTGTGTGTTAGAGAGAAGTTTCTTCAGAGGGTACCAAGCCTGTGGCAGGTGAATTGGATACTTACTCCGTTACTGGCGCTCTGTGCTGAACGGCCCAATCTGTACCGTTCAAATCTGTCACAGGAAAAAGAAGGAAAAAAAAAAAAAAAAAAAAGAGAAGAGACCATCAACCCCACACATGAACACTGGGAAAGTCAAGGTCAAGACAAAGCCAGGGTACATCAGTGGGGGTTGAAGAGAGCTTTCCTTGGCTTCTAAAGGGATCTCCCTGCTGCTGTGAAAAAGAAAGGAGATTGTTGGAGGTTGGGTTCTAGGGCTCTAGCAGGGATGGCATTGACTAGCTTGTCTTTCCAGTGCGTGGAAGTCAATACAATCACTAAAGGCTGTACAGCTTCATTTCATCAGCCACCACCTGACAGGATATCTTGAAGAAACAAGATAAGTGAACTTGGAGCCAGAAGGGTACATAATATCCCGGGCCAGAGATGAGTGTTGCTCCAACCTAAGAGCCTCCAGCCCCAGGAATTTCTGGCTGTGCAGACCAGAACCCTAGCCTAATTCTGCCAGAGGAGCATCTACAGTACGGGTCAGTCCACTTGTCTAAGCATCCCACAGCACACAGGAGCCACTTGGGACCAATACCAAGGCAGACACTCCCAAAGCACAAAATAAACGCTTCAGCTAAAATAGATGGAGTAGAGGAAAAAGACTAGCTGGTCGGGGTCATTGTTTTCCCATGAGATATAGATCTGTTGCCTAGACTCAGCCACAGAAGTTACTAAAAACAGGTTTTCCCTACTCCCCAGAGTAGCTGCACCAAGACCTAAAAACAGCCATACCAGCTCTGACGAACGGTCCAGCTAGCCAGTATCCTGTCTTCTGACAGTGGCCAATACCAGATGCTTCAGAGGGAACGAACAGAGCAGGGCAATTAATCATTGAGTGATCAAGCCCATCATCCACTCCCAGCTTCTGGTGAACAGTGGCTAGGGACAATCAAGAGCATGGTTTTGCATCCCAGCCCTTCTTGACTAATACCATTGATGGATCTATCCCTCCAGGAACTCACCAGCTCTCTTTTGAACCCTGTTAGAGTTTTGACTTGCACAACCTCCCCTAGCAGCAAGCTCGATGCATTGACTGTGTTGTGTGAAGCAGCACTTCCTTTTGTCTGCTTTAAAGCCAGCTGCCTGTTAATTTCATTGCATGGCCCCTGGTTCTTGTGTTATGGGGAGTAAATAATACTTTCCTATTCACTTTATTCAAAGCAGTCAAGATTTTATAGACCTCTCATATCTTTTCTTAGTCATCAGTTTTCCTGGCTCAAAAGTCTGTCTTTTTTCTCTCTCTTCATACAGAAGCTGTTCCACATCACTAATATTTTTTTGTTGCACTGCTATGTACCTTTCCCAATTCTAATGTATCTTTTTTTGAGATGAGGCATGCAGCATTCCAGATGTAGGCATGTCATGGATTTATATAATGGCTTTATATTATTTTCTGTCTTCTTATCTATCGCTTTCTTAATGGTCCCTAACACTGTTAGCTTTTTTTTTTTTTTTTTAAAAAGGGCTGCTGCACACTGAGCAGATGTTTTCAGAAAACTATCCACAGGGACTCCAAAATCTCTTTGTCTGAACGGTAGCAGCTAATTTAAACCCCATCATTTTATATGTAGAGTTGGGATTATGTTTTCCAATGTGAATTACTTTGCATTTCTCAACATTAAATTTCACCTGTCATTCTGCTGCCCAGTCACACAGTTTGGTGAGATCCCTTTGTAACTCTTCTGAGTCTGCTTTGGACTTAACTATCTTAATTTTGTATCATCTGTAATTTTGTGCGACCTCAGTGTTTTTCCTTTTTCAAGGCAGTTTATGGAATGTTGAAGAGTACCAAAACAGACCCAAAGGGACATCACCTCTTACCTCTCTCCATTCTGAAAACTGACCATTTATTTCTACCCTTTGTTTCCTATCTTTTAACCAGTTACTGATTTAGGAGAGGACCTTCCCTCTTATTCCAAGACAGCTTCCTTTTTTAAGAGCCTTTGGTGAGGGACCTTGTCAAAGGATTTCTGAAAGCAAGTCTACCACGGAATCATTCTTGTCCCTATGCCTGTTGACTGCCCTCAAAGAATTCTAGGAGATTGGTGAGGCATGATTTCCCTTTATAAAAGCCATCTATTACCCTTTTCCTTTTTATGACACTCATCAAAATTGTTTAAAGTCATCCTCTTTCTGAATAAAAATCAGTTAGAATCTCCAACCCTTTCCACTGTGTATGAAAGCCAGGACCTACACACATCCATACAATACCACTGGCCTTCTACCACGAGGACCAAAACACATGGAGGAGGTGTCAAAGTGAACTGCAAAGATTTCTTAAACAGCAGAAGCTAATGTTTGTAATTAAGTGCAAACAGAAAGCAACGTTTAGGCCCAAATTTCAGTAATTATCTATGGAACCTCCATGTGCTCAGCTTCTCTGAAATATCAAGCTCCATCTTCTTGCTGTTGAGCCTCCACAAATGGAGGCCTCCCTACAGTCTAAAACTTCTTTCACTAAAAAGGTTTACGAGCCACTTTCTTCTCTTACGCAATGAATCTGAATTCAAGATAGCAGCCCCTCGTTGCATCCACTGATAGCATTTTATGACATCAGTGAAGCTAGAAACAAGGATAAACTGATTTCCACCTGTTCAAAAATCAAATCTATGCAGTTATTCTGCAACTTATTTGCTTTTTTCAGGTTTTCTCCTTTTTTTTTTTTTTTTTTTTAAACTGTGCAGTTGACCTTAAAGCATAAAATGCAGAAAGAAGCTTAACCCCCTCCAATAAGATCCCAGATGGTGGAAGTTCAAGTGTTTTTCTCCATTTTGAAGCTGATCAAGCTCCAGAATGAGACCAATCAGGGACATTTGGACTTTGCTACTTGTAAAATCCTGCTCTCAAGCGCTAACTTGCCCCAATTCATAGCATAAGGCACAATTTTAGCTGGAAAATTGTGAAGAGACGAGTACAAAAGACTAGATGAAATGGAATCGGGAACATGGGAGTTTTTGCTTCAATATGAACTTTTTCTGAAACAGCACAAAGTCACACAGCTCGAGTCTAATTTATTTTTTAAAAGGCTTTTTATAAATGAGGCTGGTGTTACCAACAGAGGAAACAAGCACTCTTTTTAAATAGGTTTGCTCTTGCAGTAATCAGTAAGAGAAAGTTTAAACTTCCCAGAGTGAGGTACATTTAGCAAGATACGTAATGTAATAGCAGTTTGTTAAAATTCACGTCTGGTTTTGAATTTAAAAGGTAGTGACCCAGCTCTTATCTGCAACTTTTACAAACCAGTGCTTTGAGAAGTCGTAGCTACATTCAAATCAGTTCTCTTGTTTGAGATTGCAGAAGAAAACAAAATTCAGTGGTTATGAAAACTTCAACAGCTTTTAAACCCAACATCTGTAAGCCTTCTTGGGGGAGGAGGGAAGAAGTTTAACCACAGTGGAGAATATATCAATTCTTCATACGAGTTTCTCGCTCATGTCCCCACAAGTTGCTGTGCATTTCATCTGACGATAACTCTTACTGGTTGCTTAATAATTTCTCCTGCATTTATGAGAAAGCCCAAAACGCGAGTGTAAATAGGATTGCTGGAAAAGGTGTCCCACCTTTCATATCTGAGGAAGACATTATTTAAATCATCATTCACATGCAGCAGTTCCTCCGTGACTTCTTCATTGGACACTCGGGAGATAAGTTCCACAATTCTCTGTTGCATAGCTCTACAGGTTCGGTTCAATTCCTATGGAAATAAATTGCACATGCATTGTATTACAATAACTCATGAAGAATAACTATATTTGCTTGGGGTTTTTTTGCAACCATATGCATTGCTAGCTCAAAGGTCCTAATCCTCTGAAAAGCAACAACACAACCTGGATTATGGAAGATAAAAGGCTACCTGTGGAAACGCACATTTCAGATACCATGGCCTAAAACCTTGAGGGCTTATTTATATTCAAAACTCCAGATTCTTCTTTAATCATAAACACATATCAAAGAGTTTTAAAAAAACAAATACCTACAAATTATTTTCATAAATTTTTTGAGAACAAACAACAAACATGCTAAAGCCAGGACCTCCTGGAACGGAGACACCCCCCTTTTCTGCCTGGTGAAACAGC
Source organism: Podocnemis expansa (assembly GCA_007922195.1). Taxonomy (NCBI): domain Eukaryota; kingdom Metazoa; phylum Chordata; order Testudines; family Podocnemididae; genus Podocnemis; species Podocnemis expansa. The sequence goes on along the minus strand of ML682016.1, from coordinate 544,950 downwards.
ACGAAAGGAACTGCAGAAGGTCTGAGGAGGAGATGGAGAAGTGATCGCTGGTACCTGCCATCGATTGGGCTAGTCCAGGGGCTGGCAACTCAAAAGATAAGAAGAGCCATTTAAAAAAAATTCTTTCAATAACCAAGTGTTTGAGAGCTGCAAAGGGTGTAGCCTCCTGGTGGGGGAAGCTGGGAGCTGGGCCTGGGTGCCTTCTGCAGGGTCCACTGGTGGAAAGAGGGAGCCTGGAACCAGGAGCAGGCCCCCCACAGAGTTCCCCAACAGCGGGGGACTCCATAGCCAGCAGCAGGCCAACAGCAGGGTCCCCCAATGGCAGGGGTTGGACCTGGAGCCCAGAGCCACAAAAGGGCAGCCAAACTGCAGACCCCTGGGCTAGACACAGTGAAGGAATCAGGAAACCAAAGGCACCAGGCAAGACGTTTGAATATGTAAATGTAAGCAAACACGAGAACTTACGAGTTTATGGCTGAGCTACACTTGGAAACACACCGGATAATAGAATTATGTAACATCCAACAGCAGAGTCTCATTATGGTCACCGTGTTCACTGAAATGGTGTAACTCAAGGCACTGAGTTACTAAGGAAAGGCAGCTGGACGTTTAACAAAGAACCCTAAAGGCTAGGCTACATAGAGGTTTGTGTTATAGAAGGCTTTCACCCCATGGGATATGGGTTAAAGTTTGCCTTAGTTAGGCTTCTCAGAGACCTTGGCCATCACCATTTATTGGTTAGACTTTCACCTCTGGTAGTCTAAGAGGGCACAGGGATGCAATTGTGTGGATCTGAGATTGACAGTGATATGGCCAAAGAGCTGCCTGGCGCCACTGTCAAGGCCCAGCTTTCTCCAAAGAGCACAGGCTTTTCAACCAAGTCATGTCCCCGCCTCTTCTTCCATCCCTCCCCAGAGAGGAAATTCACCCTAAACAAGGATGACTTGTTGGTACATAACCTTTGGGATGAAAGCAAAACGTGTTTGTTTTCCCTGCTTGCTCTGACATTCTAAGCTCTGGATAAATTTCACTTCATGCAATCCAGCTGCCTCACCAGCTTGAGGAACGTGTTCTCCAGTGTCAGTTCTGATCCTGTCACTTTAGAAGCAGATTGTGACATTTCAGACGTTTGCTTGCTGCTGCGATGGATAGGGCTGACAGTCCCTATCTAGTCTGCTCAGACATGGCTCTTGAGCAGGCTGTTTACATTTAATTGTAGAGGAAAATGTCAGGAATGATTTAAGAAGCGTGACTGTATAAAACCTCAAAGCAAGAAGTCCTGCACATGTAAGTATCCAGCTCACACCTCTCCTCCTTTACAAGCAAAAATAGACTTTCTCCTCAGTGACCCAGATTTACTCTGCATCAGTTGGAGAGGAGAACCTGTCTGAATAAAGAATTGCTGCTGCCGCATTTCACCGTGAGATTACACTGGCCAGGATTTTCCCAGTCATTTATAAATGTAAATGAATTATTCTGTGATCTTTTGGTCTGCCACGGTTTCCTGGATGCTGCTTTTGTTTTGGTCAATCCAACCCAAACAGCTTAGTAACTGAAAGGCTCCTTATCTGTTGTAAAGCCTCATCAGCTGCCTGGATGGCTCGGAGACAACACACTGTGGCTCTTACAGGGAGACTCCAGTTTTTGGCCTGACATCAAATGCTGCTGCATTGCAGAAAGCAATTCCCTACTTCACTCTAGCTATGCCACTCTGGGGGCTCATCCTCCCACTGGCCAAGTGATGAGTGCTTTTCCAAAATAGGCCAAGCACAGGAACAGGGACAACAGCTAGAAATCAGGTCATCTACTCTATGTTTGTATAGTGTTACCTGCCTGCCCCAGTAGTGCCCTCAGCCATTGATGGCTTCAGGAACGTGGTGGGCGTTGGCCTCAAACTGGTCTCTGGCAGAGTCCTAGGGGAGGCTGCGCAAGAGGTGGCTAATTAGAGAGGAGCTGAGAGAAGCAGCCAGGCAGGCCCACCTAAGAGGAACCAGTGGGCAAAGCAGGTTCATTTCCATCCTGGAGTTCAAGGAGGGAGGACTGGCAGGCAGGAAGCAGCTAACACCCAGGATAGCTAGAGAGCTCCTGGCAGGCTGCTGGGTTTAGCAGGCTGAGGCCATGAGGGAAGAGCAGAGAAGATGCTGGAGCCATGGGGAAGTGGGCCAGGGAAATGTACTGAGGAGCTGGAGGGGACACAGCATGCAGCTGCTATCTATAGGGCCTCTGGGCTGGGATGTAGAGTAACGAATGGGACTAGTCCCCACCTGTCAGTTACCACTGGGAAAGCAGTAGGACAGGACAACTGGACTGCAACACTCCCCATCCTTCCCCCTGGAATAGGGAAGCACAGAATGTGACATGGCCAGAGGGCTGTTATGAAGACAACATCATGGTCCTTTGAGGGATGTGGGTCTGGGAGCAGAGACAACGATGAACCAGGCAACATTGAGAGAGAGCATACTTACCTGTGGAGCTAATTCCCAATTCAACTAGCACAAGGAACCAGCATGATGAGTGCGGTCCTGTTACAGGGACCAAGACATGAAGGCAGGGGGATGAACTCAGTCCCACTAACGCTGGCTCTTTTGAACACTGTTGATTCAACACGGTCATAGAGTTTAAGGCCAGAAGGAGCCATTATGATGGAGTCTGACCTGCACTACACAAGTCAGAGAATATCAAGAGGATTCCTACTGTAAGCTGGGTAACTTATGGTTGAGCTAGAGCACTGTTTACAAAAAGCCATCCAATCTGGATTTAAAGTTCTCAAGCGATGAAAAATCAACAGTATCCTTTGGTAAGATTTAATCCATCCTGGGACAGAGAACAGATTTTGCTCTGGCAGGATTTGGGGCTTTCTTGCCATTACAAAGATAATCTTGAGTGTTTGTTGAAGTACAGATTGCTTTGGCCTTCATCTCAGTTTCAATTCTTTCTAAAGGTTGCACCAGAGCATTAGTGACGGTTTAAGGAGTGTGCAAAGTTCCTATAAACAGGACTGACATTTGCCTGGAGAGTTTCATATACCTCCAGTGGACACAGCATCCAATAAACACAACTACTTTCCAGTTAAGGAGTCCAGACACAAGTGCACCTTTGGTACAGAACTGGGCAAACCAAGGAACTGAAGTGAATTGTAGGAAAAGGAGATCCCATCTTGCTGGACTGCAGGAACTGATTTGTTGGAAAAAAATGCGCTTACCTGAAGTAACTCAAGGTCTGATGAATCCTCCTGGCCAGGGACCATTTCTGTTAACATTTCTGACATCACATTCGTGTTCCCACGAACAATATCCAGTTCACTGCGCAGCCGGGCTATCTGTTTTTGGGGAGGAGGGAAAGCAAAGGCTATGTCACCTCACGGCTTTAAGCAGAACATTTTTAACAACTGGCTCTGCAACTTCCCTGCTTCTGTGATTTGATTTGGTAACAGAACATCTCATGCTTGTCATTGGAGACCACAGAGAAGCCATGGGCTAGTACATCTGATCATAAAAAAGACAAATTCCTCTAGATAAACATTTTAGACTGGTGATGAAGACAGCAGCGCCGAAGCACTATTCACAGGCTGGGCAGAATGCCATTTTTGTTCCAGTTTTGACACTTAATGTTCCGCTTGATTTTTAAGACTTCCCAATTTTAACAATGCCTATTTGTACAGTTGCTGGAAATGAAGGGGTAGGTAGGGTTGGGATCAGGGTACGCCGACAGCGGGGCTGCAGATGGCTCCCTGTATGGCCATAGAGCAGGCACAAAGTGTGGGGGAAGACCGCTCCTGGAGAGGCAAAGCAAAGACTCCCAGCCAGGACCACAGGGACGATGACAGGGTTCTCAAATGTGGGGAAGATCCTGCTGCTGAATGGCTACTGCCTGGGATGGAGCCATTCAACATCAGGGTGTCCCTAAAGAGGCCAAGAACGATGACTCCTCCCAGTCTTGGCCAGGAACTCGACACTCATCAGGGCAAGGACCGCAGACTTCCTTGCACCCACAAGGTCTGCATACCATTAGCCTTGTGGCAGCACAGGCAGCTTTCTGCACCACAGCCCTGCTCCCTCACCTGCATCAAAGCAGGACTGCAGAAGGCTCTCTGCTCCGCTGAAGAGCTGGCAACACCCACTCTCTCCACCAACCGTTACCAATCGATTTTTTCCTGTCGATTTCACTGTCAACTGAGATCAGCGTTTACTGACCTTTGTCAATTGCAATCAAATCCTGCCAAGCGTAGCTATTCATCACCATGACAAAGCCAGCTGTGCTAACCTCAGCTGGAAATGTGGCAGCAAACAAGAAGAGCAACTAAATTAAACAGAATTATGCTACAGAACATTACACTTATCTCTCAAAATGAATACAAATGAGGGAAGAGGAGGGCTGGACTCTTCCGCTTCAGAGTTGCATTCATTTCATTTCAGAGGCCAGATAGGTACTAGCAAGTTCAGCTCCCAGACTCCTTGTGTGATCTTGGCCAGTCACTTAGTGTTTCTGTGCCTCAGTTCCCCATCCGTGAGGTGGGAACAAAAGAACTTACCTACACACACAAGCTAGGAGAATGAATGCACTAAAGATTGAGACACTCAGATACTACAGTCATAGAGGTCACATACTTGCATCTAAAACTGGTACAGCTGTAAGAAAACTGCAGCCCCCGTTTTCTTGAGGAAACAGCAACTTTTAACATAAAACTTTTTCCAGTTGCCACAAACCTGCTTGGTGCTTGCGTCAGATTGCAATGCTTCTCACTCACATTAGACTAGGCTGCCTCCTGTCCCAGCAGAGGGATGGCTGGGCATAATCTGAGCAACTGGCATTTCAACCTGGTGGATAGGGTCATCCCAACACTCAAATTTGACCTGCTCCATCCTCCTGCTACCGTTGCTTTTGAGGGCCAAGCAGGTCACACAACATTTCTTCTCTGCTGCACCCTGCTTTGGAAGGCAGGTTACATGCCTGAACCACAAACTTTGACAAATTGTGGCCACAACTTTTAAACAACAAAGATCACAACTCCTTATGGCCTTGAAGACAAGAGATATTTCATAGTCCAGAATAGGATGAATGGTTATGAGACAAAACCAGGACTCAGTTGCAACTGAAAAGTTCAAATAAATGACTATGCTGACGGATCCCAAGGCTGACTTACTGAGCTAAGAGCCCTGCCCACCTCTGACTTGAAATAACCAGAAATCCATCCCAGTACCTGTTCAGAATTGGCCGTGATGGGACCAGTCACATTCAGAGGCGGGGCTTGAGGGGCTGAATATGCTGTTGGAGACGGTGATGAATAGGAACTCGTGCTTGTCCTTTGCTGGGATTGAGATACATGCATGTTTGATGCTGGGTCTACTTCAGGGACACTCTGTCATACCAGAAAAACAAAGAGTTCAAATGTGGACAGCATTGGGTTTGCATCCACCCTAGGCAACATGCCCAAATACACCCATAGCTGCAACTTAAGGAAAAGGTCAGTTTTGTTGAGTACAAGCTGATGCATTAGATCACGAAGGCAGATGGGCAATGACAAGCTATGTTCATCTCTCCCAACCCATAACATTTAGTTCCAATTGCACTCCACAAAAAGGGTGAGGAACAAGTGTCAAAGCAATGTGAAAGAAATTTAGCCTAGAAATCAAGTTACATTTTACAAAATCATTTGCTCTACTACACATAATTTTGCTGTCACAATTGCGAGTATATTTCATAGTTTTGGTGTATTTAAATTTGCAGCTGTATTATTTTCCCAGCAAGCAGCCTGAAAAATTATAATCATAGGTTTGCTTCCCAATGATAAGACCCAACTTGAGTCTTCAAGTCCTGATTTTCAAAAGGTGCTGACTATCACAGCTTGTGCAAAGTTAATGGGTACCATGCTCGCTGACCACCTCTGAAACTGAGGGACATCTCCTGGTTTCTTGTGATGTCCTCTGTGAATTTTGTAAAGCAAAATAAAAGTACACAAAATGTGGATTGGAACGCTAGCTTGTGTACTAAGCAACTTTTGAAACTCAGGTCATCTTTGTTCATTTGTACTAGAGCCATTGAAGGCAACTCTCCATATCACCATCAGAAACAATTGTCTACTCTGGGCAAGAGATAATTAAATCTCAGTGCTAGATCCTGTTCAGGACCAGCCCTAACAAATTACATCTGTGTGGCAGTTTGGTGATGCATCACGATATTCAGTACAGGGCAAGTATATGAAACTCCTTCAAACTCATTCTGTTCTTGAGCTGATGTTCGTCTCAAGGGCAGTAATTCCAGAAATTTATCAGCCTGTCAACCCAGTTCTCTTATTTTTTCCCATTCCCTTTTACTGTTAAAAAAGCCATCCATTTCACAGAACAGTTGGGGCATGGTAGTAAGTCTGCAGCTGTGGGAAAGAACAGAAGGTAAAAGAGCAGCATCCATTTATTCATATGGCCCCAGAAAAGGGCTTACCCTCTGTGGTGTGTGTATGGGAGACAGAGCATCAAGGTCTGCCATAGGAAACTCTATCCCTTTCCTTTTGAGTTCTTCATAAATATGCACGACTCCAGTTAGATCAGGGCTACTTCGAAATGCATCTGCCCAAGTCTGGAAAACACCACAAAGGGTCATTCTTGAGATTTCCATACAATCTGCAAGTTCCCATATACCTCTTCCATCATACGAATCAGACCCAGACCAGAAATGCATTCATGCATTGCAGTCTCAAAGGGGACTTTCCATATTTGATCTGGTCTGAAAGATTCTGAGCTGGTCAAGAGCAAATAAGTGAGGATTCACACTGTATAGCAGTTCCACACAACAGTTACATAGGCAGATACTGTTAATGACAAAACCAAGCCCCAGAAATTTACTCTTTTGTTATATTTGATGATGCATTGATATTCACCCTCAAACTTAACGGCACTCCCACAATAATAACCTTTGAGACAGAAGAATCAAGTAATTTAAGTATCATTCCTAAGAAATCTCGTAAAAGTGGGTTTTGGTTTTTGTTTTTTTTAAGAAAAAGTCCAAAGAAATATCTAAATACACATGCAAACAGCTCTTAGGTCATACACCAAAGACCACGCTTTCATTAAAAGTTTGGTCCACATGGCTTTTCATGTAAAAAAAAGCCACATGGAGGGTGAAGTACTGCTGTTACAACAGGGAGCTACTATGAGAAATGTGGGTAAGCTTGGAATAAGTTCTCCACGAATGCTCACCGTGTAGTCATTTTCTGGAAAAAATTATTTGGCTATTTGCACCCCACAAAAGTTTTCAGCCATCATTTCAGTCAAGGATAAAACAGATGAAAAACAAGATTAATACTTTACTTATACTCTTCCCTGATCACTTCTAGAAAATTGTATTTAATACCCTGGTATGCTCAGGGAAGAATCCATCATCTCCTGGAGGCTAATGGTTCTGCTATCCAACACCACCACTTGTTCAGATGCAGTAGGAGTGCCACCAATCCCGTTCAGCAGGAGAAACTATCTCCATTTGGCAAGAGCCATTCAGGTTTAAAAGTCGGTTTCAAGGAAACTTCCTTAATTACAACAGAAGCATCCTTGTTGCAGAACCATTCTCATACTGTCTTGATGTTCTTAATGTACATGAGAAGCAGTTTAAGCCTATTTCTAGGGACCAGGATTTTCCACTCTGCCTTTGTATTGGCCATGAAACTGAAGTGACACCAGCTGAGCTCTGTGTTGCCACTGCACAGAATGATTCATTCTCAGAGTACCACCACAGAAACTGGAAGGGACCATAAGGGGTCATTGAGTCCAGTCTCCTAGACTCATGGCAGGACCAAGGACCCTCTTAAACCATCCCTAACAAGTGCTTATCTAACCTACTCTTAAGAACTTCCAGTGATGGCAATTTCACAGACTGCCTAGGCAACTTATTCCAGTGGTTATCATGGCTGATTTCTCTCTGTCTCCTCCCTTCTCCTCACATACCCTACACTGCTGTACAGAGCTTTTACAAGGGGCTGGTTCTCCCAGGAAGAGGGACTATCACGCCCCTGCTTCACTGGCTTCCTCTAGTTTTTCCTGCAGCCAGTTCAAAATCAGTGAGCTCACATACCCCTAGCTCTGTGGCTTCCGACTATTACTTGCTAATCTGGCCCACTCTCTGCACTCCTCCACTCCTGTCAAAAGGAATCACACTTTCATTTGTGTTGCTCTTTCCATGTGGAACTCCCTCCCCAGAGAATCATCTCCACTCTTTAAATCCTGCCTTTTGATTTGAGCTTCTTTTGAAGGGCCCAGCTTCCACCTGGACAGTGTCATAGTTAGGCAAGGGGAACTTCAGCTCACCCCATATCCAAGTAGTTGAACCACTAACTCCTATTTCCATAAGTTGCTGCGTGGCATAGTGCAGGCCCTGCCCCTATTAGATTTCAACTTATGAGCACTTGATCCAGGCAAGAGCCATAGTCTAGGAAAATATTTCCAATGCACAGGTTTAAGTTGGCACTACCTGAACAAATGTGAAATCTCCTCATTGACCAGGGAGGCCACACTCGATGCCCGACTTATTATGGGCAACTCAGTTAGTACAATATCATTTGTGTCACTGTAGAACCTAGAACATCCAGCAAAGAGCAGGATGTTAACAGGCGAGGTTTTTCCAGTCCTGACTGTATTCTTAGTGCCAATGTGCAGGGCACTGAGAACTCATCTTGAATACTGGGTATAGTTCTGGTCAGGAACGATGGATTCAGACGGTAACAGCTTCAGAGAGGGGCTAGGAGGATGATCAGCAGAATGAAAAGCCTACTTGATTAGCGCAATCTAAACCAGCATGGGAAACGAAGGCTGACAAATAGAACAGGGAGTAAACATTAGGAAGGGAAAAGAGCTATTTAAGCTAAAGGACAATGTTAGCACAAGAACAAATGAGTATAAACAAGCCATGAATAAATTTAGACTAGAAATCAGAAGCTTTCCAGCCATCAGAGGAGGGAGGCTGTGGAAAAACTTCCCAGCAGGAGTAGACGGGACAAATGACCTAGCAAGTTTTAAGATGGAGACGCAAAGCCACCACCCAATCCGTAGCAATCTACACTCAGGAAAGACCCAGGGGCATAACTGCTAAGATTGCTTCAGGAGATGCTTGCACAGTATCTTCCCATATTTCTAGCTTGTGCTGTTCATCCTTGCTTATACAAATACTAAATTACTCTATGATTAAACCGTAAGTCCACAGAAGAGGGAAAGTGTGAGCCATTAAAACACTATAATAAAGTGGAGCTGGGAAGAGACACCAGCCCCTTTCATCAGAGAGCTAAAAGAGCAGTCTCAAAGTTGGATAAGAGGCAGGCTGTTCCAGATTTATGTGCCTCTATCGATACACCACGTGTGCACTGAACAGGCAGCTACAGAGTCTTCTGTAGTCCTTTTCTCTGAATTATCAGACAGACAATCTAGAAAACAAAGTCACTCACCACCTCTGGCAAAGCAAAGACCCTGTGAGAGGAGCCAGCCAGAGGCAACTCTTCACAATTCCCATTCTGTTTACGCCAACAGGCATTTCGTATTCTAGCCCAGTCAAGGCTCTTAACACCACTGCACCGGATCTATTCAGATATAAATCTATGTAACTAGATAGAGCAATGACTCTGGCTTCATGGAAATTTTGCAATCACTGGGTGTCAGGTTAGCCAGAATCCTTTAAAAAAAAAAAAACAAAAAAAAACCAAAACCAAAACCTGCAGAAGCCATAGTCAGGAAATAAACACACTTTGGTTCTAAGAAATTTCTGTTAATAGCACATATGACAGTATGACTGAACACTGACCTCACCCATAAGCTTTCCCCACTGTAGGGAGGGGATGTGTGTGGGTTCACTCAGAATAAGTCTCTTTCAAGTTGTTCTACAGAAGTCGCATTATTTATGGAAGAGGCAGTAGGATGGGGAAGTGTGAAGGGGCTCCTAAAGCCCCTATTCAGTCCACTCCCTTTATTTCCCCCTTTTTTTTTTTTTAAATGTACCAGTAAAAAAAATTTTTTTTAAATGCAACTTAGTGACTTTATGTTCCCATATAGGCTTCAAATATGTGCCACCTGTGCATCCGGGAAACAACTGGAGATTCATTAGCCAGTTTCCCTCGCTCAAGTTAAAAATATTTTTTTGAAAACAGCACTATGTGCCTGTAAACATACTCCCACCAAGAACTACCACAGCACCTTTATACAATTTTTAATGTAGAGTTTTTAACTGTCTGGTGTTCACAGTAGCCTAGCAGAGCTTACACATAAAGCTTCCTTTGGCACCATTGTTTCTTTGTGCAGTTCTATTGGTTGGCTTTGTTTACTCTTTCTGTCCAGGATAGAAGTAAGCAGTAAGTGTCCCCCTCCAATCCTTACCACTTTGGGCAAGGAGCTGACAGTTCAGGGAACAGTATGACAGTAAACTCTTCTTGCTGCAGAACAAATGCATGAGACACCATTTTAGAGTCTATAGAATACTTTGAAACCTTTTGATGAATCTTACTTACAGAAGTACAAAAGGCTCAGCAAAGATGGAAAAGCAGCCCCATGTTCAGGCAGGGAAATGGAGCAGAGAGAGGCTGAGAGACTGATCTTGCACCATTTAAAAAGATTAACAGGAGTTTTTCCACTTACTTCACTGAGAGCAGAAAGTGCTATTAAAATGACTCGTCTAACCTCACACAGTGAGTCAATTAAGGTGGGAAACAGAATACAGGTCACCAGCTTCTAGGTCGCCTGTCTATAACCTCTAGATGTGCTGCCTTCCACTCATTACCAAAGTGGTGGTTTTAAAAACCCTGTGTATTCAGAACTGAGAAGATATTTTCCCCTAGCTAACTTCTGCCCCTGAACGTCACTTATTAGTGTCTCCAGTTCTATTCTGTGCTGCTTATTTGTTTTGTACAAACATGAGCTATTCATTACATGTTTAGCACCCACCCCAAGCTCATCACTGGACAGTACTCAGAGAGACAGCTCCCAGCTCAGAGCTGATGTGCATACCTGAATCAGAGCCAGGACTTTATCCTGTACAATGGTGGGAGGGTTGTTTTTGGGTGAGATGATTTTCACCAGAACACCATCTATGAAGTCCCGGTTTGCCACTAGGACATGAAAGCGATGGCCACAGTTTTTCACACAGGTCTCCAACACCTACAAAGGAAGCAAACAAAAAAAAACAAAAAACCTCTCTCTCTGCTGGCACTTACACGATCACACCCACAGCAAGAAAAGTCCAAGCGGCACCACCTTGGGAGAGTCAAAGGGGGACCTTAGCACCATACTCTTGGTCCCCACCCCCATCTCCCACCTCCCCGCACTATCCTACAGAACTTATTCCTCTACATATAAAGCTAGGAATTAATTTATATGTTCACTCACCTTTACCGGGGACAATGCAAACCAGTCAATTTGTTAACAGCCAAAGTGTAGCAATTTCCCTTTAGAAGTACCCTGACATTCAAACAGCTCACATATATATGTAGCCCCTTCTCATTATAATTTTCACTAGTAATTTCAGACCTTTACTTTCGGACATGAGAGTTGTACAGCTGGCGAGACACAGTATCACTAGAAATAATGCCTCGGGCATGGAGAGATGCTGACAAAAAGTGATGTATATTAAAGTCTTTTCCCTTCTTGATATCTTTTGGCTTGTGAAAAAATAAAATCACAAAAATTAACATTATAGAGACTTTTGTGATTCAACTTTTCTTGTTGTCAAATTGAAGAAATGACATTTCTGCCACTTTCACTTCAGTTTGCTCACTCATGCCGCTTGTACACCAAACTTTAGCACTTTGGGTGTTACAGCAAGAATGTGTCCAATGCATATCCGGTCTCGGGGTCAGGCTTAGAGACACCCAATTTTCAGGCTTCTGCAATTTCATTGAACCAGGACATGGGGATTACACCAAATTATTTTCAATCCTTCAAAACATTCTGCTTTTGAATTCATGGACAGGTTATTCCCCAATACATAATCTTCCCCAGAACTTCTTTGGACTCCTTCTCATTTTGACTTTCTATTACCGTGGAGTAGCAGCTAAGGACTGTTTTCTATGCAGAACATGATGCACAAGGAGATAAAAATAATGTACAGCTTTTACATACAGCCCTGGCTAATCACTGCCATGGCACCACAGCTGAGGAACTTGCAATTACACCTCTGCAACAACTGGTATCCTCACATCTGATGACATGGACTGATGCCTGCAAGTCCACTGAGATTTCAACGTCTCTTCAAGACAACATCTAATTCCATCTCCATGTTATGATGGATACAGCAGCCTCATTTTATTCCTTGGGACACTGGCACCTTTTACAAATTTTCTCCAACAAAAGCCTGAACTGGGAGCTATCCAAATGGCCAGCCAGGCAGGAAGTGGCCATGAAGAGACAGAGGGAACAATGGGGTAGTCAAGAGCGCTTCATCTCCAACAGACCTTGATTCAAAGCCAGCTAGGTCAAGAATGAAAATGAAGCTAGAAAGGTCATCTTCATACAAGTGACATGCAGCACACAGATCAGTTCAACTGGCACCCATCTATGCTGAAGAGGGAGAAACATGGGTTACAACAAGGGAGCACTGAGGAGCAGGGGAGACTTATGCAAATTACTGCTCACATTGTCATGCCTTGATCTAGTCAGCGGCTTGCATCCCTTACATTCATGAAGTAAATATTTCACACCAACACATGTTCTGATCTGCCAGCTCACTCCATAGGCCCTTTCCAACCAACAGCCTTGCTGATGTGTTCATTCTGCTGGAAAGGTCACTGCCAGATTACCTCGCACTCTAGTGGGCCCATGTAAACACATAATGGAGCAAAATATATTCACCCACTTAAGGCTGCCTGTTTCTGATGCATTTACAAAATAAAATTACAAGTAGCCTGCATGTCCTTAGCAACCTGCTCTTTAAATTGTTTCTTGGCCTGCCTTATAGTTTTATATTGGACCTGCTTGAGTGCATGTGTCTTTCTGTTTTCCCTTACTAGGATTTGACTTCCTATTTTTAAAGGATGCCTTTTCTCTTCTGCCTCTTCTATTCTTCTTTACTGAGGGTGGCATTTTTTGGTCTTCTAAATGCTCTTTTTAATTTGGGGAACACAATGAGTTTGAGCATCTCTTATGATGTTTTTAAATAGTCTCCATGCAGTTTTCTGGCATTTCGCTCTCTTGATTGTTCCTTTTAATTTCCGCTTAACTGGCAACTTTATTTTTGTGTTGTTCCCCTTTCTGAAGTTAAATGCTATTATGAGTTTCTCTGGCACCTTTCCAGCTTACCCCACTCACCGTTAGAGCCAGCATCACTTCTCTGTAATTTCTGTTTCCATTCAGCCTCTTCTTCAGTGCTCGGATAGCATCCTTGGGACTGAAGGAAAAACCAACATAATTTTACCCATCATAAGGCAGGAGCACCAGCATTCCATAACCCTTTCTGACAGGGCATGGGCCCTTGAGATAACTTTAGATAAGCCAGCTATGATCAATGAAAACTCAGCACATGAATGCAGGCACAAGGGTCATGTAGTAAACCAGTGGTTCTCATTCACTGTGTCAGGACACACTACTGTTTCACAGTGGTAAGGGTGTTGCAAAGAGCCAATGACATGGCTGGATCTGGTCTGAGGGCAGTGGGCTGGTGTATCCTGCAGGGTCCTGATATACCAGCCAGTGTGTCATGTCCTACAAAAGGTTGAGAGCCACTGGGGTAGACAATGAGATAACAAGACTGACAGCCACTCAGAAAAAGGCCTACCACCAATTAGGACAGGTCTGCTGCGTAGCACAAGGAACACAGACCATCTGAGTGCTGACAGGATGGATGATTTTACAGAGGTCCTCCCCTTTCATATTTTAGGGTCTGGCAGCACTTGAGGGTTAGAAGTTATTAGGTTGCTATATGCAAGTTCCCTAAAAATACAGACAATCATCTGTATTGTAAAACACATTTAAAATGTGCTTTTAGGATACACCTAGAAATTAGATATTGCCCCATGAAAATCTGGGGCTGTCATTTTGACACTGTGCCAACAGAGAGCTCCACTAACAAATCTCAATCCTGGATGCAACATTTTATGTTATTCTAACCCTCCACCTTTGCTGAGCAGAGGGCCACGCTAGCACGTGCCATGAGATGTGCAAGCTGTCTGAAGTGGATCAGAATCAGTTTGGGATGAGGGGATCAAACGACTCATTTGTAACCTAAATCTGGAATTTAATTGGAGGACACCAGTGCATTAGTCCACTCCCACCTAGCTGCTGAAGGACAAAGACTGGTGTCGACATGACAGCAAAACACGTGTGAACCACCCAAGTGGTCTATTACAACACATACCCTTCTTCTGTCTCGTTGATAATGTCACAGATCTCCATGTTCAGAGTCCAGTCTTCAGTCTGCAAGGAGCCATCAGTGGCCTTTTCTGTGAATCCAAAACAAAAATTCCTGTCACCTCTTGATGAAATTATGATAGATCAGCTTATCTTTAGTTTTATTGTGCCTTGAATATAAGTTACACATTCCCCACATCAGCAAGGGACAAAGTTTCCAAGCTCTTGCGTTGTTGAGTCTGGACAACATCATACTGTTTTTTGTAATTTAGAAATCAGTGTAAAAGCTCCCAGCGTTTAAAACAAATCAATCCTATGGGCTGCATTAGTCAACTCACTCAATATCCACAGACCACAAAGGGCTATCAGTTAATTCCTGTCCTGTCTTCTTAGTTACCACCCTACTTTAGTGCCATTATTTTGACGGGAGAAGTGGTAAATCATTCAAAGTTCTAATTCCCTGTATTGTCACACCACAAGAAAAATGAGGATTGACACTGAAGAGTCAATATGCATATTTATCTTTTCACAGGGAAGACCTGGCTCCTTTTTGTACACTAAGGGTTTTTATTTCCTTGTTTTTTCGCCTTAGAAGCAACAGGGAATGTAAAATTCCTGCCTTCCCTATTTTGCAGAACTAAAACATCTCTTGGAGGACCTGGAGATGTGGTTTGGGAGTGGGTTCAAACATGGAAGGAGTGGTGCTGATGAATCTTTAACAAGAATTTTCTTCCTTTTGTTTGTTGGACCTTTGAATTAAGTATGCTTAAAAAGGGGGGGGGCTGTCAGCTGTCTGAATAAACATCACTTTCCCTCCTCAATCAATCAACTTTTACTTCCAATCATTTGGCATTACAGACCTACTAGCCTCCCTATCTTATAGGAAAACACCATAAACAAGACCTGAATGTTTTACATAAAGAATACCGAGAATTATACAAAAAGCCCAACCACCACCTACAACAAAAACACAACACACAAGCAAAACTTTCCTGGATAAACCTTTTGGGCGTAATCCATACACTATAAAGCAGCAAGAACAGTAGCAGTACAGTGTCCTTTGTCCCTTTGCAGTCACCTTCATTCTTTTTATACCAAATTCCCCAAGTCAAAACCATTTGTCTCAAAGGCCAAAAAAAATAAATCACTCAAATGGTGTAGATTTCCTTTTTAAAGGCTGAACAAGTTCTAGAAGTCTGCCTCATGCTTCCTGGACCAGAAAGCCGCATCAACGGTATCACTGTCCCGAAAAAAATCCTACCATTGGAACCAAGGATACAGTTCCCTTGGCAGTGTTAGAAACAGATCAAGGGCCACATGACGACACAGTAGCTAACCAGTCTACACTACCATTCTCATCACTGCAGTCCAATCAGTGGGAGCAACTCCAGAAAAAAAGGCAGTGTAGACAAGGCCAAAGGTCGAAGCACTGAAGAGAGCACCAGTCACTCAGTCCCAGAGTGGGAGGGACAAAGGGAAAGGAAGATCATCAGTGTCACTTTCAGTCTCATAGGAAAGTTGAAAGCCAGTCAAGGGATCTCTGTCCAGGTCCCACAGGCCTCAGGAGGAATCGGGAACAAACAGCCTTTTTAATGCCTTGACAAATCAATGTTTCCAGTCGCCATGGCAACCAATTTTAGTAGCCCTGTTGCCCAGCTCCACTGCAGAAATGTATTGGAGGAGCACCCCCTGGAGACCAAAAGTAAAATTGCTGGTGCCTAGCTGTGAGCCAGTTTTGTCCACCTCTGTTTTGAGAGACATAAAATCGTGACAGTGTATGAAACAGAAAGACACCTCAGAAACCCTCAACCATGTTACACCAAGTAAATAACAAAAACATAAAATAAAAGTATAGCCTGTGTCAGTAACCAAACATTTAATGGGACATAAAATTATGTTTTTACCAACCTGGCCACAAAAACACACATGAATCATATTGGCTGGTGACCCTAACTGAATGGGCCACATATATGCTGCATCCAGTAAGTTACATCACACAGCGTCGTACTAAACTGAGAAAGTTTCAAAAGACTTCAATTCTCGGCCACAGAGCAGCGTCATGCAGCTATTTTGCCAAAATAAACCATGGCCCAAACATTTATTACTAGATCAATGAACAAATTGACTGCTGGCATTGCCATGTGCAGGGTCAGCATTTTCCCAGATGCTTTCTAAAGAGAAGTCAAAGCTTTGACAGAGTCAGAGGGCATGAAAGCTGCCATTAAGCCAGGAACTGAGCATGAGCTATGGGGAACACAATTTTTTAGCACATTTTTGGATTTTCTTTACAAAGAACGTCTAGTGCCCTGCTTAGAAATACTCTATATTTAAGACATGCTATGCTCTCTGGCAGCACTTTGTTTCAGCAATCATTTTCCCAGCAAAGAGGACGTGACTTTTGACTGTGAGTGCTGAGATTCTGACTTTAAACACAAACCACTTCCGAAGCAACAGAAGTTATATGGACCAGAGGACCTATGAATTGTGAAAACACTTCACTTGATTACAGTAAAGCAGCACGTACACTGACCAATTAGCAACAACCATGTTCACAAGTGGTTCTAACAGTGGAGAGAGAGATTCCTGCTTCCCAAGAAACCCATCAGAACAACGCTATTGATACAACCCAGGGTTCGTGTAAGGTGCTTCTCTGAGAAACAGACTGCATTCTCCACCCTGTGCAAAACCTTGTTACCCCACGTCCTTTTCTGCAGTACTTCTTCCCAACCAATCCCTTCCCATTTTTTGCATTTGTGCAATTGAGTCTTTCGTCATAAAAAATAGAGCCAGACACTATGTAGGAAAGGGCTACACAGGAGAAGTAGTGGGTGCTCTTCTGTTTTATTGAAATGCAAGGACAAAACATCTGCTTGCCCTCAGGGAAGAGCGTGCCACATTTCAAGCAAAGCTCAGCAGCATCTTAACAAATGAAAGTTGACATGTAGTGCACAGAAGGTCGGCTATTACACAACCCTCCCATTCTCAGCCCTTAGTACTTTTGTTTTAAAGCTACACTTCAGTGCAGATGAAAATCTGACTGCCCTGAAGACAGGACAGGTAAAGTGCAAGCTGCCCTGAGAATGCACCTTAACCCTGACCTGAGAGACCTCCACTGATGAACACAAGGGTAGTTAAATCTCCATATTCAATCTGACCTCCCAGTTTGATCAGGATGCCAGCTGCCACAGTATGTTTTCTGATGACCACTCAACAGGATCTGAAGTGAGATGACTGGTTTCAGGTACCAATAGTATAGAACATACATGCATGCATGTTCCTAGATTGAGGGAGAAAACACTGGTTTTAGTGAGCGCTGTGGACACCTGTCCTAGCTGAATGGTGACAGCATGGAGTAAGTGAGCCACCCAGCTCTGTCCCCCCCCCCCCCCCCCCCCCCCAGATGTGTGCACACTTTGGGTTAAAATACAGATTCTATTTTAAAGTCTTTAAACCAGGCCTGCAAGAAATGCACGTTTCTGGTTGCCATGGAGACCAGTTTTAGTAGCCTGTCACCTAGCTGTGAGCCAATTTTGCCCATCCCTGCTTTAAATCATGATTTGAGAACTTTAATAATTCAGTCCTAGTCTAGAAGTTTATTACAGGAGTGGGTGGGTGAGGTTTTATGGCCTGCATTGTGCAGAAGGTCAGACTAGATTATCATATTGGTCCCTGCTGACCTTAGAGTCTATGAGTCTGGGAGCAGTGAAGGCACAACACTGTTTTTACGGGTTAGCCACTAGAGTTCAATCCAGGTTCACCTGTAGAGTTTAACTTGAATTGCTTACCTGAGTTTAAGGCTGACTTGTTATGGCTTCACTGCTGTTTCACCCGGTTAGCCAACCACAGTTAAGAACACACTTTTCACTTGCAGTGAGGATGTGCTCTAGGATGGAGCTCTCAAAACACTGTGCCCTCTTCCTTCAATTAGTAAGTCTGTCTACCAGCATCAGCATCAAATGGCAAGTGTCACTGCACTGCAGAACATTCTTGGAAGATGTGCAAAGGCAGCAAGCTTTTAAACAGTTAGTGTTTATGGATGTTTAAGTCCTACCATGGGCTTGGCCCTGCTTTGAGCAGGGGATTGGACTAGGGACCTCCCGAGGTCCCTGCCAACCTCTAGGATTCCATTTTTCTCCCGTATGTACAAACCACATGCAAGAAAAGGGGAGACTTGTGTTTATGCAGATGATGTCTCCAGTTTGAACACCAAACTCTCAGCTACATGGATCTACATTCCGACAACAGCTGGGTAAGCCCTTACTGTTTTGCTCCAGACAGTAACTCCTCTGTGCACAAGACAAATGCATATATAGCATCCAAGAGAAATGCACAAAAGAAATGCATATAGGTGCAGCATGTTCCAGAAACTAAAAAGCATTGAAATTCTCATTTCAGATCAAACCCATGTCAGCACCTGTTTAACAGCTGACAGTTTAGGACAAGAAGCAGAGCCAACCAAAACCATACCAAAGAGAATTCATATGCAAGTTACATTAAATAACTAACTTAATTAAACTAACTTTTATATGGAACAAAGAATGACTTATGCCTGCACTAGGATTGCAATTTCAATAGACGTGGGGAAAGAATAAAATAGCCTCATAGGTCAGAATGAGGTCTCTAATCAGCCTGACCTGACATAGCTTGTGAGATCTCATAAGGATCACAGCACATTTGCAGCTTATAAAACCCTGACTAAACTTATAGTACAAAATCAGAGAGGCACTTTTTCAGCAAGGCAATCTCGGACCAAGGCAGGTGATGAAAAGAGAGGCCTCAGCATCAGACTTAGTCCAAACTGCAAGGAGCTGTTTTGTTTGAGAAAGCCACTTTTATGCAAAATCTCTTCTGTGAGCAGACTTGGATCATCCAAATAGAGTCAGGACAGGAGAGGCAAATAGCTGCCTTCCAAAGGAATCAATGACCTCCACTCCTGATGAGCAGGTAGATATCCCTACATACTAACACATCCTTGCTGGGAATCAAGTAGAAAATGCTGGAAGAGAGATACAGACCAGGCTGTAGGAAACAAACTCTTTGCTACTGCTAGTCTCGATTACTGAAACTCTCCTCTAAGGGTATGTCTAGACTAGAAAAGTAAGTTAACCTATAGACTTACAGCCACCATAGTGATTACTGTTCGGGTATATGCCCATGCTACCCTCCCCTTGGGCTTGTGGTGCGCATCCTCACCAGGAGAGCTGCCACCCACCTATAAGGGGCAGTGTGGGGAGCTGAAAGCCCCGTCCACGCCAGGAGCCTGGCCGTCCCAGACTCTCACTGGGCTCTCCCTCCCTTCTGCTCCTTGTTCCCTGCCATGGGAGAGGAAGAGTCATCTCACCCCCAGGGAGAAAGGCTCAGCTGCTCAGTCTCCTCTCCCCGACAATGCTCTCCAGCTCCCATCAATGCCATGGTCAGGGGAATCCAGGTGCCCCAGCTTTTCACCTGGGCTCTGGGAGGTGGGGGGTGTTGAAGTGGGAGAAGATCCAGCCAACCTGGGCCCAGATTTCTTGTCAATTTCCCAGCAGAAGCCCTGAAACTGACAAGCCACACACCAGCTGATGTTAGTAACCTAGTGTCCAGACAGACACTAGGTTACTAACTGTTTCTGTAAGTTCACCCATCTTCGAAGCATCTGAGGAAGTGGGATCTTCTCCCACGAAAGCTCATGCAAAAAATAAATCTGTTAGTCTTAAAGTGCCACACAACTGCTTGTTGTTTTTTTACTGGACTAGACTAACACGGCTATCCCTTTGGAAACAGACAGACACTGCCATGCCTTAAACACACATGGCTCTTGTGCAGGTGGAGCGATTCGGTTGGTGTAGTGGGGCACTTACCTCAGCAAGGCTGCAGTGTGTACACTGACCTAATTAGGTCAATGAAGCTGCCTTACATTGACCTAACCACACAGCACAGTGTAGACAGGAAACCACATGCCCTGAAATGCCCAAGGCACATGCTTCACGCTCTAGGCAGATCCCAGTTCAAGGTCACAGGATCAGTTTCAGGGAGGGCCATGAAACTATCTACCCCTACGCCTCCTTCATGACCATTACCTCACACAACAGCAATGTTTCACTCAAACAACAGAAATGTTGAGAAATAGGGTGAGGCTGCTAGGTGTAGGAGACTGAACCACAAGGGAGCTGCATCAAGGCACAACTGTCACATGACATAAGAATGACCACAATCCCCTGCCCTTTCAGCACTGATGGCAAAACTCATTTCCATACAGGGCAAATAAAAACCCCAGGAATCAAGCTATTTCTCCAAGAGGAAGAGAGTTATGGGGGCTATTTATTTTTAAACATTTGGGATGCTCCCACATCGTACAGTGATGGGAGCCCATTAACCCTCTATAGTGAGACAGGTACCAGAGTTTAGAGTTTAATCTTGTGATTCATACTTTGCACATTTCAAACTAACAACAATTCAGTTTTTACAAATAAGCTTAATGCTTATGTTCTTAAGGAGCACTGAAATTTGAGGCTACCCATACAAAATGTGTAATAAAAAACAAGAATTTCCACCATGGGTTGATGGGTTAAATGCACTGCAAGCAGAAAAGTGGAGTCTGCACCCCAAGGAGAGCAGTATGCTTCCAGGCCAGGATCTCTGCTGGGGATAGGAAGCTTCACCGAGGGAGGGAAACAATGTGGATAGGCCCATCTCTCTTTTGTGCTTTGGACAAGCAGGAGGCCACTGCTTTTAAAAACACATTTGAAATGTAATGGATTTTCACTCACTCCAGAAAATAAAAGCGTCTCTTGCTTCCTTGCTGTATCCTCATTAAAGTGAATGCATGGACAAGCACTGTAAATAGCCGTCCTTCAAAGCTAGGTCACACAAAAATGTTTTCTTGCCACACTGAACCATTTCAAAAATCCAGAGGCATTTATCTGAACTAAGAACTTTAATGCACCAATACACCGCATTAGCTTTTTCAGTGATGAGCTTTGCAAAATTCCTACCTCACCGAGAACCTGAAATTACTGTAAGTATCCTGGGCTTTTACAAAAGGGCTTGTTACTTTGTAATTGGCCAATAGGTTCCAGCTCATGTCAGAAGCTGGTATAGATGAAACCTCCCACCAGAATTCATAGACAGGGAATGCGTATATACATGCACATGCACACATGGAGGCATGTACAAAGAGAGGCACCCATAATTGTCAAGGTCACAGAATTCCTCCGGCCCCAGGATCGCCATGGGAGGACAATTGTGACAGACAGGTATGGTTTATAAATACAGAATTGTTTTCGCAAACTGCTGAGTTTGGATTAGTCATCCAAATCCTTTCTGACATAAATTGATTTTCACTCCTTCCCCTGACCATAGTAAGGCGGCTGTGTTTGAATATGGATATTACGAGGTTATAAACATCCATCCTAGCTGGCTAGTGTACAGATTCCACCAACTGTTCGCCAAAAGTTTGCATAGTTTTCAGTTCTCAATCTGTTTTGAATAACTGAGCAGATTAGATTCCTCATGTGATAGAAGCGTGAACCACATGGTGTTTTAGCTGAACACAGCAGGTACTAAAAAAGGATTCCTTAAGGGACAAAATGCTGCTTAACTCACAGGCTGACCCTATACAGGTTATTTAGGAGAGGTGGGAGTAAGGATATCTAAATATCTATCACCAGGTATTTAAAATAGCCTGCAAAGCTTTTCCGTATGTACCTTAGTAGCCAAAAAATATTTTCCTTACCAAGAAAGGCAAGCCACTGGGGCCGATATTAAAGCTACAGTGAAAGTCTCAATAAGCTTCCTATTCGTGTTCATGAAACTTCTCTATTCTGTTAGAAAACACAACTGAATATCCAATGTTTGTTTGCCCAAAATTCTAAGATGGTGACACTAAGGATTTATTGTCCAACCTGTCCTTTTTCCGATTAATAGGGTATAAAAATGCCCTGAATAATGAATTCATTGTCCTTACAATTTCATTGGCTGGCAAAGGAAAATGTGTATACACAAGCTGGTTTTAAACACATTAAAAAAAACAGGTGGACTGACACTATGCATACAAAGTAGAAAAAATTGAAACCAAAGAAATGAAACCACGGGGTATGAAAGAGCATTTTGCATGTCAGGATTTACATTATATCTAAGAGTTCTGCAGCCTGACAGCCTCCTTAAATTACATGACAAGCTTAAAAGCACAAACGAGAGTGAGGATGGGTGTCAGTGTTCAGATCTGTCACCTCCCTACTCATCAGAGGGCATTCACTTTCAAACAATTACAGGTAAAGCAGCAGCCTTTATGAAAATTACGGACAATCAGTGTGTCCGTGAGCTACATTTGAATTCCATCAGTGCTTGATGGCTAATTCTGTACGACATGAATAAAGCAGGTTCTAATAACTCTTTTGGGACTTCCCTCCACCACTTACAAGCGATGTGTCTTTCATATTCATAAAACAAAACTAATTACCTTTCATGGGTGAAATGTTCTAAGAATTACCAAACCACTTTAGCCTTAAAGGCTAAAATCCTCTCTTGTATTTAAAACTCCTCCGCCTGCCCACCCGCTTGTAACAAGTTTTGTTTGCTGTGAACAACAAACTGCTGGATTTTTTTCACCTTGCCAACTCCCTACTCAGTATTCTATTTCTTGCAGGTCACTGCTAAAGTCAATTGCCTGCATTCTCACTTGCTTAAAATAAATTTAAACACTAATTACGCTTCATTGGAAAGAAAAGCGAACTGTCATTCCCATGGAGAAACAAGTTACAAAAGCAGACTTACTTCACAACTAGAGCACCACCTCAGACTGACGAGCAAAACACGGCACTTAATAACAAGGGGTGGAACTATTAAAATATATGTCTATAAAGACAAAATGGGAACAAAATAAATCTTGCACTACAACTGCATAACATTTCTCTCTCCAATATTTCTATGCTGGGTATCCAACAAGGAGAAGAAGACATGGCAGTTGGCTATCTATGGCTTTTGGAGGTAGCCACGTCATATCTCCTGGTGTGTATTGGATCATCTTGCTTCCCTAAATCATAGCCTACCTTCAAAATGCTAAAGAGACCACCACAGACTTCTTTAAAAGGTAACCAATCCCTGACTCCCTCAATCACCTATGGCTTAAATAGTATTGCACCATCACTAGTTTTAAAGGTTTCTTTGTATGGAATTGGAGGGGGCTGGAGGGGTTGGGTTCAATGAAGCTCTATTAGGTGAAAGAAATAATCTTCACTAAAGCCATTTCCTTCAGGGTGTCTCTTGTCAGCCAGCATGTAACCATGAATCTCAAAAAAAAGCCCCAAAACCAGAGCTTATGTGCTATCCTTGTATCTAGAAAATTTTCTTTGCTATTTCGTTAGAAAAGGGCAGGAAACAGGTTTCCAATTCTGCAGGAATTGGAAATTTACAAACGTTTTCCATCCCAAATCAGGACAAAAAGTCAAAATCCTGAAATTTTTGTGACCCAAAAAGATCCATATAAACTTTCAGATTGGGCCGATGAAGACAAAAACCGTTTAGACAAGGATGTCTTATTGGTGGTGAAGTCAGGGGCGGACAAAACTGGCTCATAGCTAGGTGCCAGAAACTTTACTTTTTGTAACCGGCGGGTGCTCCTCCATTACACTTCTGCAGTGGAACTAGGCAACAGGCTACTAAAACTGGGCACCATGGTGAGCAGAAATATTGATCTGTCAAGGCCTGGGAGAAGTCATCACCTCTGTGGGAACAAAGCTATGCTGCACCACGGGTCTCAAACCTTACTGAGAATTTTCCGCAGGCTGCTCCTCAAATAAGGTCTTACAGTGAAGCACCTGACTCTGCCACCATCCCCAGAAGACTCACAACTCATTCAGCTGCACCAAAAAATTAACAGTAATGATCTCCAGGGAACTCTGCTGGAAATGAAATTTTCACCACTCACTGACTGTGTTAAACCACTGTATTGGATAGAGATGTTAAGGTTACTTTACTTGCTGTAGCTGCTATAATACACACCTACTAATGAGCTGCAATGTCAAGAAAACAACCAGAACTGATTGCTGACCCATTCTGTTTTCTGCTGAACTTTAATCACTTTCCAAATCTGACAGCTGCTCAAACTTAATTGCTTGGTATGCCTGTAAATAAAAACTGATCACACTGTGATTAGCCAACCATTTTATAGCTGCCACAATAAATTTCTTGGTTAATAAATGATTTGATGTTTACCAGTGTTTCCTAAACCCTAGTAAAATATACTGGTGGTACACCATTTCCTTCTCCTAAAATATCCTTTTAATTAGAACTGTAAATGTCACCGCCACAGAGGGCAATTGAGTGATCAACCAAATTTCTGCTTATAGTCCAGGTCTTGACAAATCTAGGTTTCTGGTCACCATGGCAACCAGTTTCGGTCACCCAGCTCCACTGCAGAAATGCAATGGACGAGCGCCCTCTGGTGACCAAAAGTAAAATTGCCGGTGCCTAGCTATGAGCCAATTTTGTCCACCGCTGTTAGAGACTAATCCGTATCAGTCCTTACAAGCAAGGCATAATGACATCCATACAGTAAATACATTCTGCCCTTGCTTGCAACTTTACATTGTCTTGTATACCTGTTATTGTGACATTTCTTGCCCTATACTTGATGTCTTGGGTAATATGCCAGAGCACTCTGATTATAACTGTTTATGATGACACAAGACAGAATTCTAGATTTATTATAAACACAACACGCTAGTGGAACCTAAAGGTCTAGATAGTGAGACAAAAATCAAGTTTATTAAGCAGCTGTTGACCACTGTATAATCTGTATAGTCAGCTAGGCAATTTAGCATGCAACAAGGGCGCTCTTTCCTAGATACTAAGCAATCAAGACTCCAGATGGCCTAACTGACAGAGGACTCAATGCAAACTTTTTTGCCTAACATTCTTAATGCCATTAAATTTTAATCTTCAGCAACCTTCATCTCATCAATTCATCTTCTCCAGGTATCATTTCAAAAGCCAAACCCCTTGGGCTGAAATCAGGCAGGCAAAATTTTATACTAAAGGAGCCGGTTAAATAGTTTGATGCAAATACAAGGGGAAAAGATAATTGATCATTCTTGGGCCTCCCTAAACCAAAAATGACAGAAGGTAGAGGCTTCAGACCTGTCCCCTTGGATTGTTCTCACTGAGACAGAGAGCCAACTCTCAAACCACTGGGTTCGGTCTTTTTTAGAATTACAAATTCTGAAAATAAGTAATTTTGCACTTTTGCATTAAACACAGCATTTGGTTCTCAGAACACAAATGGGATGCTTCCGTTGAGAACAGACTGATGTAAGGATGCATTTGTTAGCACTGGATGCCAAACTGGTCCAGAACTAAGTGCTACAGGCTGCAACCCCCAAGGCTGTGGTTTTCAAAATTTTTCTCAGGACCCAGTTGAAAAAAATAATTATTCCCACAACCCAATAATTAAATCTTTGGGCAATACATTCCAGTCCTTTGGCAGTAGCAGGAGCCCCAGTACTGGGTCCCAACCCATGGTTTGAAAACCACTGCCTGAAGAAGCTGTCAATTTCTGCCTGAAAATCAATTTCTGTAAGACTCACAATGAGCTGTTTGGTTTTGGGGCACAGGGGGGAGGGGAAGTCTTTTTTCTTTAAAAAAAGAAATGTACTGGTAAAATAAATGAAGACAACAGCAATGAATACAAACTTAATGTTCAGAAACTAGCACTTAAATATCAAGGTCACTTCTACCATGTTTACTTCATCATGCTATGAATATAGATGTTCTATTCCCATTATTCTTATCAAATGGAGAGTTCACCATACTCCTCTCAGCAGACATAGCCCATCAAAATATAATAGGATGCAACATGGCCAAGTCAAGAGAATTCTGCCATCAGAACTACCACCTCTCCGGAAGGTGGGTTACCCACAGCAACATGGGAACCCCTCAGTTGCTGCGGTAAGAGCAACTGCAGCTATGTTGCTGAAGCAGTTTAAGTGTCAGCATTGCTCAGAAGTGTGGCAAACCATTTAAGCAAATTTGTAACAGTTTATCTGCTTTCATTTTGCATGGCATCTTCTGAGCTGAACTGGAACAGACTAGTTCTTCCCACGCAGTCACTCTTTCTAGCCCAGAAAGCCTGACTGCTAAATGGGAGAATATTCTGTGACATGCTCGCCATGCAATAACCAGACCTACAAGCACGCACCAAAGATGTGTAACGGGTTTATCTGGAATGTCACCTTGTCTTCTTGATCTTCTGACATGCTTTTTGACTAGCCAGCCTCCTCTTCATTTCTTGTGGCACAGTTTGACACGGCTCGTAGACCGGGCCCTGGGTTAGTCTGAAGCCGAAATCAGGGAAGCACTGGTAAACATTGTCCTCCTTGGACACTCTTACCTTGGCATGGTGTTGATTAGTACTTAATTTGTAATGAAAGAGACACTGAGGCTCAAGCAATGAGTTACCAGGGCTCAAACATTTTTTTCCATAACTGGTTCAGCAAATCCAGAGTTGCTGGGGCTATGAACTACCAAGCCTAGAGGTGCCAGGCCTCAACCGTGGCAAGCCTTGGCACAAATTAAACACTGGTCTGGATACAAATATACTTCATTATTTATTCATTTATGCAACCCTTGGCTTTTGGACTATATTACTATACTACAACATTTGAATCCCACATTACCCATCATCCTACGCCAGACTGTACAGGACAGTCTTAAAGTAGCTCTTTGGTTTTTGAAAAGAGGCTGCTTTCTGTACTAGATTGGTTGATTCCATTTTCATTTCGCTTCCTGGAACAGCTTTAGGAATATTTATAAATTGGAAAGTTGAAATATTTGGAACCAAGGAGGAACGACACATTAAACTAAAGTCAGCTGTCTACTCCCAAGGGTAAAGGGGTTTAGCCATAGCTAGCATTCAAGTTAATGCTCAATTGGGCACAAGAACCAGCCTCTTTCCAAAGCATCCTTTCCAAACAGAATAACTGAAATGAATACAGAAAATTACCACAAATAAACTTCTGGCAGCACAGTACCTGACTAAAAACCAGCAGACACAGCTGTTTATAAAGATGATTGGGTTTCCCTCCTCCCACATTAAACCCAGCAGCAGGTTTTCACAATGCAGAGAAGTGACACTTTGTAAGACATTTGCACAGATGCAAGCAGAAAGCTGAGTTTGAATGCTAGGGCCGTAGGATCTAAGCAACAAACAAGGAATCCTGGGGCACTTTTAAAGACTAACACATTTTCACAACACCAAATACGAATAACCACACACAGCCCAAGCCTTGAGTTCCTTTCACAATACCTGGGGCTTCCAGAACACTCATTCTTCCAAAGAGTTCAAACCATTTTACAAACATTTTATCCCCTCATCAACTATGTGATAAAGATTCTGAGACCAAGGTGCACCGAATTAAGTTGACTTGCCCAAGGTCACATCCTAAGACCATGGCAGAGCCAAGAATAGCAAGCAGAAGTGATGGCCTGTCAGTTCATCACCATACAATACTTACACAAATGGAGGGGCAAACATTTTCATAAGAGATCATTTACAGAACATCACCAAAAGCCATAACAAATGCCTTAATCACCTTCGGTGAAAGTTTAATCAAAGGCTGATCCCAATTTAAGAATTCAAATTATTCCTTTTACGAAAATTGTCTTAATTCAGGCTGAAGAGAAAACAAGAAATAGAACATGAGGAAATTTAATTTAGTTTAGAATAGCTTAAGATAAAGAGACACTTCAATGGGAGTAGTACCCATTGGGTGTCCATTAGGTTTTTAGCTCAGTTTAAAGATATCTGCGTTGGAACAATGCCTGGCTGTTCCCTGACTTTAAACCGGGAACATATAGGTTTACACTTAGAAACAAATGGAGTACACATTTAGGCTTCCTACATGGCACTAGATAAAACTACAGGACACAAAAACACAGTCTAATGCTCTCCTGAGCAGCAATCTGCTTTTGTGACTATAAAATAAATCCAGCCTTAGGAACCTGGTATTAAGTGGCATTATAGTAATAATCCAGCTTCTCATATATGTGGGTTTCCCTAAGCTACCAGATTCATGACTCAGTATTTATTTTCTCCTTTTAAAAGCCAGGATATTCATTTTGTTAGAGATTTTCTCTCCAACATAAAACATTATCATGAAGTGAGAGCAAATCCAAGCAATCTTATAAAACTAAAATCACTTTTACTATCAGACTGTGTTTTGCATCACAAGCATAATTCTGTAGGAACACAGGGAGACTGAGTTTTGACCACAGTCTACATTATTTTAGCTACCTATGCAGAGAATAGCATCTTTATCCCATTCACACCTGGCTGGCAAGTCACAGATCTTTCTGATGTATTCGAGTACTACATACTGTGTCTGGAAATCACACACTAAATAACTATTCTAACCTGCTAACTGAGGTCAATCCACCATCAAAACAACGCGCAGTGCGTAGATGGCTCCGCATGAGGTTCCAAGAGGTTTGCTAGCTTTTGGGTGCGGAGGTAAAAGGGCAGGCGAGGATTACAACAGAAATTAGGAGAATGGAATAGTTTACTAGCATAGCCAACTGTCCAAGCTCATATAACTTGATACACATTTTTGGTTGTCATTTGTACAGAGATTCTGGCAATAATGTGCTCTTTAAAGCCTTGATTTTGTCCTTGGGAAAAGGCATTTTCCCTGGAAAGTGTCTTATCAGGTACATACACAGCAAAGCAAGCATTTATTCTGAAAGGCATTTAGGGACACCACACACGTGGCCAATGAAACATGGGTTAATTTTCTCTATTTAGTTTTTGTTGTTCACCATAACACATTCTTCTAGTCCTGTACTTGCTGTTAAAAAGAAAAAAATGGCCCTTGAGCAAATGTGTATAAGTCTCTCATAAACTAAAAGTTAAGAGGATATCTGAAGAAAAAACTGATATATTACCCTTGAAAAAGCGAAACTAGAAGATGTTAAGAACCAAGAAGCCTGCACCAATATTTCGTTTTTATGAAAAAGCTCTACAGACAGATTTTCTCTGCCCCATATTCATCACTGCTTTAACTGCCTTGAAATGGAAACTGCAAGTGCTTTGATAAAAATCGATTGAAAGGTTGTCTGGTTTCACTGTTGCTTCAATAAAGTGCCTCTGCTGCTTCTGCTGACACACTGCTTTTGTAACTTCCTTAAACAATCCTACTTAGTAAATCACAACAGTTATCACTGTATCTCCAGCTGAAAATGGATTTCCCAGCAAAGTTCAATCCTTCACTCCTTCCCCAGGCAAAGGTTTCAGAATCAGTTGGTGTTTGACTAATAAATTCAGCAAAAGGTCACAAAGGTACTATAGTGATGAATATCCGTAGACACGGTTATTAGACAAACCAACTTCCAAAATTACTCTGGTCACGGAATGAGGTTGCTCTCCAGAACTCCCTGCATTTTTATTACGTTGTTGTCACATAGCAAGTTTTAGGTTGTTGTAACTGTGCAAGTTTTACCCTGGACCCGGGTTGGTTAAGTCTTTTTGTCGCAGGCAGTTAGGCCTCCTAGGACGTTGATGAAAAGGACTGATTGAAGCAACATAGGTGATGGGCCTCAGTGTTCCCAAAGGTGAATATTCACAGTCACCATGTGTTCCACCTGTGAGAAGCCCATTTCACAGATCACTGCTCAGTGTCAGCCCTCTGCACTTGAGGAAGCTAACAAAAATTCAATGCAGCAAGATTTGATTTGGATTTAAACATTCCCCGGGAGTGTTTGGGGGGAAAAAAATTCTCACTGGTTTCAGGAGAACTAGAAAATGGAACTGATTTTCTTATGCAAGCTGAATGCAATACACAAAGAGTCAGCTGTATTTCAGGTTCTTGTAATCTAATCCACCATTTTAATAATCTACAAGTTTCTTGTAACACATGATTAACAGTTATTAAAACAAATGTTCTTTCCAAGCTGTCATCCTTTAAAGAGGAGTCTCATAAGCAAGCAAAACTAAATGTGCAATTTAAAGAGAAAGTGCCCAATCCTGACACAGACTCTTGCTATTGGAAAGCACATCATCCATCCCAGGTGAGATGATCTTCAGCCACTAAACTCGTCTTCACTATTTTACTGCACGCTTTCTGTGTTCTTCTTATTCCAGGTTCTGTGTTCTTCCTATGCCATTTTTAAATAACATTTTGTGCTCTATTTAAATATACTCGGAACTCACCTGTCTACATAAAACTAGTTCCCCCAATTTACCGTGAGCCTAGCACAAAAACCTAGGTTCACATTCACCATCTCAAATTAATCTGAGTAAATGCATCAATCCTGAACCGTTGTGCAACCCCTGAGACCCTCCACTCACTTACTGTGGCCCCTTCAGAAAAGCCTGGGCAAACAGACAGGCTTTGCATTGTTCCATGAAGTTTACACATTTAGACCCTTTCAGTCCGTGAGACAAACCTAGACACTATTAGCTCCTTTGACTCAGCTAGGCTCAACTACCGTAATAGAATCTGAGACAAGACGCATGTGGAGCTGAAACACAAAAGGTTATATTTTTTAAACACAACAGTCAGAATGGAAATTACCTGGAAGCCAGTGCAAATCATAGAGCATAGCTGTGATGTAATGCCCCTTCCCAGAAGCACAGTCAAGTATATGAGTAGCCACATTCTGCACAAGCAGGTCATCTTCAAGGGTAGCCCTATGCAGCGTCCACTGCAGTAACTGAACCACAATGTTACTGAGGTGCAGAAAACCATCTAGGACCGTATCTAGAAAGGCTGGTCACAACCTCCTAGTCATTTGCCAACCTGGCGGGAACACTGTCATCTTTTATTTACCTATAAAATATTTCTGAGGAGCAGTATATTGTCTGTGTTAACCTCCTTGCACCTCTGCTACCCAAACTGTAACAGGGGGTAATGATACTTGGCAAAATTTGTGATGTACATATGAAAAGCATTATACAATGAACCAAGCATTATTTGTTTGGATAAACTCATACTCAGCATCCAGGTGTGCCACAGCAATGGAGCGAGCTTCCCCACAAGACCCTCCCAATATGATTTTTAGAGATGAACAGGTAGCTCAGTCTTCACAGTTCATTTTTCAAATGTATATTGTATTGAAAATGTTTTTCTTTACAGTCCATTTAATCCAGAGTCTCTCTCCTTACACTTCATGAGGTTTTCAGTTAGTGGCAGTTCTCCACAGCGCAAAATCTACTACACTTGGCCACTGGAAACTGAACGAAGTTACCTGTGGGCAATCAGATGGTAATAACTTTCAGGCACCATAAAACCAGCTGGAATTTGATCTGGCAATTGAGCTGGGAAAGGTGCCATATGTCCTCATTACTAAATCTCTGAGTCCACCAGACTCCCACCCTAGTAATCCAAATAATAAACAATATTATTTTCCTGGTCATAACTATAATTCAAGCAACAGTTTATTGGAAAGTCCCCTCCAGCTTCTGAGGAGGAAGAAAGACAAAATGCCTTGTGTTTGCTCCCCCAGCTCTTCTGAAACACTTCTGAAATTTCTCTGCTAGTTGAGGCCTGACATTTACCTGAAGACATTCTTTATGCTCCTAATTACATTATTATGTGAACGACCACTGCTTCCTGGCAGAAAAAACACAGGTTCTTGATGTGCTTATGGCCTAAAGTAATGTTCTACAGTTCGCTTCTATGCCAGGCATCAGGTCTTGCCTGCAAACACCAACACTGTATTCAACACAATATACTTAAATGGAACTATGAAATTATTGATGGGGTTTTATTTAAATCACCAAAAGAAACATAAATAATACAACAAATGAATAATTGTACTGCATGAGCTCATTCAATCAGAACCATGGAAAACTGGACAACCGCAGCACTCTGTGAGCAAGTTTTGCTTTGGTTGTATTGTTACCACAAAAGGCATGCCTGTCCATTAGGAGACAGGCAGCAAAATTTTTCTTCCAGAACAAAATCTGCTGATGTTCTTCACCAAAAGAGGAAAAATGTTAAAACACAACAGAATCCTACTTTATGTAAGTCACTAAAGCTGTATTACTATCTTAAAACACAGCTCGCTCAAAGCTTTGATGTCATAAGAGACTTCCAACAGGCAGCGGCTGTCTATTATTAATTCCAAGAGAACAAGGGGCAAGAAGGGGATGAAAGAACCAACATGAAGCGTTAGATGCTGAAAACATGATTACAAGGAAGAGATGGAGAAGATGAAGAAAATTAAGGTTGGACCACAGATTTTATTATATAAAACTATTAAGTCTTAAGACAGCACTGTCACATCAGTAACTGATGCTAAATGAATCAGACAGTAAATAGATTAGAAACTACTCCTTTTCTCTAATATTGTTTCCTGTAGCTCCCCCAGCCAAGCAGCTAAACAGACAGCTGCCCAAGCAAACTCCTATCAGGTGAATAAATATAACAAAGCAAATCCACTTTAAGATCAAGTTTAACTTTCACCACCATTATTATACCCAGAAACACTCAGCACTTTTTACTGTAATCCAGAAGAAAAAAAAATCCTCAGGATCGCTAATGACAGCTTGCTTGGCAGATATACGTATGCTAGACATGTTCTGCCAAAGGGTTTGGTCATTCTCAAAGCACAATGCAGGACGTGTCTATTTGATCACATCTTTTGGTTTTAAAGGAGGGGGGTTCATCAGTGTTGGATGGGGAGGGCAAAGCAAAGGCACTTTCTGGTTTTGTGGCCAGGGCTGGTCACTTTATCAAGTATTTTCATTTTTGTACACACACCATCTGCACAACCCTCATGTGAGACACAGAAGTATATTCCCAAGCTAAGTCACGCTATAATTCCTCTCCATTGGACTGTGGGAAAAACCATCTGTCCAAGCCATCTCTCATAGTGTAATGGCTAGCACATCTGCTTTACATGCAGAAGGTCCTGGGTTCAAACCCCAGGAGTTGGCCTAGATGATCTCATGAGGTCCCTTCCACCCCTATGATTCTAATCTACACTGGGATGTTGTGGGAAGGCACTGGAGATCTAAACGATGCTTGGTCCTGCCATCAGTACAGGGGACTGGGCCAGCTGATCTCTTGAGGTCCTTCCCAATGCCACAATTTTATGACTATCAGGGCTTGAATGATTCAGCCTGCATCCTCATCGCAAGATGTGCAAGTTTGAGTGAAAGTAGAACCTAGACTTTAATCCAGACCCCCAGCTAGATTTAGCCAGGGATAAAAACTTCAGTAAAATCTGTGTACACATGGGAGAAGAGCTAGGGGCAACACCTTGGGCTAACTTTGCAGTGAACACATACACTAAGTGACTTGCCTAAGGTCCAAAAAGAGACTCAAGAGCAGGGAAAGGAGTAAAATTTGGAACTCGACTTCTACACTTGTGCTTATGCCTCCAAACTATGCGTTTTTCTCTATCTATAAATAGACACAAGTTCTCTTAGCTTTTCAGTCCTATTAGCACAAGATGGTTGAGGTTCAGAGGTGATTCTGTGATTATTCAGCATTAGACAGCCCTAAAGCAGCAAAGTGAGAAATGCCAGCTCTGAATCTTGTTCCTCAGTAGACAAAAAGGCACTTGAGATCACAGGCAGCAGAGTCTCCCTCTAATCACACAACCCCCCAAAATAGGGCTGGCCCATGGGTTTTTGGCACTGTAGACAAACTGACTTTGGCACCCCGCGTCACATTTTTTAGAAGATATTATACTACTACTTTTTTTCAAATAGAAAAAAAATTCACTTGCTTCTCATTTGGCACCCCTTAAAGGCCAAAACAATGAGAGTCCTGGGGCACCTTAACGGCTAACACATTTCTTCAGGCACAAGCTTTCATGGGCTGGATACCACAGGACTCTCATGGTTTTTGCTGTACCCAGACTAACAGCGCTATCCCTCTGGACATTTCCTTAAAGGCCAGTGTCCTAGGCAATTGCCCAGTTCACCTGTATGGTCGGATCAACCCTGCCTCACAGCAGATACTCAGTGGAAAGAACCATCAGCTTAAATACCAGCTGTTTGGGGATAGGCGGGAGCCAATTTCCTGGGACACCACAACACCCCTTCAGAGCCCCATTGCACCGCCACGTGCGGCAGCACCCGGGTACCCCGGCTGCCACTGGAAACCCTCTGGGCAGGGGGTTGCGCAAGATTTTGGGTGGGAAGCTGCCCCCCATCGGCCCTGGAGACAAGCTGCTGCAAGAAGCGGACTCAGGGCAGCCCACCCCCACCTCCCCCAAGGCTCTGCAGTGGGACCAGGGTCCCCCCACCCAGCTCCAGCTCCCAGGGGGCCAGGCCCCAAGATACCCCCCACTTCTGTGTCCACCCCTCCCTCTGCCCTGCCCCCACTTCCATTCCCCCCCAGGCCTAGTCCTACCCCCATTCCCCACCAGAGGCCCTGCCCCCCAACCCCAGGCCTGGCCCTGCCCCCCCAGGCCTGGCTCTGCCCCCCCAAACCCTGCCCCCACTCCCCCCTCAGGCCTGGCCCTGCCCCCCCAAACCCTGCCCCCACTCCCCCCTCAGGCCTGGCCCTGCCCCCCCAAACCCTGCCCCCACTCCCCCCTCAGGCCTGGCCCTGCCCCCCCAAACCCTGCCCCCACTCCCCCCTCAGGCCTGGCCCTGCCCCCCC
>ML682016.1:481412-509956 GCA_007922195.1 Podocnemis expansa | reverse complement strand
CCCTGCCCCCACTCCCCCCTCAGGCCTGGCCCTGCCCCCCAGGCCCAGGCCCAGGCCCAGCCAGGCTCCGCCCCCGGGCGCCCCTCACCCAGGCTCTGCCCCACCGGGGTGCTGAACGGGTTCCCCAGCAGAAACTCCATCTTGGGATGACAACAAACAACCGGCCTCAGCCCCTGATCCGGCCCCGCAGCTTCCTGAGCGACACCCTCCTTAACCAACCCAGGGCGTCTCCGCCGGCAACGGCCCGCCCCCCGCAACCCCATTGGTCAAAACGCCTCCCTCCCCCAGCCGCATTGGAGAAAAGTGACGCCAATCGCTGACAGACCCCGCCCCCTCCGCCAATCACCGCCCCCTCCCCAGAGCTGAGCAGACACCCCCGGGTGGTGAGTGACACAGCACCTGGACGGCACTCGCCATTGGCCCACCCCGCCGAACCCCCAAGCCGATTGGGCAACGGCTACACCAATCACCTGGAGCGCCGCCCTGTTTGAAACAGCGCCGGTTCTGATTGGGCAACGCTACTTCTTCGCGCTCGGATTGGTGAAGACGCTCCAGGCCCCTCCGCTCGTCCGAGTGGCCACCGAACCGAACTGCGATTGGCAGACGAGGCCTGTCACGTGACAGAGGGGCCTCGCCGCGCCGGAAGTCACATGACTCTGCTTAGCGACGGCACAGGCTTCCTTAGCAACGAGCTAGGTTTTGGTGCCCATGGTGTGGGGCGAGCTGGGGGGCGGACGAGGCTGGGCCTGGGCTCCGGGAGCCGCCTTCACCCGCAGCCTACTGGGCGTCGTGGGCTCGGACCGGCTGCCTGAGCTTCTGGGGAGGTAGCAGGAGCTGGATGGGCGGGATGTGGGCACCTGGTTTGGGGGGGTGGCTGCATGGCAGGGTGGGGGGGTAAGCGAGTGGGGGGGTGCTGAGGGGACAGCCTAGGCTCCCCAGCGTGTGTGAATTTCCCTTCGCATCCAAGTAACGACCAGTGGCGGTGGTGTTGGGTGGGCCTGGTTGGGCCATGGCCCGCCCACTTTGAAAGCAGCCCCCTCCCATTAGATGTTAAGCAATTTATCCTGTGTTTTTATCAGCCTCTGTTTAATTTGTGACACAGCGCTTGCGCCCACCCATGTCAACCAGAGGCCCTGCCAAAAAATTAGTTCTGGCTACCCCTCGGGTAACGCCAGCATTTGCAGTGTTGGTTTGGCGTTTCGAGTTGACTGACCCGTTCCTGCGAGTTCTCACCTGGACACATATACATCTCCTGACAGATGCATCTAGTCTTGTTAAGAGGTGAAACATAGCCCAGCTGCTTGTTTAATTTGCAACACAGAGGTTCCGCCCACCCATGTCAACCAGAGGCCCTACCAAAATTCAGGGCTATGCCTCAAGTAATACTAGCATTTGCAGTGTTGGTCTGGCATTTCAAGTTGGGTGACCTGTGTCTGGGAATTCTTACCTATACACATATCCATCTCCTGACAGATGCATCTAGTCTTAGTAAAAGGTGAAACTTAGCCCAGTGTGAAGGGCCTACAGAAGCTCTTATTAACACTGAGTTCAAATGGTGAATAAAGGCATGTATGTACCATCTCCAGTAGGGTGACTTTTACCCATAGATCATTGCAGTGGGATGATGGGCCCTCTTCTGCTCCTATGGAAGTCTGTGGCAACTGCTCATTGATATTTGTGGGCAAACAACAGGCCCATTAGCTCTCTTCCATTGATTTTGCTTAATTCTGTAGCCCTTCTTCATGGAAATTTCTCCTGAAATTCATTGCAGGTTTTCCACGTGATACCAGAATCAGGCACATAAGTTTGACCGCACTCTGCTCCTGAACTGGGTAACTGTTTGGTAAGGTCTAATAATTGTGAATACAGGGAACAGGATTTGGCTCTCTGAATATCACACTGTGTTATTGTTTGTTTGTATATTGCGTGCAGTTCAGTGAACACATTGAAAAAGGTAACCTTGGGATTCTGTTTGTTCTGCTCCCGGCGGCCTCTTTCATCTGAAAATGAGTCGGTTATACGATACCATAGAGCCAAACGTGATCGACGAAAAGATGCTTCAAAAAGCTGTGGAAGAGCAAGGGCCCCAAGAGGAATTAGGACTGCTTGCCAAAAGGGAAGGCATTGATTTCAGAGATGTCACACAGCTACAGCTTGATTTTAGAAGTAAGTTATCAGATTTATTTTTTGCTAATAGAATAGTAGTATGTATGAAATGACTAACTGGCCATTAAATAATTGTGACTAGCTTGGAATTTGTCATG
Source organism: Podocnemis expansa (assembly GCA_007922195.1). Classification (NCBI taxonomy): domain Eukaryota; kingdom Metazoa; phylum Chordata; order Testudines; family Podocnemididae; genus Podocnemis; species Podocnemis expansa. The sequence goes on along the minus strand of ML682016.1, from coordinate 507,692 downwards.
TAAACAGTAAGTGACTAAACTTACATTTTGAGCTGAATCTGTATGAAGTATCAAAGGGGTAGCTGTGTTAGTCTAGTTCAGCAAAACAAACAGGAGTCCAGTAGCACTTTTAAAGTCTAAAGGATTTAAAGGATTTTCTTTCATGAAAGTTCAGGCAATAAATAAATTTGTTAGTCTTTAAAAGTGCCGTCAGACTCCTTGCTTGTTCTTCCGTATGAAAAGTTACAGTAGCAGGGTCTGGATGGTTTAGCTGAAGGGCAATGAGCTATAAATCTTCTCATCTCTGGTATTATTAATTATGACTGTTATGTTTTAACATTTATCTTGTGGTGGCACCTAACAGCCACAAACGTATTGAACCCTGTTGTGGAAGGTCAAATCAAATCCAACCAAAGCCTCTGGTGACCACAAGCTGTCCTCATCTGATAGCGCTTTGTCAGTTTATGGTGGACACAGCCCAGTTCAGAGTGGACAAGTGTCCAATAGTAAAATAAAATCCCAGCGCCCCAATTGGTCCTGACAGACAGATGCATTGAAGGGCTCAGCAAAGACTCCAAGGTTTCTGATTAGGGAGAATGAACTATTCTCTTGCTCCTCCTGGTAGTCATATGTAGGTGCAGAGTTGGGTACGTGGGCAGAGGAGATGTGTGCCCTATTACTATAGATATAGGAATTTGATTCTTCATCACACCAGCAATAAATTCATACACAAAAATTAAAATAAATGGATTTCAGATGTTTGGACCCTGTTAATTTATTTTTTTAAGTTAGGCATGCAGTTATGTGGGCAAAATGTACATTTAATTGGATTATGCAGTCGTCCTGATTGTGTGCATGCCAGTGAGGTAACTGTCTGCAAATGATGATGTCTGATAATTTACATATACTGTTTTCTGATTTGTGTATGCATTTGCTTGCAAGTGGAGTATGTAATCGTGTGCACATTTTTCAAATGCAATTGCATGCCAAATGTTAGACAACCAAGGCATGACTTTTTTCTGAAGGGAAAAGCCTGGGTTGTTGTTTTTTTTTTTTTGTTTTTTGTTTTTTTGGGTTTTTTTGTTTTGTTTTGTTTTTGTTTTTGTTTTTGGTTGGTTGGTGTTTTCCTCTTCTGTATTTCTTCTCCTATTTTTTATCTTGACACCTATGTATGCAAAGAGAATGGGACATGATAATTTCCACAGCATTCCATACCATGACTCCAATGTTTGGTGTAAGCCTTATCAGCTTGCCCTCATGTGTCTAATTTTCTCCAAGAAGCGAAATGCAATAACCCTTGCTTCGCTCCAGATGGAAGACTCTAGGCACATAAAAACTGAACTGTAATTTTCACAGCAGTTCTCATGTGATGGTTCCATAATCTCAGGTGAAGCTCTCACCTGGAGAGCATTACCAAATATGCAGTAATTTTATAATGTAATGTAAAACAAGCTACTGCCTACCATTAGCCTACAACTTCAGAGGAAAGTACTGCCTCATCCCAAGCTTCACTCCTTAAGTTGGAAATTAAAGTCAAGGTCAAAAGCTTTCATGTAGTGAATCCATATAACAACTCTTGGCTGCAGGGTTGTAGTCAGCAGCATCCCCTCAATGACTTCCTTCCACTACCAATTGGTGGTGCAAGACAATGAGGTTACCCCAGCTGCTTCAAACTAAACCTTCATTCAGCCTAAGAACCTTTCAGATGTCTCTGCAGGGCTCTTCACACATCAGTGTCCCATCACAATCTGCTCAAAAATCCTTTTAGAGATAAGATTGGGCATATATCACTAATAAAATATAGCATGTGTGTTACAGCTGAAAGCTGGAACCTGTGAACTGCAGTATTTTTTTTCCCCTGTGGCTTTAGATATCCTGAAGATTGATAACCTATGGCAGTTTGTGAATCTGACTAAACTGCAACTCGATAACAACATAATTGAGAAGATAGAGGCTCTGGATAGTCTGGTTCACCTCGTCTGGCTTGGTAAGAGATAGGATTACGAGGCTGGCTTCACCTTTCACTGGTGAAAATCGTGAGAGGATGTTGCACCTATTCCTTTTTGACCAAAAGAGTGGTGTTTTTATGCAGAGCCTTGAGATAAAGGGAAGAGCTTTTCTTAGGGGTTTTTCAGAAAGGTTGATTGCTGCAGGCTAGAGACAAGGTACAAACTGAACTGCAGGCCCCAGACAGTGACATTTTGTTGAACTGATCAAAAAATTTGCCTGTAAAACTGCTTGACTTCTACTTTTTTCTAGATTTGTCCTTCAACAATATTGAAATCATTGAGGGTCTGGAAACCCTAGTTAAACTGCAGGATTTGAGCCTCTACAACAATAGAATATCTAAGATTGAGAATATGGACACACTCCAAGAACTACAGGTCTTCTCAATAGGAAACAATAATCTAACTACTTTGGAAAATGTAAGAATTCCATTTTTTTGGTCTGTGTTTCCTTCCTTCCTAATCCATCCTCCTACATACCATCTATCTCTCTGTCATTCTTATTTTGGTACTTGCCACTGAATCTGAGCACCTTTTCAAAGGTCTGGTTTTCTCTTCAAAGTCTCACTTTCTCTTTAATCTGAAGTGAGGGTCTAGTAAGATACTCAAATAGGAATTACTTATTTCTGCTAACCTTTCCCTATTATGGATTACTCACTCAGTGGACCAGACCTTGTTACTGTCAACATCAGTGGAAAAACTCTTATTGATGTCAGTGGGAACTGGAAAAGGGGAAGTTTCTTATGTGAATAGAAAACAAAATGTATTTTGGGATGGTTTGATTTTACACTTGGGCCTTTACAGAGGGCAGTTTACTATTCTGAGACCCCTTATTGTGCATTCAGGTAAAGGCTACAGGCCTTCAGACTGTATGTCCACAATAAGAGTTATATTGTATGGATAAGAATCACATAGAGAGTAGTTTCTTGTTCAGATAACACATTTCAACCTTCTGCTACAAAGCTGTTGTTTTAAAATGTGCAACTGTTATCAGAAATTCAGTCCAATATGTTGTGCCAGCTCTCAAAGGATGGTAGCCAAATGAACACCAAGGTGTAAATGTCATGAATCTCAAGGTGTTGCTGCTTGTTATACCCATGATGTTTGGGAATGCATCATATTTTGTCTTTTGGTGTACCTCAGGTGGTCTACCTCAGGAAGTTTAAAAAGCTACGCACATTGAATCTCACTGGGAACCCTGTCTGTGAAAATGAACAGTATTCAATGTTTATTGCTGCTCATCTTCCAGATCTGGTGTACTTGGATTTCAGACTTGTGGATGAGAACACAGTAAGTGCTTCCACCATCCCCTTTATTTAACCATTGGAGACTGGGCACACACTTTACAAAGTGTTCATCTTGCCGGCACTCTGGGAATACACTAGCATTCAAAGGATTAGAATAACTTTATTTTCAGTTGCTGTCTTATTAAACTGCTTCATAGACCAGTTCTCAACCTGCAGCCTGCAGGCCACTTGCAGCCCACTCAGCACACAGCTGAGGCCAATGTGAGATCATCAGGGCCATATATATAGTACACATATTGTGTGGATGTGGTCCATATAATATACAGAGGGCTGCATATGCAGCTCACAGTGGTAAATAGGTTCAGAATGACTGACTTAGACATATAAGAGCCATCAGGAATGTTCTCCTTGTGCCTGATTTTTAACATGCCCAGTAGGGTGACTGATCAGCTGACATGGTGATCCTGCATTAAGGTACTAAGGAATACTAAAGACTTTTTTAAAATGTATGAATCTGAAACTTACTTAACACCGAAACTGGTTATACTCAGGGTACAGATTAAACCTAACATAGGAAAGAAACTGCAGTCTTGAATGTGTTACACAGAGAGCTGTATCTGATCCAGATTTATTAGGAGACTGTGATGGAACCCAAATGTTTGCTTTGTTTGTATTTCCCAGCGAGAACTTGCAGAGATAAAATATCAGTATGTCATTGATGAACTTAAGCAAGGTGAAGCTCAAGCCCTGGCTAAACTGGAGGAAGAGCAGGAGAAACAGAAAGAGTTGGAGTACCACAAGGTATGTTCTGTGGGGCTGATTGCATGTTGGCACACTGCAAGGAAAACAGATATTGACTTCTCCTTCACCCACTAGAAGTTTCAAAGTGAGGTTAACGTTGATTGAGATAAAATGAGGTCGACGGTAATGTCTGTGGTCTGTAAATGTCACCTTTTGAATGAAAACAGAAGCTGCCATGTAATACACATGATACAAAGGAACATAATTCTTTACGATGAACAACAAAATCTACTTGATGGACTGTGATTTAGGGCAGCCCCAGAGTAAATCATACTTTAGATACTTGTCAGCCTGCTGTTAAACACATTCACAGGTCTCATGAAATTGTTAGCATTATTCATAGTGCCTCTTCACAGTAACTGATCAGATAATATGGCAATATTGAATCTTATGGGTGATTCCAAGATCAGGGTTGGGATGAAATGAGAAACAGTCAAGGTATATAATGAGAATGGGATGGAGCAATGCAGAGCCCTCGGGCTGTCTGAGTCTCACCCTCCTGCCTTCATTGATCAGCTAGCAATATAGGCATGCTGCAGGTTTGTTTCCATGCAACTTTCTTGTTCCACACTCTCTGCTTGGCATCTGTGTTGCTTCCTTCTCTACCTGAAGCACATGGGCACAGTAAGGAGCAGAAACTGATTAGAGGAGCACTCCCATGGAGTGGCTGTTGCAGGCCTGTGTCACCTGCACAATGACATGGATTCCTGTGCATTAAGCTTGACATTGAGGAATACCAAATACCTGGAGATAGGATCAGGGAAGAAAGGTCATAGCTGATGAGGTCCTTCATGTCTTCCTTTGCATAGGGCCTCACAACATATGTCCCACTTAGGTTGCATAACTTAGATATCCCATTGCAGGACTACAAAGGGGAGTTGCATTGCTCTGTCACATTTGTTTGATTGGTGAAAGAACCACCATCTAATTCCCATACAGGATGATAAGCTTATCAATGATTGTACAATATTTTCCATAGAAAGCCAAAGTCCTCCCCCATCTATAGAGTAATAATGTCCTGGTCCATTGTTCTGAGATTCACATTCTGCTGCAGGTGGTGCTGTTGTTCAGAACTGAAAAGTTAAGAATGTTGGCCCAGATCCTCAAAGGTATTTAGGTTCTTAACTTCCATTGATATCAATGGACCATTCAGCCTGACTCACTGAACCTTTCTTGGCACTTTGCAAGAGGAAGCAAGGTGTTACTGAGGTGCTACAGCAGCTGATGCACTTTGTTTTTGTTATATTGTACTGACTCTCTCCAAAGGCTGCTTACGTTGAGTACCTGAATGGACCCTTCTTATTTGAGAGTATGTATGCAGAAGATGCAGAAGCTCCCAAACTGGCTTACCTCCCTGGAATGGCTGACCTGCTGGAGACATATCCTTTTTAGAAAAGCTAAGTGAGAAAAGCTAATGACTTTTGTTCCTAAGGATGTACATCAACAGAGAGTCTTCATTTGTTCTTTTTGTACAAAACTGAAAGCTACATTGATCTGAGATTTGAGACTTGCTGTGTTTTATCTTGGACCAGAACCATAAAAGTGTGAGACCATTGACAGTTTCAAGGATTGATGAATTATGAAACACAAAGGCTGTCAACAAATGCTTTGTCCCATTGGCAAACTGGAAACCCCAAATTAGTAAATCCCATTTGTATAAAATGCTTGTTTCAACATGAGAGTCCAGGGTTTGAAAATCACATCATTCTGATTACTGTCTTGCTTTTTCTGCATTTAAGTTATCTTGCCTTCTGGACGTCTAGAAATCAGGGCTTTTGCAGTCTCTTAAAACCTAGCATGCATCTTTCAAAGAGTATACAGCAGCGGCTCTCAACCTTTTGCAAGTTGTGACATGCTTGGTGGCATATCATGACCCACAGGACACACCAGCCCACTCCCTTCGAGCCAAATCCAGCCATCTCCCTGGCTCTCCATGACACACTTACCACTATGTGGTGACACAGTTATGTGTCCCAGCACAGTGATAAAGAACCACGGCTATAGAGCTTTCATTTACATTTGGAGCAGACTGAGAGATAGCAGTTGCTAAAATCTCGTTGCAGTTTATGTGGCATGGCACAGTAAAAGTAATCAGAATTATATAAATCAGATATCTCACACCCTGCCAGTTACATCCAGTGCTGTGGTAGCTGTGTGAGTCCCAGGATGTAGAGAGACAAGGTGGGTGCGGTAATAGTCTTGTGTTGAACCAACTTCTTTTGGTGAGAGAGATGAGCCAGTTAAAAACACTAACCCTGTGGGACTAGTACAAACACATTCCAGGTTAGTACATTTTTATAAACACTGATTCTGATGAAAAAGCAGCTAGCTGTGTCTTTTCTTTTCTAGCTGAGATTAATGGAACATTGTCAAGGCCTCAGATTTGACCTTCCTTATGATTGCTATACACGATTGTCAGGAAAGTTCACCAGAGACTTGTGCAAGAATCCCCTCCCCTCTCACACTCCAGTAGACATTATCTTTGTGGTGCTACCAGATTGGTGAATTTGAGCTTTAGCTGTGGGCTCTGGGGAAACATTTATTGATTTTTGCAAACAATATGCTCACAGCTATGCACAGACAGGGCAGATGCTCCATTCCACTTATACAGCACAGAAGAGTCAGAGGAGGCACATATTGTTTCCTTTTGTGCCTGTCCTGTTGCCCTTTTCACACAGATAAGGTAGGGAAGCCACAGTGTGAACAGATGATGTGACTCAGCTCAGCACCTCAACTACCAGTGGGCTCCATGGAGTTGTCGTTGTTTACCCAGGGTTCCTTGACCCAGCAACGATTAGTCTCAGAGGTATGTCTATAATGACAAAATTAATTTGAATAGTTATTTCAAAATAACTATTTCAATTTTAATTTGAAATAACAATTTAAAATTAGCATTATTTCAAATTTATTATGTCAGATCAAGAGTCCAGTGAAGACTCTCTAATTTGAAATAAGGTAGGAATTCTTATTTTGAAATAGAGTCTTCACTGGACTCTCTAATTCGAAATAGGGAAAAGCAGGCCAAAGGATAGGGCCATTATTTTGAAATAAGCCTATTCTTCAGCTTAGAATGTCTTATTTTGAAATACTAATTTCAAGTTAAGCTCTATTTCAAAATAAAAACAAGTTTTATTATTTTGAAATAGCATTTTGTTATTTTGAAATAAATGATTATTTTGAAATAACAAAATGCCTGCATGGACAGGAAAAAAAAGTTATTTTGAAATAAGCCTCCTTATTTCAAAATAACTTCTTGGTGTAGACATACCCAGTGAGTTGGTATCAGGAAACCAGCCCAAGGAAACGTGGCATCTCTGCCTGCTCTGTGCCTGGCACAGGCAAATCAAAACCAAGTGCTCTTAATTTTTAAGCTTTACTTTACTGGTCTCCAGCAATCTCCACTGGAATTCAATTACTGGAAGTCTCCACTTGTTAGTCTCAAGCACATACAAATACAATAGATGGTTAGAGTACCCAAAACTTGATAGCTGCTCCAAATTCTGAGGTAATATTCAGGTGAATGAGTCCTTCTGTCTGCACCTGGAGATCCTTCCCAGTGTGTCCATGAAGTAATCTGCCTGACTCAGACTTGCTAGCTCCCTCTCATACTCCCAAAGTTACAGAGACATGTCAATCAAGTGAATGTTACATCGCTGACCAACCAAATCAATCATTGGGCAAAAGCAGGAGTTAGAGACCTGTCCCTTAAAAATATAAATATATATATGTAATATAGTTAGATGAGCAATCTTAAACTCTAAATGTCCGCATACCAACAACTCTAAAATATATCCAGACTTTCTGTTTTTCACAAACATCTGCCCCAGCATATTCAGAGAGAGAGAACACACAAAGCCACACTCACTTCAGTGTTCACGGTCTACCCCCGTCCCAATTTGCCTAGTTATACTAAATTGCTGCAAAGGCCCAAAAATGGCTAAAAGCAGCAAGAAACATAATTGATAGTCCATCCCAATAACTGGCCATGGCTTGGACAATGGCTGCTTGCTAAAATGCCCCTGTTCAGTAGACAAGATGCATTGCCTTCAGGTTGGTAGAAAGAAGCTAGACACAACCGAATAGTGTTGATTATCTTGCAGCCATGCTTAGCCTGTTGACTCACTCAACTATCAGAGATTACTTACCTTGACTCTGGCTTCAGATACAAAAGTAAATTTACATCAGTTTGCGAGAACCTCTTTGCCTATGGCCTCAAACAGCATGAAAAGCGAAAAGCGGAAGTCTCAACCTTCTATGAGTGCCTTCGAGAAGCAATAATGGACAGTCAACAGCAAGGCAAAAAAATAATCCTGGATTTTGAAAATAGCAGCCAGGGGGTATTTGATTACAGCTTTTATTTGTTGAAATGATTGCTGTTGATCAGAGGCTAGAGTCTGATCTCAAGAATGTACAGAGTAACTCCACTGAGATCAGTTCACTGACTCCAGGTTTACATGAGGGCAAGAGAAATAAGAATTTGGCACCAGATCTTACTGTATAGATTTATGGGCTTATCTACACTTAAGGGCTTGACACTGTTAACTAACATACTATTGAGCATAATTTAGCACTTGGTATAGGCAAGGACTGGCGTATTTAGAATCACATCTGCTGGAAGTGGTTAAAGCTGGCTTCTGAGGCTAAGCATAGCCAGTTAATATGATTTTAAACATGACAGATCTTGTCTCTACTGTGCAGAAGAGCTGTCAAAGATTTTTAATTGAACCCACCCCCAAGTGTTGTGGTGTTTTGTTTTAAATAAAATTAAAATGTTCACCAAAAAGCTTCTTTTGAAGATTTTCATGAAAATTTTAAATTCAGAAGCTTTTGGTTTTTAGCTTTTTGGTCCATACCCACATTCTGTACTTCCACTGGAAAAGGAAAAACTGACATTATGATTATTTATTCAAGAGACAAGATGGGTGATGTAGTACGTTTTATTGGACCAACGTCAGTCGGTTGGAGGGACAAGCTTTCCAGCCATACTGAGCTTTTCTTCAGGACTGGAAACCTTGCAAGCTTATCTCTCGCACCAATATAAATTGGTCCAATAAAAGATACGGCCCCACCCTCTGTGTCTCACTAATATCCTGAGACCAACACAGCTGCCACAACACAGCAATTATTTATTCAAATAATTTTGGTTTCAATTAATTTTGTATTAAAAAATCCATTTAATATATTTGAATGAGAAAAAAAATGTTAATTTTGTTGCAATATTTTGGCAGTGAATACCACTTTTCAACCATCTCTGCTTTCCAGGGAGCTGCAGCTGCATCCCTGGGGATGGTAGGGTCATTGCTTCTCACTACATCCCTTTCTAACTGCTTAAAATAGAGGGGCAGTTATTTTTGTTTCTAGAGGTCTGTTGAAATATAAGCTTGGCTAAACCCTGGCCAAGTGCTTTGTCAGCTGTACAGAAAAAGCTGCTCAGGATTGTCTTCAGTGAGATCCCCAATGCTCAGCACCTCTGAAAATGAGGCTGTTTTTATTTTGATGCCATGTAAGAAGGTGGCAGGATGCTGACTAACTCTGTTAGCAGGTGCCTGGATCCTGTTTGCAGGGGCTGTGTATATTAATGATGATTCATACTAGCAAGGGGACTTAACTCCAGCCAGGGCATAAGAGGGATTGAGGCCTGAGAAATGCTGAATGGAAATCCTAGGGGAAGGAAGAACAACCTTGGGGGAGCTGTAGGGTACATTCAGGATCCCATTGTGCTAGGTGCTATATAAACATAGAACAAAAAGATAGCTCCAGCCCTCAAGTGTTTTTATTTGTGTTGCCTATAAATCCACATTCAAAGTAGGGATCAATTTGGATGTGAGGCAGTGTCTTATCTGTGTACTGAGAGCAGCACAGGAACTCTGTGTGCTTACCAGCTTAAAAAACAGATTTAGGTGCTGGATTTAGGCACCTTGTTGCATCTGAAAAAATTTGGACCTAAGCGAGTTGGTGAGGGTCACGGTCAGCCACAAATGGATCTTTCACACATAGTAATATGAGTTTAAAAATGGGTAGGAGCAGGTCAAATGAACTAACTGCAAGATGGCGCTGCTTGCTATGAAATCAGTTAAGGAGGAAAGAATTCTGCCAAAACCCTAAAACAGCAGGTGTTGTTAACCAGAGCATGGTTTTAATTGCTTAGGACCTCCTGGTTTGCTTACATTATAAAAAGAAATGCCCCCTTTACCATTTCAGTGTGTCCATAATCTCATCTGATTTACACACAACCTTCTGCAATTATTCTTGCCTAATTTTAGCGCCTTGTATTGGCTCAACTGTGAGGAGCAGTAGGCATCTTCCAAATGTATTTTAATACTAAGATTTCAGTAGGAGATATTTGTTACAAAGACGTGATTTGAAAATAACTTTGGCTTAGCATATACATTGCTTAACAGTCAGAAGATTGTTGACCTGAGAGATGAATATTGATCGCTGAGAGACTGATGTCAGAGTTTAACTCTGAAGAGCAAAATTTATTGTCCTTCGCTGTAATCAGAAGTCCTAACCGACATGTTCCATAGCCTCTGAGTGCAAAATCCTGGGTTAACTGAAGTCGGGCAATATTCTCCTTGACTTCCAAGAAATCAGGAGTTAGGCTTGCACTTCTTTATGAGGAGTAACTGGAAATCTCTCCCCTATGGCCATGAATTTCAGCAGCTAACTGATTTTCCTTTGACACAAACTTTCTAAGAGCGAGATGAGGCAGGTTGTCTAGAGAAAAAGCCAGTTGCATTATGGCAAGGGAATAGAAGTTTTCACACCTTGGTGCAGTGGAATCTGGTGGGTTAACATTGTGGCAGACACCTCAGTAATATGGACTTCTGAATACATAAACCACAGTTTCTTCTCAAACAATCGCATTTCATTTCAGCCAGTCATGACCCAGAAGTTTTCTCATGCATGTAGCAATAACAGTTAATTAAACTGTAATAGAATGGGGAACATAAATGATAACGTTGGTTTCTCTGTTTAGCTATTGGATGTGGTTCAAAACATGAGCAATTTGGAGATTGCGGAGTCTAAACTTGTAAAGTACAATGAGGACATCAGTCAGCTTTCGGATACACTTATGACCCTGGAAATGCAGACTGTTGATCAGCTAGAGGTAAGACAAGGGGATATATCTGCCAAGCCTCAGCTAGAGAACACTGGGGCTGATGCACCTTGTGTAGTCCCAGCTGTGCAGAACGAGTGTAGAAATCCACTAGTGTCTGACACTTTTATTTGCAGTCTGCATAGAAGTATGTGAAGTGCAAGGTGGTGAAGAATCAGGCCCAGTTGTTTGTGTGTTGCATCAGCACTTACTATTCACCCACTGCTATTGTGAATGAGAGCACAGGCTTTGGCTAAAGAGTCATTCAGGGGGTTATCAGGCCATTTTTGGACCCGTCTATGGAAGCTGCCCCCAGTAAGGGACATATTTTCAAGGCTCTAAAAGAGTGCTCCTTCCAAAGGCATCTCTATACTCATGCCCCAAACCCAAGTTAACCCACTTTCTCGAGCACCCCACAGTGCGCATGACAATGGTAGACAGTAGCAGAGTTCAAACTGGATGCTTAGCAGCTTGGGGTTGCAGGGGGAGGTAATTTATTTATTTCAATGGTTATCAAAAGCTCTTGTAGAAATATCAGAGGTGCTTTTCACATGCATGTGAGGCACCGGCAGGTTTAATCATTCTATTGGGGACATTGGGTGAAAGCAGAATTTGTACCACCTATCTCTGAGAAAGGCAACAAGCAGCAACACCAGTCTCCTAGGATTTAAACAAAAGCTCTCATAATCCCAGCCATTAGTTTTGCTCCTGATGGCAGAATCTTCAACAAGGCAAGAAGCCTCAAGTCTCATGAACGGAATATGAGTTGCTGAGATCTGGCTTTATTTTGAGACAAAATGTTCTCTAGTCATACTGTAGCTACCAGGTTAGACATTCAAAGTGATTTGATGGTGAAATACCCTGATCCCGTGATAGAGGCATCGCTCCATCAACTTTTCCCAGTAGGATTGATTCTCATCTCCCCTGACATTTGCATATCGGTGTAGAAAAGCACATGCCTTTTGGTGCTGCAGAACCATTAATTTGTAAGTACCTTCAGTCTCCACCAGTGCAGTTAAAACTAGTGGATCAGATGAAAAGCATGCTGCACTTAAGACTCCATGGTTTTAATCTGTGTTGCATGTATATGTTTGAGTATTTGATAACTTTCCCCCTTTTTTTTTGGTCATGTTAAGGAAATAATAAAGGATTTTGAAAGGAACATTGCTGACCAGATATCAACATTTATTGAGGACGTCCAAGGGATATATCCTTTTGACAGTCTATTGGCCTGGAACTCTTTTAGTTCTGACCCACAATGTACGTGTTGCTTCACTTACAAGACACCTGTGAGGCCCAGGAATCAGCACTCACTGTGTGGAAATGGACTGCCGTTTATTAATGTGTTGCAGGCTTTGATTGATTAATTCTTAGGAGCATTTCTCTGTTAATGAAATACAGGCTCTGCTCAAATGCTTCTCTACTATATTCTCAGCCAGACAACACAATTAAGGCCTGCTACACAGCTCAATGATGAGGATGTAATGAATGAGACATACAAAGGGCAGTTAGACACTTACACTCACTGAAAATCAATGGGAGATAGGTTGCTAGCTGTCCTTTATGCCTTTGAAAGTCCACCTTCTATTTCTCAGCAAACACCTGGTAAATCTGGCTGGGAGATGATATCTCTGTGTGGCTGACATTTTAATAGGTGAAATATCTAAAACACCACATGTAGGGTCTCTTTATGCCCCAGTTGGTGTGCAGCTTTAGGACAATAGCCTGCTTCCATTTCAGAAGTGGCTGCATTGTAGTGGCCGTTAACATTTATTTTTATGTACACAAAACTCCTGGCTCTGTGCAAGTGTTTGTCCCATTCAGAGATGTACATACACAAACAAAAGCCTCTCTGAACTTCCAGTGCAAATGACCCTCAGTGTCAGGTCTGTATAAGGTAACACAGTGAAGGCAATGAGAGAGAGGTATTGCTTCTCAGATCAGAAGGATGTGCCCACAGCTAGCTGGGTATCAAAAGTGCTTGCTTGCGTGGAACGTCATTCTGTTGGTGTCAATCAGTCATTGTACAGCACCAAGTCCAGCCTGTCAGAGGCAGATGATTTGACAGGCCAAATGCTACTGTTCTTTCTTAACCCTTTCCTGTACGATGGCTCAGTGCCGGGATCTAGAAAACCATCACCACGAGAAACTGCTGGAGATAGCAATCAACACACTGGAGAAAATCGTCAAGAGTGAATTTGATGATGAGATGCCAGATGATGTTCGACTGGTGAGGCCCCCCGTTGTGTGTGCAACTCAGTCTCTTCGAGGAAGCAGGGATCCCGTGTGGAGGAAGAAGGGAACACAGCATGTTCCCATCAGCATTGCGTTTCAGAGACCCAGGATCATGTGAATTATTCTGCCAAAGCTAGATGTAGTTTCCTTTCAAAGTACCCCTAAATAAGAAGGTCATGATTCATCAGTTGAAAAATAGTGGCTGAAACTTGCTGAAGCTGTTGTCTTGATATGGTCAAACATCAGCACAGCACAAGGCACACACTCCTTTGGGATCTCAGGAGCCTTGCCTCAGGTTTCCCCTCAAGTTCGTTCCTGCTGAGGAATGAGAGGTACCTCCCTTGAGTACTCCACAGAGTGCACCCACAAATTCCCTCAGGTACTCCACCGAGAGTGCCCACAAATTACCTTAGGTACTTCCACAAAGAGGAGCACCCACAAATAAGCTCCAGCCACTTCTTCTCAGGCATGCAGCCTCCCCTCCAAAGCATGGAATCAGCATGGATGAGACACCACGTGACCCCCCCTCAGCTTACAAGGCAAGCATGACAGCAGGGCAACCAGGCCAAATCTGAAAGAATGGCATTGCCAGCTGGCACACGGATTGTAGCGCCACTATAAAGTTGCTGTGCATGTTAGAAGTTATGGAGTGCATTAAAAGCCTTGGTGACCACAAAGCAAAATCACAGCCCAGCTCTTTCATATAACTGTCCCCATAAGGCAATGGGGCTAGATAAACTGCACTCCTCAGCCTGCAAGGGCAGCTCCATTGGGCCTGGGGAAATTGGTGACTGCACTATACTTTTCCACCAGGAATGAAGGCCTATTCTGGCCAGGGCTCTAGAAGAGCCCTGCTTGTGAAGTGACCCAGGAGAGGTGCCTGACCTGACTTGCTTAGCTCTGCCCCCTCCCAGGTCAGCATGGTTCCCTTCAGGCTGACCTCTAAACCTTCCAACACAGCAGTAGTTTGGGGCAGTGTACATTCCTGCATTTCCTAGATTTCCTGACCCCATTAACCTGTGGGCCAAATGTAACCCAGCTGCAACATCTTTAAAGTCAGTAGAGTTGCACCTGCTTCCTCTGGGCTTTATTTGGCTGTGCACTTTCCAGTCCCCCCAGAGATCACTCAGTCCACATGAAGCACAGAAATTCAGTTCCACAAAGGTCCTTCAGCTGAGCCCTTTTCTTTTTTTTTTCTCTAGTTGTTCTGCACATCTAGTTTTGAACCCTGCTGCTTTTGTGTGTAAAATCCATGCGTCTTATCGCTCAATCCATTTCCCTCCCTAGCTTTTTGTGGACAAAGACACCATCGTCAATGCAGTGAATGCCTCCCACGATATCCACCTGCTGAAGATTGATAACAGAGAGGATGACATTGTCACCAAAGCCAACAGCTGGGCCTCCTCTGTGATTGATGAGGTAAGCAAACCCCTCAACTTGAGGGGTAGAACCCTGCTCAGGCACAAAGACAAGCAGCAAGGCAATGAAAGCCTAGCAACTGGCAGCGTCTTCCTAGTACAGTGGTCAGAGAGGCACTGGGATCCAGCCAATGGATCTGGGCCACTGCCAAGAAGTGAGGGGCTTGAGGGAGGCCTTTCCTTACTGTAAGCTGGGCCCTCTGCACTACAGAAGGTGACTGAAGGTTTGAAACAAGCCCCAAGACTCACTGTCTGCTCTCACTCTCCTCAGGTTCACAAGAATGAGATCAGCAGAAACCGCAACCGAGTGAGAGAGATCCATCAGTACATCGACCATCTGCTGGAGGAGCTAGACAACGTGGAAAGCCTGGAGCAGATGGAGTAGGCCTACCTGCCGCCAGGACAGTGGCTCCCAATAAGACACAGATCTTGGGGACCTAACAGGTGCGCCTCACCCTCTCTGAGAGCCTCCCCTGTAAAGACTCGCCCATGGTGATGTTTCATTGGGGGGGGGGTGTCTCCCGGTTCCCCCCAAAATGATACACAAATAAAATACCATTTGAGTCTGGAGAAGCTGAGGATTTCCCTTTGAGGCTCACTGTGACTGGTGGCCCAAATCAAAGGCAGCTCAAACAGCTGGGTACTAAATGAGCCATGGGTTGAGAAGCCATGATTCACTCTACCACACCAGGCCATGCCTGCATGAGCAGTGTTAGGAGCCTGAGACAGATACAGCAGCTGTCAGGGGGTGTGTTGGGGAAGATGCTCTCCCATCAGACTAACTCCACCTGCCCACTGCACTCCCATAGCCTCCTCTTTCCTTTGTCGCACAGTAGGGCAGCTTCCTGCAGAGTGGCCTCTCACAAGAGCTGAGAGGGAGATTGATTGCTCTGCAGCTCACCCACTCCTGCTCAGTGCCGAGTCATTAATTTCCCTCTGAGCTCAGCAACAGCTGCACTTCCTTTGCAGGCAGCTCTGGCTGGAGGCGTGTCGCTGGAGACGGGAAACCCATCCTTGAATGCAGCATGTGGCAGTGCATCGTTTAGGAAGGGGACAAATACCCCAAGACTTCCCTTCCCCCTTTCAAGGCATTAGCTCTGCCCATGGCCTGTTTGAATTTGTTCTGGTTTAGATGAGAAAACAATATCCTCCCTAGGGCTAGTTTCCTCCTGCGGCTGAAAGGTTCTGGCTTTTCAGCAGAGCTAAGCACTCTTGGCTTGAACTGAAACCAGCGGGATCTGCAGGTGCTTGGCTCCTCTGGAAAGCAAAGCTGTACATGGGGCAAGCTGGGCACCCAGAAGTGAAAGGACCCCAAATCTGGGGTCACTTATGAAAATGCCAGCATTACTGGTTCCTCTGAGTGTTAACTGGAAATGCAGCTGTTTCTAAAGCAGAGGGATTCCAGGGGTGAGGTCTTCATAGCAACTGCCCAGTGGACATTTTCTTCTCCTTTAAGAGTGTGAAGCCTTCAGAGACAGGACAAAATGAAATCCCCCGAGCCAAACACCCCTGAATTTTGGGATACAGGGAGGGTAAGATCAGGAGGCAGCTTGGGCCTGCTCCTTTGTTCAGGGAGGTAGGGACACTGAAATCTCTAATCTTATGACCCTGCTCAGTATGGAATAGCAGTCCCACTGAAATCAGTGGGTTTGTTCCGAGTCCATAGCTGAGCACATGCATAAATCTTTGCAGGATTGGGGCCTCGTACCATTAGAATTAGTCAAAGACAATCCCTTATGCCCTCAACTCATGAAAATAAAAATCCTTATCATAAACTAAGCAAGAGGAAGCTCCTGTCCAGTCCTTGCCTAGCAGGCCGATGCTTGCAGCTGAGCACAGATCTTTGATCCTCAAGCAGGGACACAGAGGAAGCCTGAGGGCAAGGAAACAGACACAGCTGTCAGTCAGCGATGGCTCTGCCTGGCAGTTATCTTGCCCCCCAGTGCATGTCTCCGCCTGCAGCTGTCTGCAGGCTCACACATCCCACAGGACGGTGGGGAAATACAAATAACTGACCACATGCACTGGCTTGCAGCATCCAGTAGGAGACACCTTTAATTAAGCTGGGAAAGAGACCGGCTTTGTGTAGGGACAACACATTACTGGTGACAGTTACAGCTGTGTCTTGTCTCCAACCGAGATGACTTTGGATTTTGGCAACAAATGTGGACCAGAGGCAGGCAAACACCAAGATGGACACACACTAGGATGTGTGCCTACCCTTACCAAAGCCTTTTTGTTGGGGTGTGAGGCACACGGCTGGGAGCCTTGGTGGATGAGGTGTAGACTAGCGATTGTTCTGACCGATTATAAATCTGACTAAGCACCAGGCTGTGGCAACAGCCAGCATTGAACATTTTGTGGGGCTGAAAATAGGTCAGACTGCATTTCCTTTATAAGAAGAAAAGCAGAGCTGCTAAGGGTCACTGCTAAGCCCCAGCACTTGCCATAGTGAAGGAAGAAATGGCACGGCTAGGAACCATTGTAAAGCCATGACCTCTCAGCACCAGCTCCCCCCCCCCCCCCCCCCCAGGAACACCATACTGGCAGGGACAGGAGCAGTGCTGGTGCCGGCCAGCAACTCGAATCCTCCACACTGCATTTATAAACTGTACTGGGGATTCTCCAACTCAGCCTGATGCATTGCTCCCCAGAGCCTCAGTCCTGCAGCAGCTTATGTTTCACAGTTGAGCTCTCTGAACACAGGTGAGCAAAGAGGACACCAGCGGCTGTACGAGCACGCAACTCATACATGTCGTAGTCATGGGCCCATTCCACATTGCCCCACCGCTGGATCTGAGAGAAGAGAGACCAGTCAGTTCACTCAAAAGTTAGCTCTAATAGGGATTTGCACAGCAGAACTTCTTGGCCAGCATTTTCCTGTCTGTGAAATGGGTAATACCTCTCCGGAGTAGAACAAAGCTTCCCTAACCAGCACCTCATGTGAAAGGGGCTACAGAAGGCACTGTGTGATAGCCTGCTCCAAAGCTCATTGAAGTCAGAGTAGGAAGACTTCCATTAACTTCACTGGACTTCAGGTCAGGGATGGTTCTTTGCAAGGACATGGCTGCCTGTTCACAATGATCACCATAGCATGGCAAAGTGCTCAAGGCAGGTCAATACACAGAAACAACCACCATTCTTGGGCTTTGTGCTGTTAGTTAGAAGAGGGCAGAAAAACAGGATTCCAGCTTCTGCAGAAGAAATCCACAGCCTTCAGCCCTTAAAGAACTGCCAGCTGTTCCTCATGTGACCTATATGGCTGAATATTCGAACCACGTTGACCAGAGGGTGCCTGAATGTTTTCTGTAACAGCAGGCAATTCCCTTGCCAGTGATCTGTGCTGGGAGATCACTTGTCGTGCAAAGATTATCACTATTTGAATCTCAGGGTTGCTCTAGAACAGGGGGTCTCAAACCTGCAGGCTGCATGCGGCCCCGGAAGTTATTTCCTGCAGTCTGCAACGACACTATTGTTGTTGATATTTGCAATATTGTATGAAAAGGTTTCAGTGGTGCAGCCCTCGGGCTAACGTACTATTTCTCATGTGGCCCTCATGGTGATTTGAGTTTTGAGACCCCTGATCTAGAACATAATTTACCTGGTATTCTTCCTCCAGGCGAGAGAGCAGCACGGCTTTTTCTACCGTAATGTGCCTTTCCATCAGTCCCAGGGACAGAATCAGAGATTTCAACTGTGTGATCATATATTCTATACCTGGGAGGGGAGAAATATCAAACACAAACCACAATGATTTATGTGAGGTAATGTCAGCATCCTCATACCTTCTGAAGGTGCAGTCAAGGCATAACATGTTCCTGCAAGATCAGATGCCTGGATGATCCCTCACACACTGGATGCATGCACTCCACAGAGTCAATCCACAGCTAATATATAAATGAAAGTCCCTTGGCTACCCAGGATGCACTGTTTCTGTGATGCTGCATCTCTGCCTGCAAATCACTTCCTCTAGTTCTGAAACACACTCCAACAATGTAATCATGTCACATTGCTGGATACAGAATTGGACAGATTCTCTTCTTTGGGATGGTAGAGCTCATATCTTATTGCTGAAGAGCTGGGGATGAGATCCATAAACAGACACAACCACTTAGGAAAGGGAGAGAGGAAAAAGGGACCTGATCCACAGAGATGCTGAGCATTTGTGACAAACTCAATGTGTCATTGAAAATCAGACCCACATACAGGGCAAGGAGAGGAGATGAAGCATGAATCATTCTCAATCTCAGCTAAGTCAAGGCCAGATTCAGGATCCATAGTCAAAGTACTGCCCAGGAAATCAGAGGTGAGGCTAGCAGCCTTGCTGTGCGCAGCTGAAGACAGATGTGCCAAAATACCAACCAACAGTAGCACCCCCAACTTTACCCTACAAACAAGTTGTGACCGAAAGGTGACCAGAAATGTTTGTAAGAAGAATTGGGAAGATTCTGCAAAGCAGAACAGAAAGCATACTTTTCTGTTAGGAATTCATTCAGTATCTCTCATCATCTTCATATGAGGTAGCCAGAAATTCTAATGTGTTTCTAATCTTCATTTACTGCATTTTTATTTTGAAGAAAGAATGAGACGAGGAAAAATTTGGAAACCTGTCAGGGTGAAAATCCATTTTAAAAAATTTACCACTAAACTCAAAGAGTTTATAGTGTCCTAGGCACTTCTCACCATTTATTTTGTTTATTCACATCATCTTGTGTTTATTCACATCTTGCACTTCAAAGAGTATGAGCAATGAGAATGGATTAATTAGTTTCACCTGTGTTTCCAGTTGGATTCTCTTTATGGATCTCATTCAGCTATGTAAGAGTAGAACAGCTGGGCTGCAAATAACCACAGCTTTTACATTTTAAATCTAAACTCAAGGGGTTTTAGTTTACTGGAAGAGGGGGAAAAAATCATGAAACCATAAAATCATTTCTATGCATTTAGGGTTTCAGATCTCCCTCACCTCCTGGCTCTCCACCCCCCACCCCCCGGGGGGGGGGGGGGGGGCAGAGGGGAGGAAGAGGCAAAATTTTGGATCAAAACCACCTGAAAGTGTCATATTAAGGAAAAAAAATTATACTTCTGTAGTTCTAAGAGACTGAATTAGGACCTGGTACAATAGACACTGTACAGGGAAGAGACAGCGCCTGCTGGACAGAACTAGAGCTAAAGGTCTAGCCTGGATTTATTTATTTAAAAGCACAATCCCTCATTGTTTCCCCCACATAAAGTCTCCCCTTCTTCCTCAAATGTTTCTATTATGCTGGTTGCTGCACTGAGAGACAGAAAGGCTTACATGCCAGCAACGCTTTGTGTCTCTGGATGGACAGACGCACCAGACAAATCGTCCTCTTTACCTTGCAATGCCCACATGTTGTAAGATGCCAAGTGGCTGGTGAAAATGTCTTTGGTCCTGGCTGGGATGTGGGGCCCCATAATGCTGGAAGAGGAACCAATCTCCACATCGTACCTGGAATGAGACAGACAGTGCCAGACAAACGATTAGTCATTGAGACACGTGGGCCTCGGTATCATTACAAAGCAAGACTCTGGCTAAACTAAGACCAGACACAATTCTCACTGATGTTGAGTGGGGTTATATCTGCTTTTGCAAGGGCCAGATTTGCCACTCAGGGTCTATGTGGGAACATTTTCTACCCCCGCAGCCCTGCTCGAATTCCTTTCCAGAGCCTGTCAGTGCAATTTTGCATGTGCAGCAACAGCTGATCTGGTTTATGGATCTTGTAAGCCTGATACCTTTCTTCCTCCATGGGCTGAAAAAAAACCCTGAAGGGATCACCAAGACATCACACTAAAGGCTGGCCAACAGCAACTCTTCACTGCTGGAGAACTGAAACCCCTTAGAAACTATCTCTGCCATCCAAAGACCCTCAGTGCCCTACAATGCCCATTTCATGGCCCGACACGCTGGAAGCAGAACAGCTTGTGACTGATTCTCAAAGCAGTGCCGTGACAAGCACACTGAGAATATTACAGGGAGGGAAGCTAGCAAGAGCAGTGCAAAGTCTTTGGCTTCTTACCTCTTCTCAGCCCACTCAACAATGGGATCCCATTCACTCTTCTGCAGTTCTACTAGGGAAGCCGGCTCCTCTACCCTGTAGCTAAGACATTGCAACAAGGAAATAGGCATCACCAATAAACCACTGGCCTTCTTCACGCAGTATGTGAACCAAACTCAAGTGGCAGCTAAGCCTGTTTTGGGGATGGTGGGGAGAGCCCAGTACTGATGTTAAGCTCCAAGGCAGCAGATACTGTGAGCTAAGGAAAGGATGAGTTTCCATTGACAACCCTCCCCCAGTTCCAGAGCCCTCTTCTGGCCAGACCACCAGTGAGCTCTTGAGCCCTCAAAAGAGAGGTGCTGATCCCACAGCCCTACCAACATTTAAAGGTCAGATACTGTGAAATAACATGCTGGTCTGTGCCTGTGTCTTCCTGAAATAACTGCAAGGCAGTTCACAGCCTGGAAAATCCAGCTCCCTGCCCACTGGAGTGCCAGCCTACAGCTCTGCTTCACATCGCTAGAAACCTTTGCAGCAGCAGGCCAAAGGTGATTCACTTTTACAGATGGGGAAACTGAGACATAGAGAGAGCTATTGATTTGTCCACTGTCGAACTAGCCAGCAGTTGATTTCAGTACATACTGGATCGGGCCCTAAAGTGGCTGTAGGATGAGGTGCTGTCCTGTGGTATTTGTGCCAACCACCCATCTTAATGTGCTTACAAATCTCTAGTCTTCCTTCCTGCCTTCCCACTAGGAAGATGCAAAAACCCATAATAATGTAACGAGACTGGCTTAGCTTCTAAGCCAGAGGCTCCCCTAGTGAATATCAAGCCCAGACAATTTCCTACCAGACAGTATCTGTTTCCAAGAACTTCAGAGCTGCTCTGATCAGCTGATCT
Organism: Podocnemis expansa; assembly: GCA_007922195.1. NCBI lineage: Eukaryota > Metazoa > Chordata > Testudines > Podocnemididae > Podocnemis > Podocnemis expansa. Next base: position 485,983 of record ML682016.1, on the reverse strand, counting down.
TTGCTTCGCTGAGATGGATTGTCCAAAACTGTGTAGCACAATGTGGTCTGCAAGACAAAAGGCAATTAGACCAGCCAGAGACCTGGGGGAGGGGACCACAGTTCTGATTTCACAAGCACCCAGACAACAGCTGAAGGACCCTTGCTGTGCTAGAGAGAGAGTAAGGAACAGAAATGCAAAGCTAGGCCTGAGAGGCTTATGAGTCAAAACCCATGATGGGAATCTTCCCAGTTTTGGATCAGGCACATGGAGTGGTTCTACGAGCAGTGACAGGCTGGTAGCATGCTGGAGGCCTCAGGGCTGGGAAGATGGCTGAAGAATGGAGTTTGGCCTACATTACGGGGCAGTTGTTAACCCTGAGTTAATAGCTGCTAGCAGATGAGGCCCCAGCAACATGGACCAGGCAAAACCCAAGACAGTGTTAAAAAGACAATTACCAGATTCAGCCCCTTTGTTTATTTAACTCAGAGATGTGTCTTGGAGAGACTACAGCTCCCAGCATGCTGTGTTCCACCTTCCGCCAAGATGAGGCTGAGGCACTGGCCCCAATGAAAACACTTGTTAGATTCCTCCAGACCCCTGGGCTCACTGTGGAGCAGGGCTAGCTTACCAGATGCATGGTGTAGAACTTGATGGTGTCCTGCTGGGAATCCCATTCCGTTGCAACAGCAATTGCCAGGGCCTCACTGGGGACAGTGAAGAGTTTGGCCTGGGGAGTTTTCAGCTTCCTGTGGTCCAGGTTTATTTCAAAGCCGCCTGTGGGATGAGATTAGAAACCCGGGAGGATTACAGGGGAAAGTACTTGAGGGATCCGTGTCCAACCTGAGCAGGGGGCAGATTCAGCAGCAAACTCATCCCTGAGGCAATGATACCGATACACCCTCGCCCTGAAGTCTCCCCACTGAAGGCCTCAGGGCCTCACACTCAACCAGAAAAATAATTTCCAAGAATCATTCTTAGAAGCACTTCCCCTTTGCATGGCTTTCCTGGCAAACAGTGAAAGGACAAACCAGGTTTGTGACAATACTTGCTTCAAGGTCCGGCTTCCAGGCATAGTCAGTGTCTGCCTGTAGGCAGGGCCCACATTTCAAGAGGAGCTTAGGAAGATAACCACCCTTCCACAGAGGGCCATGCACTGGACACCCAGCCAGACTCCTGGTGGAAGCACTCACCTTCGCCTTGGGAGATGCTAACGTTTTGGTAAAACCTCTTCCTTTCTGGGGGAGAAATTTACATGCATTCAGAAGGCAGCAACAACAACAGTCACATCCCTTTTCTCATCCCCAGCGAGAGCTGATGTGCCAGTTCCCTCCCTGCACGCATAGCTGGCCTCCCTCCCCATCTTGAAACTTTTCTTGTCACAGCTGTTCCACCTGCTGGAGAAAGGCAGCAACTCCAGTCAGTGGGCACCTACGTGGGTCACCACCATACCCAGCCAGCTTTTAAAACAGCTCCCCTTGGGGTGATTTCAGACAGAAGCCAAGAATGTGCTGGCTGTGCAGCGCCTGAGAAAACCAACACCCAGAATCTCAACAGTCCCTAAATTACAGTGACAAGGTAATTTATTATTCAGCCCAAAATGCCCTCTGCTTGGATCCAGGAGCATTGCCAACAGTGTCCTGAGTGCATGCAGATAGATGCCGGGTACACTGCAGCATCCAATTTAATATACTGAGGGAGGAACACTGTCTCTGCTTTTCACTAGACTTTTGAGCTGAGGATCCCACTGCCAGCTGCACTCATTATGCCCAGGAGCACACCTGGTGCAATAGCAAGTCTGCCTTTAAGGCAGAGATTTCCCTAACAACCCCCACCTACATCCCCCGTGAATTTCCCAACACCCCCAGTTGTCAACTGGGAACAGTGTTATAACAATTTAGCGAGGACCCCCCCACCCCACACCTTCCGTAATTTCAAGTCCTGGGGAAGCTGCTGCTTTAGGCCCCAGTTTTAGAAGCAGCTTCCACTTGCCCATTTTCCTGGCACAACCATTAAGTGGCATGAAAAGTGCCTGCAAATTCCCTAACTGTCCCTGCCCATAAGACAGCTAGCTACCTGCACTTACAGCCTTCACACACACAGGATTCCCTGCCCCAAACACAAACCACAGGAGCAACAGTAATGAAAGAATTCAAGGGATTCTTAGGGCCTGTGTTTTGCAGAAGGTCAGACTAGATGACCAATGATCTCTTCTGGCTTTATAATGCAGCCATGAATTAACATGGGAAGACAGGCTTTTTGAGGACACGCAAAGCCACAATGGATTGTTCTGTGTAAACAAATTCATCCCCACGCTGTGGCTCCAGTTCCCTGAGTCACCTATAGACACACATTGCCATTTTCCACAGAAAGCAGAGAGAATGGATTATATCTACAAACCACCGTCCTTGATGTAGTGAGATGAACAGATGCACACAGTCTTAAGAGGCCTGACTAAGATTCTTTTGCTACATCCAGCTGCATGTGCAGGCCTCTGCATTTCTGGAATCCCAGTGGAGACAAAGGCCTGTCCAGACCAAGACAGCAGAAGGCTCAAGAATGCCACATTTTTAGGATCATTCAAGCACCCAAGCCTTTGATCTTGCAGCAAGACATGAGATGTTTTAATGGAACTCCAGAACATGTATTTCACTGCAAGTTCAGGGGCCTGCCTTGTGAGAAACTAAGGGTCAAATTCCACCATCCTCTTACAAATTACTGAAAGCACATAGGAGAGATGTTTAAAGAGCCACTTCTACAGCTAACGAAGGATGGCCTAGCAGTGAGGGTGTTAGCCCGTGACTCAAGAAAACTGGCTTTGATTTGCTGTTGTGCCACGAACTCTGTGTGTGTGTATGTGACCTCAGGTTCTCTGTGCCTCCAGTCCCTACAAAATGGGGAATCCAGTCCCTGTAAAGCACCACAGCACAGGAGGTATTCAATGACTAGGTCATAGATGTACTCTGAACAGACAAAACATGATGACTGCTATGTCAGTGGGGCCGTACACAGGTGCAAGAGTGGGTTCACACCATCAGCAGCAGGCATGAAGCATCAGACTTCAAGCTGGTTGGGGCAGGGATGTTGTTTTCTTTTGCATCTGCAGTGGCCCGTACATAGGCAAATACTTTACAGTCAAGCTTGAAATGCTTGAGTGTCTGCAACCCCTGGTTCAAAATATCAGTGGGGGTCTCACCCCAAAAATCATGCCCCTCTCATAAACTGTGGTCACAAAGGGCTATTAGGACCCACTAAATCCACCATTGGTGAATGTCCCTGCAGTTTACAAATGAGCATGTTGAAATCTGCCAAGCCAGAACCGCAGAGTTGAACATGCAGCAGGATTGCTTCCCAGCCAATGTCCTCACCTGTGGGTGGTGCATATGCCCGTGCTGTGCCCGGCAGCGAAAGGCTGGGACCCCCAACAGGAGGAGCCATCAGGCCCAGCCATGAGACCTGCGGCCTGGTGCAGAACAGCCGTTGACAACCACGCCACATTCTGGGGAGCAGCGAGCCAGCAAGATAGGGATGGCCCAGCCCTGTTAAATAACTGGGGTCCTAGCACGCCTGCTGTGATCAATGGGCCCTCTAAGGACCTCCTGCTGAGATCAAGGCCCCCCAGGAGACCCCTTCCCAGGATTGATGGTGACCCCAAGAGTTCCCCCACCTGATTCAATGACCCTGATAACCTCTTCCAGATCAATGGCCCCCCGAGACCCTCCTGCTGAGATCTATGCCCCCCCAGGAGACCCCTTCCCAGGATGAATGGCGACCCCAATGGTTCCCCCACCTGATTCAATGCCCCCAAGAGCCCCCTGCTGAGATAAGTGCCCCCCTTATCGGGATCAATGGGCCCCCAAGGAGCCTCCCCCCAGACCCCCCTGCAAGGATGAACGGGAACCCTACAGAATCTCCTATAGGGCATACAAGGGCTCCGGCCCCTCTCCCGCTCCCTATGGGGCCGGCTCAGGCGCGCCTACAGAAGCACCCGCCCTCTTCCCCTGGGCGCCGCCATCTTGGCCGCCCACGTCCAATCAGCGTCACAAACGCCGTTTGTCCCTCCGAGCGCCCCGTCGCCGCGACGCCAAGCGAACTACGACTCCCAGCAGGCGTGGCGCCCGCCTCCACGTGACGCCTGCTGGCCAATGGGAGCGCCGCGCCGCCCCTCCTCCCCCCGCGCCGCGCGCGCTGGGCCAATCAGAAGGCGCCGAGGTGCCGCCGGGAGGCCCGGAGGCAGGCGGCGGGGGCAGCCGGCGAGTTCCCGGCTCGGTACGGTGGCCGGGCCGGCTTCGCGCGGCCCGCCTCACGCTGGCGCCCGGGGACCCCCCGGAGATGCCGGTGCGGAGCGCGTGCTGCTGCCCGGGGGGCGCGCGGGGCCGCGGGGCCGCCAGCCTGGTGCCGCCGCCCCCCATCAACACGGCGCAGCCCGGCGTCGCCACCTCGCTGCTCTACAGCGGCGCCAAGTTCCGCGGCCAGCAGCGCAGCAAGGGCAACGCCTACGAGGTGGAGGTGGTGATGCAGGTGCGCCCCCGCCCCGGATCGGGGCCCTCCGTGGCCCCCCAGGGGTCCCTGCCTCGGCCCCCCCCCAGGGG
>ML682016.1:441721-481402 GCA_007922195.1 Podocnemis expansa | reverse complement strand
CCGGGATCGGGGCCCCCAGGGGTCCCTGCTTCTGCCCCCCTCCCGGGGATCGGGGCCCCCAGGGGTCCCTGCTTCTGCCCCCCTCCCGGGATCCTGCCCCCCACCGGGGATCGGGGCCCCCAGGGGTCCCTGCTTCTGTCCCCCTCCCGGGATCGGGGCCCTCCGTGGTCCCCCGTGGGGACCCCACCCCAGAGAGCCCCCTCCTGGTCCCCCAGCACCCCCTGCCTCTGCCCCCCCAGGGATCCTGCTCCTCTCCTGGGATCGGGGCCCTCCATGGTCCCCCCCAGCACCCCTTGCCTCTGTCCCCCCAGGGATCCTGCCCAAGAGTGCCCCCTCCTGGGATAGGGCCCCTGTTTCTACCCCCCCCGCTCAGGATCCTGCCCCTGAGCGCTCGCTCCTGGGATAGGGGCCCTCCATGGTCCCCCCAGGGACCCCACATCCGACCATCCCCTCCTGGGATTGGGGCCCCCAGGGGTCCCTGTCTCTGTCCCCCATGGGGATCCTGCCCAAGAGTGTCCTCTCTTGGGTCAGGCCCCCCCATGGCCCCTGTTTCTGCCCCCCACCCAGTATCTTGCCTCTGAGCACCCCCTCCTGGGATCAGGCCCCCCAGGGCGCCTGTTTCTGCCACCCCAGTGTCGTGCTCCCTTCCTGAGATTAGGGTCTTCCATGGTCCCCCCCCAACATCCTCTGCATCTGGCCCCCGAGGGACCCTGCACCAGAGCACCCCCTCCTGGGATCAGGGCCACCAGGGGTCCCTGTTTCTGTCCCCCTGGGGGATCCTGTCCTCGAGTGCCCCCCTTCTGGTCCCCTTCCAGCACCTTCTACCTCTGCCCCCCAAGCTTCCTCTCCTGGGATGAGGGCCCACCATGGTCCCCCCAGCATCCTCTGCCTCTGTTCCTCCAGGGGATCCTGCCCAAGAGTGTCTCCTCCTGGGATCAGGCCCCCCCAGGGCCCCTGTTTCTGGTCCCCCAGGGGGCCCCACCCTAGAGCAATCACTGTCTGGTTTCCCTAGTACTTCCTGCCTCTGCCCCCCCTGGGGACCCTTCTGCAGAACAGCTCCCCTCCGGTTGCTTCTCCCCATCTTAGCGGCCTACCAGGGGACCTTCCTGAGCACCCCTGTCTCTCCCCCAGCATCCTCCCAGAGCCTTTCTCTTAGGATTTCTCCTAGAGTCCTGAGCATCCCTTGCCCCATTGGGCCCCCAGAATAACCCCTGACCCCCCCCGAGATCCCACCCTACCCCCTTGAGAGTGGGGCAGCCTGCACCTCAGCCCCCACCCCGAGCCCCAGCTCCCACTGCTCCCCTAAAGCCCCTCCCCGGGACCACCCTTGGGGCCCTCTTTCTCTAGCCCCAGGCTTTGCAAACATCATGATCCTCATGGACTTGCTGCTTAGAGCCCCTTCCTCTCTTAGATTGGGACCCCCACCCTGAGAGACCCCCACAGGGACCGTTTTCTTAGTACATCGCCAGCAGAGATGGGGATCCATCTATGCCCTATGGGGTCCCCTGCCCTCTGGGCACCCCCAGTTCTCAGATCAGAAGCTACTGCCACTAGCACAGCCAGTCCTCAGACATGAGGTGGGGAATCCTGGTCCTAACAGCCCCAGTGCCACCTGTGAGGTGGATATCTGGGGGCAGGCAGGGGGGAAAGCCTTCAGAGGACGCCCCGTGCCAGCTGCACCCACAAGGTGATACAGGCAGATCCTTCGCCCCACTATCCAGGCCCGCAACACTAGGCCAGCCTCTGAGGTGGGGCTGGTTAGGCAGGTGAGGCCTCTCCAGGGAGCCGATACCTCCAGGCCTGCCGCCCCAAACTCTCTGGAGACAGGCCCCCCACGCACTGCAGAGCCAGCAGTGTCACAAGGACAGTGGGGTTTGCTTCAGTGAGCTGGGGGCACATGAACTGTGTCCCCCACCCCATCCTTCATGGAGCAGTGGGGGTTGAACACAGCAAGTGAATGAACCCTGGCTAGCCTGGGGTCTGTTCCTCTCTGCTTCAGTTGAGGAAGAAAAGCAGCTGGGTGGGTGTCTAATAGACTGAGTGGGTAGATGTGTGACAGACCAGCCTGCATCAGCCAGGCTGGTGAGGAAATTTCTGCACACTAGTCATCAGCGCCAAGGAGCCCCAAGACATTGGGTTCTCCAGCCACCATGAGTGGTTTGGATCTTCAGCTCACCAGGCCCTGAGAGCCACAGCTCCTTTGTACCTAGGTCCTGGCCCTGAAGCCTTTGGCTCTTCCAAAGAGAACGGCCATATCTGTGGACCTTCAGCAGCACAGTCCTGTGCCTTCCTGCTGCTCGCTAGGTCTACTGTAAAAGTTAGGTCCATCCACCTAGGTTGCTCAAGGGTGTGAAAGATCCACACGCCTCAGAGATGTTGTTAAGCTGACCGGACTCCAGTGCTAGGGCAGTGGGAATAGCCTGCCACTTGGGGAGGTGGATTGACCACAGCAAGGATGAACCCCTCCCGTTTCTGCCGTGAATATCTACACTGAAGTACTCCAGCAGTGCCATGTAACTACACTGTAGATATAGGCTAAGTTGGTAGAAAAATTCTTCTGTCATCCCAGCTGCTTCTACACTGAGGATTATTTGAGTTCAGTGCCAATGCGGACACAAGAACATACGGTTATAAACTGCCCAGCAGGAAGTTTAGACTTGAAATTAGATGCAGGTTTCTAGCTGTTGGAATAAAGTCCTGGAAAAGCTTTCCAAGGGGAGCTGTGGGAGCAAAAATCCTAGCTAGCTTCAAAACTGAACTAGATAAGTTTATGGAGGGGATGGTGTGATGGGAGAGCCTAGTTTGGCAGCTGACTGATCGATCTTTGATTCCTGGTGGTGGATATGCCAATGACCTGAGATGGGACATTTGATGGGGTGGCTTCTGCATTACTACAGAGAATTCTTTCTTGGGTGTCTGGCTGATGAGTCTTGCCCACATGCTCAGGGTTTAACTAATCACCATGTTTGGGACCAGGGAGGAATTTTCTTACAGGGGAAATTGGCAAAGGCTCTGAGGCTTTTTTGCCTACCTCTGTAGCTTGGGGCATGGCTCACTTGCTAGTGGATTCTTTGTACTTTAAAGTCTTTAAACCATGATTTGAGGATTTTAATAACTCAGTCATGGGATAGAGGTTTATTTCAGGAGTGGGTGGGTGAGCTTCTGTGGCCTGCATTGTGCGGAAGGTCAGGCTAGAGGATCATATTGGTCCTTTTTGACCTTCAAGTCTCTGAGCTTTGCCATGGTGCCCAGGTGTGAATTTTCCACAACCCTTAGTGAGGTAGCAAGGTGGATCTAAGTTGTATGTGTAGGCCCAGTATTAGGCACAATCAACCCTGGAAAGGAATGTAGCAGGAGCAGCTGTTGGTCCCAGCTGTGCTGCTGGGATCTCTTTAACTGAGCACTTGTCTCTGCAGCCCTCCCGTTCCTATTTCAAGTGATTGTTTCTCTGGGCTTTATTTTTAGTTGTAGGCATTTGCATGATCACTTTGGGAAGAGCTGGCGAGATGTCGTGTGTAAGTGGTGAGCCGGATATCTGATACACTCTTGCTCTAAAACATTCCGCATGTTTCAGCTCCGTTTCCAACTGGATCGTAAAAGATCTGTGGGTTTATATAACAAGAGCTGTGATGAAGCCTGACGCATGGGACAGTGTTGTGGAACAATGTCAGAGTCCTAAGTTCAGCAGACATGAGTTGCATTTAAACCACACTGTTGGTGTTCACGTACAGCGTCAACAACACAAGAGGAACAGCTTGCTGCAAAGGAATCATCATAGGGATGGTTGGCTTCATTACAAGTCGTCTTCCCCAAAGATTACCCAGTCTTTTAGTGTAAACACTGATGTTTTGTGTCTCATCTGAAAGGCAGGGTTAACGACAATTATTCCGCATAAATGCCGTGGAACATTGTGCTTAACTCGCTGCAGGTGGGAAAGAGGTATCTTTGCACTTAGTGTCTGGGTTTTTCAAGACTCCTTGTTTTTGCTTTGAGAACTGATTTGGTGATTTGTGGGTTTCTGAGCAGCAGTTTCTATAAATGTTGCTGGCTTTGGAAGGGCTGTGGATGGAAATGTGCCAGTAACTGGGTGCGCTAGATGGTGAATAAGTGAAACGTTCGGTCATAAGCCTGGCAACGGGGTGGGGGCGGGAGAAGTGAAGGCACTGGAAATGAGAGGCAGGTATTTTTTTAAGACACAAGTCGGAGGGGTAACCAAAGACCTCTTCAGACTGCAGATGCTCCATAGAAGATTCTTGTGTGCAGCAGTGGTGATGTGGTTTAGAAGGGGCCAGGTGTTATTGCTAGGTAAGCAGAGCAAAATCATTGAGGTAGTTATGGTTTGCTAACAATATCCCTCGAAGCCAAGAGTTTCAGGTGGAGATGGAGAAAGAACTGATTGTTTGAGGATGGTTCCACTGTTTTTGTCGCTTGTAGATTGCTGATGATAGCCTGTGGTTGGAGCAGGTGATAGAAAATAGATCTGGCTCTGTTGATGTACCATGACCGTGGGCATATTTCTTAACTTCCAGCTCAGCTTTCCCTTCTATAAAACAGGGACGTTTATCCATCTTCATAACACATTTTGAGATCCTTGGGTGAAGGGTGGAAATTCAAGTAGGAATTAGTATTAATTAGCTGAAGGCAAGTGAGACATTCCCAAGCCTGCTTGCCTAAAAAGTAAAGTAGGTACCTCTAAATAAGTCTCTCCTGAGTCTGGGTAAAGCTGTGAGATCAACATGGATGACCGATGAACAAATGCATTTCTGTGATGTCCTTGGCAGAACCAAGGCTTTAAGGGCCAATGCATCAAAGTGTGTTGGACCAATCTGAGTATCTTGTCTCTGGACACACATTCTTATAGGATTTTGTGCTCTCTCTTCTAGCATGTGGATATGGAAAATTCCTATCTTTGTGGCTACTTGAAGATTAAAGGCCTCACAGAGGTAAGAAGCTGTTACTGAACTTTTCTTAGACTTCATGGGCACGAAGGGCAATCTCTAATTCAGTCTCTGGCGGTAAGTGTGAAAGGTCTGTAAGTTTGAGCCCATAATTAAGAGGACTCTTAGATACTTAATCCCCTTCCTCTGGGTTTTTTTACACAACGTAAACCAAATCAATAGAAAAGATTTTGAAGAAACTGAATTAGAAATTGTTTTAACATGATAGCAACATTGTAAGGGCTGAGCTGAAGAGAAACTGACTGTGCCGTCACCAGTGAGTTGGCTTGGTTGCCCCAAACCTCCAGACAAGCCAGATCTTCTGGAAGGACTTCTCTCCACACCCTTCATGTTGGATCTGCCTGTGTTAACAGCTGACCTCTCAGGCATTCAGCAAGCTGACTAGTTAAACATGCAGCTTGTTTCTACCTCTGCCTTCCTTTCCTCAGTCACTCTGCATACAGGCTTCTCCAGACACAGGCTGACCCCTGTCACAGAATTAGCTGAGAGCTTCCATGCGGTGGAACTATGGACTAGATGATAATTTCAGAGGAAGCGTCTCCTGGCTGATTTGTCTGTATATCTTTTGGCTGACCTCACTCACATTTTTCTTTAATTTCACCATATCCTTTGAGCCCTCTCAAGAATCCAGTTTAAGGTGGGGGGATTAAGCAGACAAACTGCAGACAAGGGACCAGTGTAGGAAAGATGAATGGAAGAAATAGGCTATTGGAGGGGTATAAGGGAAGGGGCGTCTTGTTATAAGTGCATGGAACAGCATAAAACAAGGTGCAAAGCAGAGAGAGGGGGACATCCGACTAAACTCTCACACCACTGTGGGGGTTTGATGCTGATGTTGTCGTTTGCTAAAGTGCTAACGTCAGCAATCTGTGTCCTCTTCTATTCAAGCCTGCTTTTCTTTTGTTTTTAGTTATTTGTTGGCAAAATTCCTAATTCTCTACTCTTTCCCCCCTCCTTGTAGGAATACCCGACCCTCACCACTTTCTTTGAAGGGGAAATAATCAGTAAAAAGCACCCTTTCTTAACGCGGAAATGGGACGCAGATGAAGATGTCGATCGTAAACACTGGGTAACTAAACACACTGGTGACCATCTACAAATCTAAAACCATTTCAAACATGTCACCTGTTTAATGGGACATATGTGAAGGATTTAAAACCAAAAAAGGCTTTGTGGCGGTGTACTTCTGTTGTTGATAGACAATGATGGCTCAAATTTCTCTCTTCTTTTGGTTTTTCTCCTGGTTGCTTCTCCTGTACAGATTCTTTTCTTTCCTTTTTCCCTGCATAATGTAGCTACATGGATATTGCTGCACCAGTGCAAGGCCCTGGTGTGGACACGCTATTGGTGAAAAAAGTGATCCGTGCTGGCATGACTCAGCCTGGTTAGAAACTGGGGGAGCTCTGCTCTACAAGATGTTTTTTAACTAAGTGCAGGACTAATGATTTGCAACAGTGCCATGACATCTGTGCAGCTACATCCATGCCAGAATTACCAGTGTAGACAAGCCCATAGATCAGGAATGTCAATTCTGAGCTTCCCTGGCTTGGCTGGAGGATTTTTCTGTAGACTTTACAAGTGCTACTAGCAAGAATCTCTGCTGCTCCTGAGACTGAATGCTATGACTTTCCAGTTGGTGGGTCCACAGTTGGAGTCAGGCCTTGTAGAGGCCACCACGAGTACCTGTTGGGTAGCAGGAGTTTCTGCCTGCCATTTCCTAACGGCACATAGTACTTGTGTTGAGGGAGATGCAGGATAGATGACTTCTGCCAGTCACCCAACGCTGATGCTTCTCTCTCCTGACTGAGGGTGGTTTTCACATGTAGACTGGTGGCTGTCTCATGCTTGGACACAAGTCACTTCCTGTCTTCACCCCATGTGGTGTGTCCCGCTACCCAGCGTGTATGAGGAGCGTTTGTGTGTTTTGTAGCTCAGGATCTTTATATCCCAGAGTCTCACTTGCAGGTTGATTGAAGCCATTTCATTGACAGTGGTTCTTGGGTACCACAGTGGCAGGCCTGAGACATTGGAGCAATCTCTCTTGTGGAGGGATGACTTTTTCCAAGTCGTGTGTTTTTGTGTTTTGTCCTGAATTCTTCCATTAAAAATGTTCTCAAGTGTTGTGTTGGAAGGTGCTGGCTTGACAGCCCTGGAGACTGAGAACTTTTAACAACAGAACAATTACAGGAGGAGTAGCTGTAGGGTTTGATCTTCAGCCATGCTCTTGCAGGGAGTGAGCATGGTCAGGTCAGGTTCTATGGCCCATTCCATCCCTACTGCTTTGCTGTGACTTGCCTGTGAAGCGCCCCTAACAGAGGTGACTTTTGACATGGATCTCTGCCTTGGATTGAGCTGCGTCAAGACCACTTAACTCAGCTAGCAGGCTAGCTAGTCTGGCCTGAATCTGTGACTCAGTAGCTTAGAATTCCTGAATTACCAAACTGGGAGATGAAAACAACTCCTACTGAATCAGCCATTTCTCTTTCCTGACAATGCAGCGTGTGGCTTCCAGAGACTCTAACCTGGTAGCACATTCATTGCTTCCTAAACTTTTCCCTAAGCTTAAAGCTTATTCAGCTCTTGGAATAGATCTGTTTTTCCTTTGCTTTCAGGGGAAATTCCAGGCCTTTTACCAGTATGCGAAAACATTTAACTCTGATGATTTTGATTATGAGGATTTGAAGAACGGTGACTATGTCTTCATGAGGTGGAAGGTAAAAAGTGCCTTGTATGTCTGTGTCAGACTCCTTGCCCCACTGCCAACTGGTCTGAAACTACCAACACATAGAACATGAACTGCACTGATTTTCCATGCAGAAAGACATTCCAGGAAGAGTGCCTCTGCAGCAGCTTATCCCACCTTGCTTGAAAGGGATATAACATCTTAAAATTTGCACTTCTGACCAGTTTTTCTGCACTATGCTGTTTAGACATGTATAGGTAACTGGATGAAATAGGTTCCAGAGGGCCAGCTGTGTTAGTGAACTTCAGCAAAACAAACAAGGAGTCCAGTGGCACTTTTAAAGACTAACAAATTTATTTATCGCACGAGCTGTCTTGGGAGAAATTTCACTTTGTCAGATGCTTGAAGATGGGGAACTTACAGAATGGGAGGAAGATAAATGCAGGGAAGCATAAATGATAGGATCAGATGAAATAAGAAACAAAATTGTCTGCCCTTTTTTTTTTTTTTTTTTACTGTGTGTTTTTTGATACACTACAATCACTTTCATTGTTTCCACTGTATAGCCAAGGTACCCCCCCACCCATTTATGTGGGTCTGTCATACCATTACAGGGAGAGAGAACCATTTTTGTACAATCACATTTTTCAAACCACAGGTAGATTTAGTGGCAGGTGAAAGAGTTGAACCTACTTCTGATTTGCTCTTTAAAGCAGATTTGGCTGCAAACAGATGGTGTCCCTTGAAGGGGAGATCTTGTGAAAAGGTACAACGGTCACTATGTACCTGCTGAGTTGTCTCTTTGGTCCATGCTGTTATGACTAAAATCAGTTCACAGCTATGAAATACTCACTTGGTTCTCAGCCACATTCTCTCTCTTCCATTTCTGGTGCTTGACCCCTCTGCACCCCAGGACTTCTGGGGGGGGCAAAGGTTCAAACCCATTTGGAATATAATCCATTGTTCTTTTTTGTTCAGGAGCAGTTTCTAGTCCCAGATCACACGATCAAAGACATCAGTGGTGCTTCCTTTGCTGGATTTTATTACATCTGCTTCCAAAAGTCTGCAGCATCTATAGAGGGCTATTACTACCACAGGAGCTCAGAATGGTAAGGGGGGGGGGGCAATCTTTCCTTCCCTTCTATAGGCTGAAGGATGCAAGGACTCCTCTGCCTCTTGGCATCCCTGGAATTGGATGTAGGACCTCACAGTGCTGCCGAAAGGTGTTCCAGGTACAGCCCCTGACATCTGAGGTTCAGGCTGGCAGGGAGAGCAGGTTTCTTTGGTATGGTTAGCTGAGTTGCAGGAGTAAATGGAATAAAATTCTGCCCATTTACACACCTATTACAAGCTGTGCTGTGACAGGAAAATCGAGGTCAGAAGATGGGAAGGGAAGGATGAGGCAGCTGCCAGTTACTAAATACCGTTGCTACACATCAAAAGCTTTGTGCCAAAAGCTTTTCTTTCCCTCCTCTGCTTGTCTGGCATCTTCCTGGTTGTATGCTACCTGTATGACTCACTCTTCCCAGCTCCTCGCTGTTGAGAGGAAGCCATGACATGTGTTGCACGTTGTGCCAGCGTGAAGCCACGTGCCATCTTGAGATTAAAATACTGTCTCCTCCGTGATGCTGGTGATTCACTTTTAACCTCCTTGGGGTTGACTCTTTCCAGATGTTTCCCTTCCCCGTTTGCTCTGTTAGCATGGTGTGCCGACAGCCAGTGTCTGTCCCTTGGTCGCACTAGCAGGTCAGAGTCACAGGCTCATGTCCTCCTCCTGGACTTGGCTCTTGCTCAGTGTTGAAGCTTTGGGGGCACAGTTAATACGGTTTTCTTACTGGCTATGGACCTGTCCCTTTATTAATGCCTCCATATTGGTAACACCATCCCTGTAACTCCCATAAAGCCTTGTGGTGAAGAACAGCTAACTTGACTCCTTCAATAACTCTGCCCATTGGCAGCTCCTTCTCTCCCTGCTCCGGCTTCGCTCTCCAAGTATCTGTAGCTCATGAGGAAGGAATGGAGGAACAACACTGTGCAAGGGGCCCTTTCTGGAGCCAGCCTGTTGATGCTGCATTGCCATAGCCTCAGTCCGCTGCACTTCTAGCAAAGTGCTGTCCTGTGCGTGGAAACAGAGGCTCTGTAAGACCATGTGATGCCCAGCCCACCAACCTAAGCACTAGCAAGTCACAAGCCTCTCTCGTACTTGCTCTGTTATTAGGGTAAAAGATGTGAGTGGTTTTTCGCCTTCCTCTGTAGCATGGGGCACGGCTTACTTGCTAGTGGATTCTCAGTACCTTAGTCTTTAAACCAGGATTTGAGGAGTTAGTCCTAGATTAGAGGTTTATTGTAGAGTGGGAGGCTGAGGGTCTTTGGCCTGCATTGTGTGGGCAGTCAGGCTGGTTGATCATATTGCTCCCCTCTGATCTTAGTGGGAAACAGCAGCACAGTGTTGCAGGTGCAAGATGGGCCTGCTCTGTACTTTTCTGCTTATCACCTCTGACTTGAACTTCCGTGCACACGACACTCAGCAGCTGCCCTAGAGAGGATCGGTTGCAAAGCTGGCATCCCTGGAGGAAGCAGGCAAGGAGGGTTTCAGCGGAGAGTGAAGAGCATTCTTGTGACTTTCTTCAGTCAGGTCTCGTTTGGATCAGTGCTTCTCGGTCTGCAGAGCATCTGCCAGGCCTGTGTGAGCAGGCATGCTCTAGGAGGGTGTCCTGATGTCCCCACTAGATAGTGTTAAGAGACTATTACTCCTGTATTTTTAGTAATGTTAGGAGAGAAAGTAATTGCCACGGGGATGTGAGGTGATTGCTTTGGGTCGGAGGTCTGGGCAGTGATGAATGGAACTTCAAGAGTCTGAGAACCCTTGAGGCAGGTGCACCTTTTTCTCTCTAGATGTAACAAATGCTTTGGGTGTTAATTTAAGTGTTTTGCAAACAGTGACCAAATACAGCCAGTTGGAGACAATCCGAAGCGATGCGAGTGCAAATGAGGATTAAGTCTAAGAGGCATGCTCCAGGGCTTGCTTCCCTTCTGAAGCAGAATGGCCGGATCTAGCATGTAACCAGCTGAAGAGATGCAGGGCTTAGGGAAAGATGTGAAGAGGAAATGGCCCACTGTGTCTTTTAATTACCTGCTCTGTTTTTCCTTCCTCTCAGGTATCAGTCTCTAAATCTAACTCACGTTCCTGAGCATAGCGTTCCCATTTACGAGTTCCGATGACAGACGGACAGAAGGATACCAAATGAAAACAACCTGGGTAGGAGAGAGTGTGATCTGCCATGAGAAATGCATCCCTAGCAGAGTGGGGCAGCGTGCACTTCTCTTCTGCCCTACGGACTTGAGAAAGAAAGCATGAATGTGAACCCATCCGACCCAAGGAGCATGACTGCTGTAGTTGGGTTTGCCCTCCTGTCAAGTGGCGATTTGATCTTTAATCTGGTTTTAAAGCTACCTTTCAATGCACTTTCTTTTTGCACAGCTAATTTCTTTATCACTGAAATTCTTCCCAGCCGACTTCTGGAAGTTCAGTCCTAGCTGGAATCAGTGCCGTGTCCTCCGAGTAATAAGAAAACATAAGCTCAGCACTTATGGTTTTGTGTTCCATCTGAGTACGGGTTAAAATACAAAGAACTGCAGCCGTTCATGTATGTCACTTGCTCTGACAGTGTGCCGAGTTCAGAGCCCGGGTGTGTCCATGCTGTAGCGAGGCTTTTGCCTAGCGGAGAGAACTGCTGATCCGCAGAGTTCACTACAGAAGCGTTTGGCTGAGACAGACAAGTCTTGAAGGCCTAATGAATCTTCAGCACATACTGACTAATGAGGTTAGCCAGAGCTGCAGGTCTCTCAGGAACGCTAGCCACCCGTGAGCTGCAAGCAGGTCCTTTTGTCTTGTTATGCCTTTGGGAATAAATAAAACATAAAGGCTTGCAGTAGAAGTGGCTGTGAGCTCCACTTAAAAAGTATATATTTGCTCTTTACTTAAGGGCAAAAAAAAAAAAAAAAAAAAAAAAAATTAAAGAAAGAAAAGACTTCTAATTAAGAAAAAAATTATGGTTCCTTTTCCCAAGGACCCTATGGCAAATGCACAATTATTTGGAATTACATTTTACTGTTTTCACATTGAAAACAGTGAATGTCTACATTAGTTTTATATATATATATATATATATATATATGTATGTAATCTACCAGCAGCTTTGGAAAATCATCCTGGTACAATTGCAGAAATGATGCTTTTGGACTGGTTAGCATTTGTACCTGCTCTTCATGCAACATTACTGCTTGATACCTTTATACCAGGCAAAAATAACAAAAAATAGTGGCTGCCCTACAACTTTGAAGATGTTAAAGTGAAATAACTTCAGGCTTGTGTGCCAAAGTGTGTGTGTGTGTGTGTGTGGCTGGGGGGCGGGGGTGTTCAAAGACATTTTAAAAGTTGGCTTATGTTGTTTAACATGACACTCAGTGGGTGCAGGGCTTTTGTGAGACAACTTCACTTGCATTTTTCTGGCTTTTTTTTTAAGCTATTTAGAAAAAGGAGATTTGGACAATGAGAGCAAATCTCTCTCTAAGAATGTTTGCCACTTGCAATCAACAAGCAAAGCCCTTCACTTACTGAGTGTTAAGTTGGTGGGGTTTTTTTGGTTTTTTTTTTAAATAATTTTTCCTTTTCACAGTGTCCATGTTGTATCTTGCTGACACTGAATTGCTTATCGTAAGCCTCAGGGGGAAAACATTCAGGTCTCAGTGGGCCCACTTTGTATGTTCAACATGGGGAGCTTTTGCTTAAGAAAATGAACCTGTTTAGCTGCTCAGTGATGTGGCATTCAGAGCTTTGTCCCATGGCCTTTATTTATGCTAGCTGTACCCCTTCTCCAAAACAAAACTGGGAAAAGCTGCCTAAACAGGCAGGGAGGGGAGGCAGCTTCCATCTTTAAGGTTAGATGGGAAACTGCCTGATATATTCAAAAAGATGAAGGATGAGGAAACTTAATTTCTGTTAGGTCTTGATCAATAGCAGTGATGGAGTTAAAGAATGGCTGGAAGACAAATGGCAAAATGGTCTCAGTCAAGATAACAGCCAGCAGACAGGGTGGACTTGAGGGGTGTCTTAGATCCATTCACTATTATGATGATACAATGACTTGGATAATGCACCTTGGCAGTACATGGGTTGCTGTATCGCTCCGGTGTTTTGCAGGATATATGTCCTATTTCAGAGATGGCTCTTTTGACCAGAAAACATGAATGGAATATTTTTCTTTTCCAACCTGATTAGGCCAATGGTTCCCAACCTGAGAGCCAAAAGTGGCCCCACAGGGTCATTGAAAGTGACTCCCTGCTTCCCTCCCATGGGCTGCAGAAGGGAGCTGTTGCCTATGGACTCAGGTAGAGCGCATCACTGCTGCTTGACAGCGCTCCTTTCTGGGAACAGCCCAGCCAGCTTGTGGGCAGAATGGGAGTGCTGCTGAACCATGGCCTATGGTCTGTGCAGGAGCTCTGCACCAGGCCCAAGAGCCAAGCACAGCCTGCTGCTGTCCGCCCCCCACGCCCTCCAGTGTCAGCTGACCCTGCCAAGCACTTCTCTTCTGTCCTACAGACTTGACAAAGAAGGCATGAATTCAACCCGTCTCGTCCAAGGAGCATGACTGCTGCAGGTGGCCTCACCCCCCTGCCCGAGTGGTGATTTGATCTTCCATATGGTTTTAAAGCTACCTTTAAATGCACTTTCTTTTTGCACAGCTAATTTATCACTGTAGCTCTCAGGCTGGGCTGGATTTTTGCAGGGTGGCGGGGCCCCCCCCTTTAGCCCAGGGCCTGTGGCCTGTCTGGGTCCTGCCCCTAGGCGGGGTGACATTGTAGTTGGAGGGGCCCATGAAAGTGGCCAGTCCTGGATCCTCAGGACACTTACTCTGGCTCTGGTCCCTTCTGGAGCCACAGGGAGGAGAGCATTGATCTGCCATCCTCTTTGCTGCAGAAGGGAGCTATACCTAGTGACCCAGGTGGAGCACATGGAGCTAAGGGATGGGTGCAGTTTCCTGCTGCCACCAGGGGCATGAACTGTTCCCATCTGGCTGCAGAGGGAGCTGCTAGCGGAGACTGGTGGCCCTCTATGGTTGTAAGATGTCTGCGGCCCTTGAGCAAAAAGGCTGGGAACCGCTGTATTAGGCCCATTTGCAGTAACTCCTCCTTAGACCATTTAAACAGAAATGGAACAACTAATGGATTAAAAGTACCTGCACATTCATGTGCTCCCAGAGCAGTGCGTAGCATTGTCAGTGCCATGATAGTCCTGGTTAGAGTTTAACTTCTAAATGCTGTTGTGGCTGCACGCAGGAACAGGGTTGCAGGAGGTCTCTTGGGACATCTAATAACTGTACCTCAATCCAGAAAGCTCTCCCAATGTGTTCTCTAATCCACTGAGACTTGATGTTTTTGAGAGGGAGCTGGCATGGAGAGGGCTCCTTTCCCCCTCACTTATTTAGCCTCCATAAAGCATATTTCAGCTGAAATCCAAAAGTTGCAAAGAAGTAAAAAAGTTTTATGGGATTGTCTTGCATCCAGAAAATGAGAAGCTTTTATTCTCTAAATCCTTGATCTGCTTGTTTTTTTCTTCTAAAACTGTTTGATAAGCTAAGAGGTAATGCTGTTAACTATGTTGCATTGTGGTGAAAGTAAACTAACAGGGTGAGACTTGGGAAGAGTAAGTCCAAGGCTGGATCTTTGAGTTTTGTGAAAGGTTTTTTAAAACTAACTTGGGTGCCGATTGAGTATATTTATGATTAATTGTGGAGGAGGGACTGGGGAAGTATTTTGCAGAGCTATCAACGTCCAAATTAAAAAGAAACGTATTTTAAGTAGCGCTTGTGTGTGTGTTTGTAAACTAAAGCAATTCTTGAATCATTAGAATAGCAAGTTGGATCTTGCTGATCAATGATGTGGCTAAAGAATCAAATAAGGTACTGATGGTATTAAGTGACTTACACAGGCTTTAATTGGAATGCACGTGCAAGCAGAAAATAAGCTAATGATCAAGTTAGCAGAGTGAGAGACTTCTCTGCAAAAGGAATGCGTCCTGTGGCACCTTAAAGACTAGGGCTGCAACCCACTTAAGTCAGAGGTGCCACAGGACGTGTTTTTTTTTTTTTTTTCCCTCTCCCTCTTTGCTGTATACAGACTAACAAGGCTACTCCTCTGGCTCTTCTCTGTAAAATTCTTCCAGAGTGTTATCTATATATAGACCTAAGTAGCTGCACCTATCCCCCTCCTTTCTTGGCTCCTTTCCAATATTCCCTCTAATTTTTTGTAGGCTGTGTGCGCAAAAAAATTTCTTTTGTGCAGATTTTCAGAACTGGTGTGCAAATGCGTGTGCACTCCAGTGAGTGTGGTCCAACTTGTGAGCGCAATGAACCAAGTGTGTAGGACGCAACTAATATATTTATTTTGGCACGGTGATGGAAATGGTATAAATTACAAAACCCTATTTGAAACATCTTTCTTAAAGTAGCATAAAAATATTCACACTGTTGAATTATTTTTTTGTGCACGCCTTATTTTGTTGTGTGCGCAGCTTTCACAACCTATGTGCGTGCGCACACGCACACAGCTTAGAGGGAACATAGCTCCTTTCTCCAACCAACACTGACTGGCAGATGAGAAGTCTGCACTGACCTCTCCTACACACACTGGTCCAGGCCTTAAAGGTAGAGTACTGATAGCACTCACTGTGTTTACAGCTCCACACATTAGGCTTGGAAGATGACCATTTTGGGAAAATCTGTCCTTAATTAGTTTACATGTCTGCCCTTCTGCCTCAAAGACATATTTTTCCTTCTCTGGAAAGGCTGGAAATTTTTCTGTGGCTTAGGGACTGAGTCACATTTGCTGACAAATATAAAGTTAATATCAATCTGTTTTTGCTGTGTCGCTAGTGGCTGTGGAGAGATGAGGTGTTAACAAATTTTCTCCTTGGAGTCCATGGTGACTTTCCTATAAATGCTGGTTTTTCCCCATTACAATGACATCCTGTTTAAAGATTCAGAGCTGTGTGACCATGCCCAAATGTTAATGGGATATCTTCAAAACCTAAACCCCCCAATTTTAATGCATTCCCAGAAAGGTAGCTCTTACATAGCTGCAGCATGTGAGTACAGCTATGTGGTTTGAAGAGCACACCTGAAAATGGACTGCTTTGGTTGGTCTAAATCCATATAAGCCAGGGTACTATAAGCAGCAATTTAACTAGCTACATTTTTAGTCAATGTTCGTGGAATGGTCAAGCTGTTCTTTTGCTACAGACTCGGTATTGATAGGAATCACAGCAGGAGTGTATATGGTGATCTTGGTGCATTAGGAAAGGAGGTTGGGTTTTTTACCATTGTGCAATATTACTTCAGTTAATAGAGAGAGAGCATTTTTCCTCCAGTAACTGGCAATATTAGTCTGCATAAAAGCGTATTCCTGTTTGCTGATGAGGGGAAAGGAAAGTCCTGTGGAGTGGCTTTGCTGGGCCTGCTTAACTGGATTATTTTAATGCCCCTTTTCCGTTCTTTTTTTCAGCCACTGTACCAATGAAAAAACACCCGCTTCAGCCAAAAGAGCTGGCAGTGTTTTATGCAATCAACCTCTGGGGCCAGGCCTTTTGGCTGAAAATGATGTGTAGGCAGGAGCACAGAGCCCATGCAGTTGATGGCATGGCAAATGGAAGAACACACCTAAGGAAATCACCTGTCTGTTAAAAAGAAAACCCATTTCAGAGGCATGCTCTTCCTGCTGGGTGAAAAATGTGAGGTGGCAGTGAAAACTGAAGGGTGACTCAGACAAGCAGTGGAAGCTGTGAAGGGAAAAAAGTGGGGCAGACTAGAGCTGGGATTGTTCATCTGGCCTAAAAAGATGTTGGTTGCTCCATGACAAAGGGTTACCAGATGTCAGGCAAAAGGAGGACATGTCCTTTGTCCAGCAGGCATTTTAAAAATACATGATTTTGTCTGGCTTACAGGGGTTAAAGCATGCTGGAATGCCCTGGCACACCCTATTTTCAGGGGAAAGCGTCTCAGGGCCCCCTAAAAGCAGAAGAATATTCCATTAATACTACATTTTCTCCATGTGTCCTCCAATGTCCTCCTTTTCATACTTCCCCATCCTCCTTTCCATGCTTTGGTAACCCTAACCATGTGTCCTGCCTCCCTAGGCTCCCAGCTGCTGCTGGGGTGGCCCCCTTTGCTGATGGGCCTCCTCTAAAAGTGGGGGAGCTGTTTGCCTGCCTCTTTTGCTCAGAGAGGGCAAGCCCTTCAGGGACCAGGCCTGGGTAGGGTTACCAGGTGTCAGGCAAAAGGAGGACATGCCTCCTTTTTACCTTCATGTCCTCCATCGGGCAGGCATTTTAAAAATGCATGATTTTGTCTGGCTTTTTACTTACAGGGGTTAAAGTATGCTGGAAAGTCCCGAACACCCTGTTTTTAGGGGGAAGTGTTCCAGGGCCCCCTAAAAACAGAAAAATATGACATTAATAATCTATTTTCGCCATGTGGCCTCCACTGTCCTCCTTTTCCTACTTCCCTGTCCTCGGTTCCAGGCTTTGGTATCTGGCAACCCTAGGCCTGGGTGTCCAGAGGGCTGCAAGAAGTAGCTAGCTAGCCAGGCCCAGGGCTGACCCTCTTCCTCCCACCCTGCAGGGCAGCAGCTGGGGCAGAGGATGGAGGAGCCCAGCTGTGGAGGGGGGAGGCTGCTGCTGCCCTGGCCATGCCCCTGCCCCTCCCCCCACTGCAGGGGGACCTTCGTACCCCCGGAACCTTGGCAGCGCCGCCGGCGCATTGCGTGTGTCGGCCGGACTGTAATTCGGGTGCACCGCCCCTCCCCGGCGGGCGCTTAGTGCGGGCGGACCGGCCGGCGGCAGCTTCCGGCCGAGGAGCCGGGCCCGTGGCGGTAGCGCGGCGCGTGTTGGGCCGCTGGTGCCGGCTGCTGGGGGGCCCTGCCCGTCCCCTGCCGCCATGGGCATCCTGGAGAAGATCGCCGAGATCGAGAAGGAGATCGCCCGCACCCAGAAGAACAAAGGTCCTGCCCCGGGCTGCTGGCGTGGGGGAGGGGCTCCCTGAGGGGAAAATGGGGGGCTGGAGTGGGGGAGGGGCTCCCGGGGGGGAGAGGCTCCCTGAGGGGGAAAATGGGGGGCTGGAGTGGGGGAGGGGCTCCCGGGGGGGGAGAGGCTCCCTGAGGGGGAAAATGGGGGGCTGGAGTGGGGGAGAGGCTCCCTGAGGGGGAAAATTGGGGGGCTGCAGTGGGGGAGGGGATCCCTGGGGGGGAGAATGGGGGGCTGCAATAGGGAAGGGGGTCTCTTGGGGGAGGAGTGATGGGGGGGTTCCTTGGAGGGTGGGGGGGGGTTGGCCATCCTGGTAGCCTGTGCCTATTTTCCCCCCATGTCCATTCCATGTGGGGTGCTGCATTTGTCCCCCTCCCCCCAAGATCTCAGGGGGAGCAGCAGCCTGGGGCCTGTTTGGCTCCAGGGCAACAGCTACCATTTTTTTACAACCTTGGGGACTACCAGCACTGTTCCCTCTAAGCTGTGTGCGTGCACACCGGTCATGAAACCTGCGCACACAGACAAATAAAGTGCGCACAAAAAAATTCAACAGTGCTAATATTGGTGCTCACAAAGCAATGTGTTTGCGCACACAAAGAAATTGTTTGTGCGCACAGTCTGTGAGTAATTAGAGGGAGCGTCGCCGGTCTCCACCAACAAGGTTCGCACCAGCCAGGTGGAAGGAAAATCTCCACTCCTCTTGGCTGCAGTAGGGAAACCGTAGGCATCCTTCTTCCAAAGGGGCAGTTGTGTTAGTCTAGTTCAGTGAAACAAACCAAGAGTCCTGTGCACTTAAGGACTAAGCAATTGATTTATTGTAAGAGCTTTTGGGGGCAGAAAAATCTCACTTTGTCAGATGCTTTAAAGTGGGATTTTTCTCCCATGAAAGCTCATGCAGTAAATAAATTTGTGAGTCTTTAAGTGCCACAGGACTCCTTACTTATTTTTCACATGTGTCCTGTAGTCCTGTTGGCACAGCTCAGTGCTCCCCTTTCTCTGGATCCTGAAGGGGACCCAGCACCTAGGGATCCACGCAGAGCTCCTTGCTGTGCTCTCTGCCACTGACAGGGAGAGGGAAGCACTGATCTCCCATCCCTTGGCTGCAGCAAGGAGCCTGCACCTGTCTTGTAACCCCACAGCAGAACACTCTGCCTGGGTCCTTAGGCAGCCAGCAGGAGGGGAGTGGTGGGATGTTTTGGAGGACCTGGCAGGCCAAGGGCGGGAAACAACTGTGTATCTTATACACAGCTACAGAATGCCATATTGTGGCAAACTAATGCAACAGGCACTTACACTTGGTGCACAGCTTACACCCCAGAAATGAATTTATAATAGCTAAAGGGGAGGAAAAAATTATGAAACCCCATTATTCTCTCTCCTGAGGAATTCCCTCCCTTCTCTATCACAATGGACGGTCTTAAGGCAGGAGCTACCTTTATTTTGGTGTTTCATGCAGATTCAAGCATAAAGAGTAAATAGTTAAAACCACCAGACATGATCTACAATTTCCAGCGGGGTAGTTGTGTTAGTCTAGTTCAGCAAAACAAACAAGGAGTCCTAAAAAGGATCTATAATGTCAATCTAGAACAGTTTTTCTGTAGTGCCCAAGCTACAACTGAGTCACTTGAACTAGAAAGGAAATAGGTGCAAGATCAGATGCTGTTAGAGGCTGTTTAATTACTAACTGTTGCTTCTCTTTCACTGAAGCCACTGAATACCACCTCGGTCTACTGAAGGCAAAGCTTGCGAAGTACAGAGCCCAGCTACTAGAACCTTCCAAATCTGCTGCGGCTAAAGGAGAAGGTTTTGATGTAATGAAATCTGGAGATGCCAGAGTGGCATTGATTGGCTTTCCTTCTGTGGGTAAGGTCAGTGACCATCAGAATTGGCTTTCTAGCATGTGCGGTTTGAAGTGCGTTTTCACGGTCCTTTGAAATACGGTCATGTTATCCGACTGCTAATGTTTCTGACTTTTTGTGTCTTTCAACAACTTAAGCATCTGTTTGCCAAAAACAAATGAAAAGAATGTCACTTGCAAGCTCAGACTTCAAGGCTAAAATTGGAGAAAGCCTTTCATCGTTTTGGCATGCCAAGCATGATTGATGCACCCCAAAATCTTTTTGTTTCCTCCCATCTGACAACAGCACTGCTAGGGAAGGTCTCTATCACTAGTCTGGTAACTGACATTCAAGAGAACATGCCAGATATCCCCCTTCACCTCTAAAATACCCATGCCCAGCACAGTAAGAGCACGTGGCTTCTAAAACTAGATTAGTTTTCTTCCTGTGCCAGTTCATCAATCATTGATGTGCATTGATTTCATCTATCTTTAAATATTCAGTGATGCTGTTATTGGTTTATATGTTTTATGTTCGAATATGTTGCTTTGCAGTCCACATTTTTGAGCTTAATGACCTCCACGGCCAGTGAAGCTGCCTCATATGAGTTCACAACCCTGACGTGTATTCCAGGTGTCATAGAAGTAAGTGTGGGTGAGGGGGATTCTACATCATAAACTGTTAGCAACAAGTCCCGCAAGCGTGTAGGGATGTGTTTATCCTGATTATGTGTATGCTGCATGCAAAGTTTCTGCTTCTCAGCTGATTTTTATGTTGAACTCTTGGATAGTCTCAAGTTTTTACAGTTGGTCTGTGGAGCATGACCTGCCAAACTGGCACTTTTATGGGCAGCAGCACTCCACTGACATGGGCAGCAACTTCTGGAGGTTCAGTTCTGCATTTGGTGCGGCCAAGCAATAAAATAATTCTCAACAGATTGTTTTTTAGAATAGCTGTGGGCATTATGGACTACCTGGCTGGAAGCCTTGACAGATTTGTTTTTAATGAATCTTTCTAACAAGTAATCTGTGCTGTAATCAATTTGGAAAGCAGATAGGACAACTCCTCCCTTGGAGTTTTTATCATCTGTGCCCTGAACATCCATCAGTAAAGCAAATTATAAAGGGCACCAAACTGAGATGCATCCTGGTGTAGTTTGCCTTTTGGGGTCAAAATTCAGGCTGTTTTCATTATTTAACTCAAAACCATTGATGTCAAAACAAGCATAAATATTGTAGCAAATCTAAGGCCACCTGAAAGTCTATTATATTCCATGAAGTCATCATTTGAGACTTCACTGCAGTCGTGAGAATGGAACTCTAGTCTTCCTGCTCCCCTAAACGAGTGACCCTCTCCATTTGAGCTAAAGAAGTTTTATAATACCGATGACACACTGCTAAAGGCTTGTCTTCACTGACAGTGACAAATTCTCTGCCATCAGATCAGTCTTCCTGATCAGTTGATTGGGTCTCTGAAAGCCTATTCAGCTGATCAGAAAGTTGATGCTGGAAGACCACACCCCCACAGGAGTAGCACTGAATTGGAGGGAAGGGGAATTTTAAGTACCTTGCATGTCTCCCTTCGATTGCCACTGAAGTCGCGCAGCAGCATAGACTTTCACTATGTAAATCTGAATCCAACTATGAGAAGGCAGTGGTTTTTATACTTCTCACAGAAATAATTCACCTGTTGGACCAGATAAGAAACTTATTTCCTGTATGAACAAGTTACTTTGGTGAACAGAGGTCTGAATTAATACAGCCATAGTGTGGTCTAGTTTTGCCATTTTATAGTCAAACCGAGGTGGTCTAGAATTTTAGAAGCTCTGGCCATAAGTTGCAGCAGTAAAATGCATCTTGGGTTGGAAGAGGAAATTTCAGAAAATTAGTGAAACAGCTTCATAGTAAAAACTTTACAAACTGTTTCCAGCTCAGTGAAATCCTACTCATACTGGACAGACTTTGCCTTACCCTGTTCCCTTTATTGTCTAACTGATTTCAGAATTTGGCCCACTGTTTACAATCCACTGAGCGCTTAGCTGGTGGTAGGAAGGCAGCTGAAAGGTTTTTGTAGAGGTCCTCATAATCATCCATCTTTCTGATTCTCTTGCAGTATAAAGGAGCAAATATCCAACTTTTAGATCTGCCTGGAATCATTGAAGGAGCAGCCCAAGGTTGGTTAGCTTGGAAATTAATTTAATACATACCAATGCACTCAGTGTCATGTGTGGAGTTTCTAAATGGTAGCCAAGCTTGCCAGCCTGGGCAGGCGTTGTGTCAACATCTTAGACATAAAACCTGAATCTTAAATGTGAGAGACAATTATAAGAGAGTTGCTAAGTTATGTAAAGCTGTATAAGGTGGCAGAAGTTGCTTGTTGAGGTGGTGTGTAGCAGAATTAAGCGAACTCCCTATTCACCTTCCAAAGTGAGTCTTGGCCTTGCTCATCTGACTTCTGATATAAGAGGAAGTCTGGTGTTATTCACTGGGGGGAGAAACTGAGTTGTGTAGGAGAAAAATAAAACAAGACAAGCTGGCATCTCTAGGGTGCTTCTGAGGGCTCTGATATGGCTCCTTGAGGGCCGGTAACTAATTTCACTTCCTTCCTCTTGCTTAGTCCCCCAGTCACTCAACTGTGACAAGAGGAGTCTTGCAAAATTCACCAAAGTCTCAATGGTTTATTTTAAGTACAGTGAAGCTTGGGTGATCAACTCCTTTCACTGCTGATCAAAAAGTGCATTTAGCTGATCTGAGCTGGGATTTCTGGGTTTTCATCCTTGCTGTTTCGTCCTTGCTGTATCCTCACTTCAGTCAGTGCAGGGGAGAGAAGATATTTGCTTGCACTCCACTTCTTGGAAAAAAGACAGGCTGATGGGTTGCAGTGCTTGTCTGCTGTCCTGCAGAGGGGGCGTTTGCTGTTCAAGAGCTGCTCGCTCCTCTTGCTAAAGCCCGAGTGGGTTACATCCGAGCGCCCTGCAGTTTCTTAGAGCCCGGTTCCTTGTGTGTCTGGGTAGTGTGCTCAATAGACAGGATGTTAGACTGGCCTTCAAAATATGGTGTGTTTCTTTTGTGAATGCACATGCATTTCAGCTCTGAATGGGCCTGACCCTATTTGGCTGGGTGCCTTCCCAGTGGGTGCAGCCAGACCGTCAATGTTTCCAAGAAGTCCCATGGGACGTC
Source organism: Podocnemis expansa (assembly GCA_007922195.1). Lineage (NCBI taxonomy): Eukaryota > Metazoa > Chordata > Testudines > Podocnemididae > Podocnemis > Podocnemis expansa. Next base: position 458,666 of record ML682016.1, on the reverse strand, counting down.
TCCTGGTTTGAGGGAGCTTTTAGCTATTCTTCCTGCCCACGACATAACATCTCCTCCTTTTGCAGGGAAAGGTCGAGGGCGTCAGGTGATAGCAGTGGCCAGGACTGCTGATGTCGTCATCATGATGCTGGATGCCACAAAGGGCGAAGTACAGAGGTGAGCATGGGGAGCAGGTTAGTCCATTTGGAGCCAAGCAGCCAATGAGAGAATCCAGATGGCTGGATGCTTTCCAGCTGTGGCATCATACCCCTATGTGCCGCAAACCACGTGTATCCTAACATAATCTATATTAATCCAATTTATTTTTTAATATTCCTGCAGTTATCTTCTCACTTTAACCCCTCTCTCCATAGGCATTCCAAAATGGACCACCTGTGCTGATTTTTGCTACATTGTTGTTCTGCCCTAGCGAAAGTTTGTGCATCATAAAACCAGTATATTAAAGTGTTTTAGTTTAAATTTAGACATCTCCTGGGACTTTTCAGCCATCATTTTATCTGGGAAGATAACTGTTGCTTACTGCAGATTATTGTGTGGCCTCTTGGTTGCTTCCAAGCAAGCTTGGGCTATGGACTTGCCTTCACTCCATAAACTGGTGTGGGGTGGGAGAGCTGGGGAAGCTCCTGGAATAAGAATGGAGATTGTGCTCAACAGAAACACCTGCTGGCTAAGCTTTCAAGGAATCTTGGTTCAGGGTTCTGGGTGGAAGAATATCAACAAGGTGCCTGTGTAGGGAGGGGTGATGGATTACATAAAACTGTCTCTGTGTTTGAGGTTTTATCCTGCCTTGGCCATGTTCTGAGGGCTCAGCTAGTGTCCTTGTTACATAGAGGGCCCCAGTCAGTGGCACAGAGAAGATCCATGTAGTGGTGATTAGGAACAGGAAACTTCAAGGTGCCAGCTGCTCAAAACCCATGTTTGTGACTGTTTGTTCCTATCATTGCGGCAAGTCCAGTGTAACGGACTGATTTGCAGTGTTCCCACAGGTCTCTCTTGGAAAAGGAATTGGAATCAGTAGGAATCCGGCTGAACAAATCCAAACCAAACATTTATTTCAAGGTGAGACTTACCAGTGGCCCTGCAAAGCCATGGGTTTGGATGTGCCCGTCTAATGGAAGCTCGCATTCTCCTACATTGTCTTATAGACACAAAAAAAAGACTAGAAGTTTTACTGAATATTTGACGTCCTTTGTTCTGTTCATTTAGCCAAAGAAGGGTGGGGGCATCTCCTTTAACTCGACTGTCACGCTGACCCAGTGCTCTGAGAAGCTGGTGCAGCTCATCCTCCATGAGTACAGTATCCTTTCTTGATGGGGAGCCCAGAAAGGGGCAGCCACCAGAAACTGCTTCTCTGAAGCACTATCCCATGCCTAAGTAAAGATGAAGTTTGATCACCCTTCAGTGCTAATTCCAGAGCAAAGCATTAGTGTCAGCTGGGCGATTTGTGTAGTTAAAACCAGTAGGAAGTCAGGGGGAAGGCAGAAGGGGAGGACCCATCCTCCCCTTATTCCCCACCAGTGACTCTTCTGAGCAGCCCCCGTTACGCAGGATTAAACAAACCCAGCCCGTTGTGCCTGTCAAGTGTATTTAGCCAAGTGAAGATGTTTGGCCTTAAGGTTACCTCAGAAATCTTCAATGCAGAGGTTCTGTTCAGAGAAGATTGTTCTCCCGATGAATTTATCGATGTGATTGTCGGCAACAGAGTCTACATGCCCTGCCTATATGTGAGTATCCTAGATGCAGCCTTGGTTCTGTATAATTAAGGGGACAGAGTAAGATTGGAGCCTAAATATTGAATGGCCTTGAGTGAGGCACTTGAGAGAATCTCTCTGTATATGAAAACTATTTGTCATTAAGCTTTTTATTAGCACTTGGGTTAATTAGGTGCTCCAGTAATACATGGCTTTGCATGTAGTCCCTGCGCCCTCTTGTGGCTGGCCCTGGGGAATATAAAACCAGGCTCCCTACAGCGGATCATTCCTCCTGTCAGTCAGACAATGTAGAGACTTCCTTTTTGGTGCCTTTTTCATGTCTGATTTACACTAACAACCATGGTTTCTGCATGTTTGTATCCTTCGCCCACTACCATTGCTCATTTTATTTTGGGACTCTCATGTGATTATGTCTGGATTTTTGTAATTTGGTCCAAGAGCAAAGCACTACAGGTGACCCCAAAGGAAGGAATGGGAAAATGTCAGTGATTTTGAGGCATACGAACTTTAACAGTTTCCCAGAAATCTTTGATCAATATTGATATTAGCCACTTTTTTTTTTTTTTAAACAAATGCTGGCATCACATTACTGTGTGTCTACAAGGACTGGAAGTTGCAGATCTTCGTAGCTACCTGTATGTATCGTATTAGCTTACAATGTCATTTGAATTGACTTGCCGAAAGATGCATTGCTTTCCCTTTCAAATTAGGTTTATAACAAGATCGACCAAATATCTATGGAGGAAGTAGATCGTCTGGCTAGGAAACCCAACAGTGTTGTGATTAGGTAAGTACTTGCAAGCATCTCAGTCCACAGCTTCTGCAAACTCTGTACTCATCAAAGCTGGTTTGCATTTCATTAATACCTTCTTCCCTGCTGTCCCAAAGAAGGTGTGTGTGCTTGGTGCACCACTTACTCTGTGCTCTGGCTGAGGACAAGACTCAACAAATATCCTGTTGTTTTTAACAGAACATTCAGTGGCCTCTTGCAAATCTGCCTCACTGCTATCTGCAGGGTGAAGTGAGCGAGGTTTTCTCAGTTATTCTGTGAAACGCACGGCCTCTGTCCATTTAAAGCTGCAGTCTCTTTCGAAAGCATTGTCCATTTCCCCTTGTTGACCCATTGGAGAGCATCATCTCGTCATCTAGCACTTGATACGTTTCTTGATGATGCTTCTTTATGGCCTGGACACCAGACTGAGTTTGGGCTGCTCCTCGGGGAATAGAGTTGTGTGATGCACGAGGTGTCTGTGGTGTTTTGCAGCTGTGGGATGAAGCTGAACCTGGACTACCTGCTGGAGAAGCTGTGGGAGTACCTGGCGCTTACCTGTATCTACACTAAGAAGAGAGGACGTAAGTAAACCCCTGACTGGCAAGAGAAGAGTCCAAGGGGGGATTTTCAGAAGTGCAACAGGAGTTGGGTGATGGGTATTTAACTCCCGTTGGCTGCCAGCGGGCAGTGGGTTCCCTGACTTTCCAGAGGCCTCTGGTTCCCTGGAGCAGCTGCAGATCTCATAATAATGAGTCCCACTCTCCATTCATGTTCGTTCTTCAGGAAGCATTTCACTGTCTTCTGATCCAAGCTCTCCACAGCCCTGGTATTCTTGCATTGACAATAGAAATGCTGAGCCTCATCCAGATCTGACCACGACCGTGTACATCTTACCACAATAAATCATTCTGGGCTCCTTCCTTTCTAACCCTTACTATGCCCCACACTTGCAAACTACCCAGCTGATCACTGGCCAAAAGAGGGTGTCCCACTATGACCCATGGGGCTGTTGAGGAGGATGGGCAGTGAGTGCCGTCCCCTCTGAGGCAGAACACCTGAGTGGCTACTTAGAGATGTCACATGGGCTGAGGATGAGCAATAGCAGCATGCCTTAACTGGCTTATAACTCTGCAAATGCTTGCACCTCACTGAGAGTCGTTGACCACCTGTTGTGTTTGACACAACAGAGCTGTAAGCTTGAGTCTGGGACAAATGTGACAGGGCAGGGAGATTTGGCGATAGCTTACTAGACCCTGAAATGCTAGGGTCTTCAAGAAAACTGCAGCACTGATTCCCTTCTGTTTGAATGCATGTGTTTAGACTTTGGCTTTTCTGTTACAAGAAGCCCTGTCATGTGAATTGAATTAAGTTGGGCTAGGCTGGGCTTGTGAATTACAAGAAAATGGTTGGCTTAGGTAACCTTGACTTTTAAATGTTAAAGGCAGTATAGAAATCCTTAATGGTGAATACCTTTAATACCAGAGAGAGAGTAAGTCGAGTGTTGGAGGTACTGTCGCTGAAGAATATGAATTGATTCAGTGTATGGTATTGGTGTTCAAAAGGCCAGGGTAAGTGGCGAGGTAGCACATCCTGCCCCGGCAGTGTATATGGAAGCAACATAACTCCAGATAAATGGCTGCTTTACATGTCAACTGTAATGTGAGGGGAGAGTTCAAGGAGTTGTACACAGCAAGATATGTTGTCAGATGGTGGTAAAAGACAGAAATTGGGTGAATGATGCTAGCTTTTCCCCTTCTTGTGTTTCTGTGCTCTGTAGAGAGGCCGGATTTCACAGATGCCATTATTCTCCGAAAAGGAGCTTCCGTAGAGCATGTGGTAAGAAAAAAACCCCATCTTTATCTGGGCATAGAACTGCACATTTCCTACCTGAGCCTGTTGGTAAGGTTCTGCATATTTCATGTTATGCTATGAAAAACCACGTGCCCCATTAACATTCCTTAGCTTAGTCTAGCAAAGAAATAGAAACAAATGTCTTTTCCTGGTTATGGAACTTACCAACAGTTTCACTAAACAAAAAGGTGATGAAGCTATCTTAGTACAATTCAGCAAACATGCTGCAGGACACAGTGTAACTTTTGTGGTGCTATTCGTGGGAACCTTGTATGGAGAAAATATGATTCTAGAGGGGCAGATCCCACAGCAGGTCACCATGGCACCCAGAAGTATGACTGTGTGCCTAGCTGTGCCATGGTACTTAAGAAGTGGAATGCCCCTTGGTGCTTAAAAAATAAGCTGCTGGTGATGACACTTTCAGCAGCACTGCTCCCTCCCACCACTGCCAAAAGCACCCTGGGAGGTGGCTTTTTTCGGTAGCCAGGGGCGGAGGAGCAGTTTGAAGTGCTGTGGCCTTAGTTTTTGGGCTAGCCCCTATGTGTGCTGCACATTTGTTGAGGCCTGTTCTAGGGCATTGACTTTTTCCTCAGAGCCACATTCAGAAAGGCTCCCAGAAGTTGTCTAATCATATACAGTGTGGATGCAAGGTGTTCCTGTTTGTAGTGGGTAGGTGTTAATTGAAGACTGCAGTGGATCCTGAAAGCCTGGAGAAAATCTTGACTTCTTGACTTGTCTTGGGAGGCAATGAAGTGCTGGAGCTAATAATTGCGAACAGCATTTTCCAGTCTCTTTCTCAGGCATTCAGACACCACAGTGAGCAACACAGTAGAATAGGATAGAGGCTGCTACACTGTAAACCATTATTTTTTGACTGTCGTGCATGCTATCTGTCTTACTACAGTGCCATCGAATTCACAGAACATTAGCCAGCCAGTTCAAATACGCCTTGGTGTGGGTAAGTGTCTAACGCTCTTTGTTTGTTTGGTTCATATCTGAAGTATCCACTCCTGACACGCTTCACTGTCCTTTCTCCTGATTTAAAGGGAACCAGCACAAAATACAGCCCCCAAAGAGTAGGATTAACTCATTTGATGGAGCATGAAGATGTCATCCAGATTGTCAAGAAGTAACTCTTAGCTGCTGCTCACTGGTGCCTGACCCTGCCCTGATCTGTGGAATTAGAACTGACTTGTTTGACCATGTAAAAGCCAAAAAAAAAAGGAAGAGGTGCTCCAAAGCCACGTAGGCTTCCATGAAGCTTGTTCCATTGGAGACGAAGGATACACTAATAACATGTGGGACTGGGAGAGACAAGGGATTTTCCAGCTTGTGACATTTCAGGCAAGGTAACTTGTTTGCATAGTAAATGTAAAAGTTGGATCATGGAGCCCATTTGTGACAGTGCGATAGGAACCCTCAACCAGCCAGCCTCCTGCATCGCTCCAGATTTCACATACTCGTCCATCCATTACACATGCCAGCAGCTTTCTCAGCCAGTTGGAATCTGTGGATTTGTTCACACAAATGTGACTTCTCTGAGTGCATTGATATCAGCCCTGAGATATGTTCCTTACTGTTTGCAGCATGTTCTGCCATTTAATGCGTGTCATTAAAGCAGGCCTTGCCCTTGCCCACTGGCCTAGAGCTAGGGTTGCTAGAATTCACAACCTTTCTAGCTTCTGCAGGTTTCTTAGTTCTGCACATCAGTGACTTTAGCCGCAAGGCGCTCAAATCTGAGACAGCCTTGGGTTCAGCTTCGGGAGGTCCCACTCTATCAATCCTGTTTTAAAAAAGAGATTGACTCATGGCTTGGCCACAGGTGCAGTGTTTACATCCTAAAAATGCTCCAAAGCTGGTGAGGATTCATTTCCATCCATGTCATAGGACAGAAAGGTGGCAGTAGGGGGTTTCGAGGGGAAAACCCCTGCTTTGCCTTCTCCTTACCCCACCTTTTCTGAGATGGTATCTGAGGAATAGTTGTCAGGAAACCCGCTTGTCTCTAAATCATGCACCCAGTATCCCTAAATCTGAGAAACACCAGTTTAGACTCGAGACCCATTCTATGTGGGGTGGGTTTTTGGCTATAATAAAGCTTCTTGGATGGAGACCTTCCATTGGAAAAGTTGAATTTTCTAATCATGCTTTATTAAATATTGTTGAGAACAATTTATAATGGTGGATGGATACTGGCTCCTTCTTTTTCTTGAGCAGGAGCCTCTGATAGCTTTTGGTTACTTTCATGATACAATGGCATAGTCCCAAGCAGAAGTCTGAGCTACAGAGCCTGGTTTGCTGGCTTGCTCTTCCCCATCCCCACTAAGGATAAAATGGCCGGAAGTATTTTATTTAATAAAATAAAAGTTGCTGTTTCACATGAACTGTACACTTGCGTCTCAATAGCGATGGAAACTCTCACTTTGTTACTCTTCTTTCCTCCCTTTTGGCCGATACAAGGAGCCATATGGTAGAGTGGATGTTGATTGCAGTATGTTGTAGGATTTAAGGCGGACTTCGTGAGCTGACACGAACTGGATCAGTTTCACAAGAACCAAGCTAAAAAGGTGACTCAGCTTTGAATATTACCTTTTCTGTTAATGATTTTGCTCACAGTTGGAATACAGAGCTCTGATAGGAGAGATGGGAGAATAATTTCCATGTTAACTGTGTTCTGCCTGAGCTGGCTTTCTAACGCAGGCGCTTCTCTCTGCTAATTGAGTGGGATGCTGTTCCAGCATATTGACTCGCCCTTTAAATTTTCCGTGAAGGTTGCACAGACCAAGACTCTGGCACAAAGGTTTTCTTGTTTCATTTTTAACTGTTCCTGCCATGCTGACATTTAAATACTAGGCAAGGCGGATGTGGGAGAGTTTGCACGGCTTGGTAATCAGAATGCTGAGTTGCACATCTTCCTCAGGGATGGGGAACAAAAACAATTCCAAATAGCTTTTTAAAACACATTCACACTAAATCTTAACAAAAAAAGGGGGACTTGCGCTGGTTAACACAAAGCTAATCATCACCTCTGTCTTAGATTGTCTGAAATTTAATAGTCTCTGGGATCAATATTGGAGCCTCTCTCAAATTAACTGAGCCTCTCCCTATTAGTTTGAAAAGCCAGTGGTTTTTTCCCCCATCATAGTCCCAGTGTTTAATACAGCTGATTGTTGATTACTTTCGGCAGGGTAGAAAACAAGCTGATCAAGAGCAGCTGATTCTGATTTATGTACAGGCAGCCTTTTACAAGAATGCAAGGTAGCAGTAGATGGATGTGGAAACTGCATTACTGTGACATTCGCTGCTGCCTCCATTCGCTATCATGCTAGCATTGCAAGTCAGCAGCAGCAGGCTGAAGGACAAGATATTGACGCTTTACTGAGAATCCTAAATCCCGGGGGGGGGCTGAGAGATCAAATTCTGAGGATCCTAAATGTATGGGGGGGATCAAATTCTGGCAAACAGTTTACTGTCAGTCCAGCAGCTTTTTCTTGAGGGAAAAGGAGAGACTACTGCTTACCTGGGGGCTGGTTCAGTCCCTTATTTACCTCATTGCCCATAATGCTCGAAGTACATTCTGAGAACATGGTGGGGCCTTTAGTCAGGAAGGAGGAGCTCTTGCTAAGTGAATGTGTACTTGTGCACTGCAGTACACAGCACTCTGCTCAACCTAGCATGTTAAAATTTCTAGTATCGCTGCCTGAGAACCCCGCCTGGACCTCCTGGGAATGTCCTTGGGGGCCTGTCTAGCTGAGCTGGGAAGCAGGCTCTCCACTTCAGTGCAGAGGGTAGCAGAAGCTCAGATGCTCATGAGACAATTTACTTAAAATCTCTTAATTGTGAATATTTGAATTACAACCTTCAGGGCAGAAGCAGCAGAGCTACATACCATTTAACACAATAAAAGGCTTAGTGATGGGTTCATATGCTTCCTTGTGTATGAGCTGTAATCTTCTCATTTGTGCTTAAAGATTCAGTCCTCTTTTTGTCCAAGAGAATGATGTTAGCTCTGCTGTTCTGCCCCCTGTGTCTCCCTACATCTCTCATGCAGTTTTAACTGCATGTAGGGTTCCTCAGTGACTTGTCCTAATTACGTTACTGCTGCGTTCCATCCCAGAAGCAGCCGCATTTCAGTGTTGAGCCAAAGGATCCCTGTTCTATCCCTGACCTGCATTGCAGAAAAGTTAGGAGTGTTTGTTTAAAGTTTGCTGTTTGTTACTGCTGTTTGTCACTCAGAGGATGAAGTGTGGTGTTTCACAAAAGGGAGCAGTTATCCCTCTCTACGCAGGAGATTGCTAAGGGCCACAGAAGTTAAATAAGTTTTCCAAGGCCAGACAGCAAATCAGTGGAGAGAAGCAGTGGTAAAATTTCCCCACCATTTGTCTCAAAGTGTATGTACATGATTTGCAAAATAAAACTGCCCTCCATCCAACTAAATACAACTCAACTGTAAAGTTAGGCAGGAAGTTTAAGCCTAGCTCTGAGTCGTCATCTCTTGACAAAGGTGGGTGTAGATGAATGGTTTGTATAGCTCGGAAAGTTAATGAACACCAGTGTTTGATGTGCTTACTCGCTCCTCTCTCAGCATGTGGGGCTCGACTGGATGACATCTTGAGGTCCTTTCCAGCCCTGTCTTTTGGTGAATCTATTATTTTAGTTTCATACAATCCAGTAGTCACTCCCTTGTGATTGTCATCCTGGAAACAGCTAAGGGAAGGCTCAGATTCTGCTCAGAACTAGAGGGCTGTGCATGTTCCGGGCCATCAAGCACATTTCATTGGTTGAATACTCCTTTTATAATTTAATTTAGTCTGGAATCATTTGCAAGGTAATAAAAAGGAGTTTGACTCCGACACTTGTTTAATTCAGTAAGAGACAGTCACAGCTGGGGGCTCAGCTGATGCCATTCTGGAGAGATGGAAAGCGCTGCACAGCACAGTATGTAACAGTCATAGTCTTGCGGGGACAACTGAATTGTTCCAAACAGTCAGAGGGGTCACCCCTAACAAGCAGCCTGTGAAACTTCTTTGTAGCAGAAGGGGCTGAGATGAGGACTGATTACCTGGGAATGCTTTTGAATTCTTCTGGTTCTCTTTTGTAAATGAGGAGGTTGCAGTGTGGTTGAGTATAGTTTGCAGGTAAACCCTTGTTCCTACACTAGAGCCTAGATCCCAGTTTCCATTAATGTGGAGCAAGTGCCAGCGGGTGTCGATTCACGCTTCGGAGTGAGGAGCAGGAAGCTGCCTGTTTAAACTTGTTTCTGTTATTCTTCACTTGACAGTGTCAATGAAAGACCTTCCACATGGGGAATTTATTTGCACTGGAGAGGTGGGGATTAACATGAGACTCAAAAGATGGGTAAGGAATGGGTTAAAGTGGAGACTGCAGTGTCTCAGGGTGAACAGTCAGGCTGGGGAGAGGTTACTAGTGGAATTCCTGAGGAATCCCTCAACCCAGTCTTAATTAACATGTTCATTAATGACTCGGGTACTAAAAGGGGGAGTGTGCTAATAAAATCTGCAGATAACACAAAGCTGAGAGGCATTGCCAATATGGAGCAAACCTGGACTAACACACAATTTAGACAACCTGAGAAATGGGAGGAAACTTAACATTGTACAGTGCGAAGTCATGCTTTTCAGGACTCAAAAGAATTTTTGCTAGAAGCAGGCAATAGACTGGTTGGAAGTGACTGAGGAGAGGGAGCCGGATATATTGGTAAAATACAGGCGGACTTTGAGCTGCCACTGTGATGCAACTGTGGAAAAGGCTAATGAAATCCTGAGATGTGTCAGGCAAAGTATTTTTGGTAGAGCTTGGGAAGTGCTACCATTTGACAGGGCCCTGTGAAGCCTCTTCTGGAATACTGTGCAATTCTGGTCTCCCATACTTAAGAAAGATGAATTCAAACTGGACCAGGTGCAGAGAAGAGCTACTAAGATGATCAGAGGAGTGAGAATCTATCTTAGAGAAGATGGTTGAAGTAGCTTGACTTGTTTTTCCTAACTAAGTGAAGGCCAAGGGGAAATGTGACTGCTCTCTAGACCCATCAGAGGGACAAACCTAGGAAAAACAAAGAGTTAAGCTAAGAACCAGTGTTGGTACAAGAACACATAGCTATAAATTGGCCATCCATAAGTCTAGACTTGACATTGGACAAAGGTTTCTAATGCTTGGAGGAGAGATTAGAAACAGCCTTTCAAGGGAGTAACGGGGGCAAAAAAATAATTCATGTTAGGACTGAGTTTATGGAGGGGGTGGCATGATGAAATCACTTGCAATGGCATATGGCTATTATCAAATATCTGTGATGGCCACATAGGACACTAGATGGGGAGGGCTCTGAATAACTACAGAGAATTTTTTCCATGGTGTCTGGCTGGTTGATCCAATCCACATGGTCATTTTCTTATGGATGGCCATATGTGGGGGTAGGAAGAAATTCCTGATTGGCCCAAACCCTGGGGTTTTTCCACCTTCCTCTGCAGCATGGAGCATGGCTCACTTGCTGCTGTGAACTAGAGGAAATGATGGATTCTCTTTAACTTGAAGTCTGTGCAGTAGTAACTCAGCCAGCGGTTCAGGGTATATTACAGGCATGGGTGAGTGAGGCTCTGGGGCCTGCAACATGCAAGAGGCCAAACTAGATGGTTGTGGTGGTCCTCTCGGGCCTTAAAGGCTGTTTCTCTGAGGTTGTGGTCTCAGTGCAATCAACCCCAAAGGTTCTCAGCTGTTTGTGGGATTTGCATTGTGCAGCATCAAAGAGCTGGACTTCATCGCTCTCCAAGCCTGTAAATTAAAAACCTCGATCTGTTAATGTCAGAGTTCTCACTGCTGGCTGACAGGGTGTGCAGCCCTGGGAGCAAATCACTGCTCCAGTGCTAGGAGTGGATGAATAGGACAGCTTCTCTGCCATCTGCTAGGGCTACTTTCATAATCTTATTTATAAGGCAAGTCACATTCCCATTCTGCAGCTGGGTAACAAACCTAGAGAGGGGGCCTGAATTGGCAGAGCTCTGCCTGCCAGCTCTATGCTAAACCCGTTAGACAACATCTACCCTCCATGAGAGGTTTAAAGGCCACATCTGGCTCAGGTAGAGGGATTAATTTTATGTTGGCAAAAGAGAGTCTGCTTTTATAACTACCCTCAAGTATTTGCCTGAGTTCCCCAACCGCTCCTGGACATGGGGCTCTTGGGCAGACAGCAGCTTGTTGGGAACAGAGTGTGTGTACCTTTTTTTCCCCGCAGCCTCCAAAACCTGGGGCTGTGTGAAGCATCATCCAGCAGGAGGTGCAGTTGGACAAGCTAATTGGCTTGGCTTCCTTTTCTAGTGCCCCTGGCAGATAGCCACCCTCAGCCTCTTCCCCACTTGTTAACAGGGTTCATCCCACCTGTCCTCTCCCTCCTTGGAGGCATCTGTCTTAGCCACCAGCACAGTGTGGGAAGTGGTGCCTGCTGCTCCCTGCTTCCCAACTCCCCTGCAGGAAAGGTTAGCTCCCCTCTCTCCGTACCTGAGTGGAGATGAGCATAATAGCCATCATCAAATATGCATTGGGCAGCAGCCGCAGCGTCAGCAGACATGGTTCCCCCGGTTCTGGTGGAGTGAAGTTTGCTGGAAGACTTCAAGTAGACAAAACCAGGGGATGTGCAGCTCTGGGAGATGTAGATCGTGGCAGAGCAGCCCTGGCGGCCTGGGGCAAGTGACACCTAACCCAGGTGAGTGGCATGTCACATTAACCAAGCCATGGGGCTGAAGGGCTTTGTGTGCTGGGATTACGTCTCCTTGAACAGGACTCCAGTCATGTCTCCCCCGCGCCCAGCCACTTGGGTGATGGAACCTGGGGCCAGGTGAGCAAAGATGATGGGCAGCAAGGGAGAGAGACAATGATTTAGTGCACGGTGTCTGCAGTGTGGGATGGTGAAGACAGGCCAAGTCCCTTTGGGAGGCAGCAGAGCTCTGTCCTGGAGGCACAGGGGTGCTGTCAGTTGGTGAATGCAGTCCATTGCGTGGCTGGGCAAGGTTTGAATGCCTGTAGGTCACGGCACTGTTGCATTCACCCTTTGTGGTGCTACGTTCTTTAGTTCACACAGCGTACGCCCACTTGCCGGCTTGCTAGGCCTTGGGCCTGCAGTAACCCAAGCTCCAGCCCATCGCACTGCAGCCATGAACCCTCTTGGTTCCTGCACAGGGCTTAAAATCATAGAAACTGGAAGGGGCCATGAGAGGTCATGATGTCCAGTTCCCTGCAGTCATGGCAGGATCAAGGGCTGCTTAAACCATCCCTGACAGGTGCTTGTCTAACCTGCTCTTAAAAACTTCTGATGATGGAAATTCCACAATCTGCCTAGGCAACTTATTCCAGTCGTTAAATACCCTGACAGTTAACAAGTTTTTCCTGAAGTCCAACCTAAACCTCCCTTGCTGTAATTTAATCCCATTGCTTCTTGTCCTGGCATTGTCAGTTGAGAACAATTTTTCTCCCTCCTCCTAATGACAACCTTTTGGGTACTTGAAACCTGTTATCATGTCCCCTCTGAATCTCCTCTTTGTTGCCTTCCATCCTCCCTCATAGCCACCCTTTCTGTGTCCCTCCTCGCACAGGTTCTTCCCCTCTGAGCCTCTATCTCAGTGTCCTGTCTGACTTTGTATCCCTGACCCCTTTCACTGTCACCTCTCAAATTCCAGCCCATGTACCCCTAGCTGCCACAGCTCTTTACCTCAGATGCGGGGTGGAGACACAAGTCTGTAGAAAATGCCCCTAGCCCCCTGGAAACCAGCGTGGCAGGCAGCAGCCTGAAGTTAACAATGGCCAAGGAAGGCTCCACAGCGGAGTAGATGTGTTCGATGTTGTGAGGTGGTTTAACTGGCATGCTGCTCCAGCTGACCAATCTCAGCTCTGCAGCAGCTTTTCTCCTTCATGTCTCAGGAGCTTCTCTGTGTGGCCTGGCTCCGATTTTCTTGTTGCTGGGAGATGGGCAGTGGACATCTGACCTGCTTTTCTGCATGCTGGTGGGGTGGTCAGCATGCAAATGGGGCTGCGTGCTTGCGATTAATGGTGAAGGAGCACCCAGATACCACCCCTTCCCTGCCTTGGGGGTGGAAGACCAGCTTGAGCCACTGTTTGCAAAGGTCTCTGCTTAGCCAGGACTCTCCTTTCTTTGGCTCCATCACACTGAGCCTGCAGGGGTGTTTGAAAGAAGCCAGTGGAGGTCAGCCATAACCAATGCCAGTGCAGGGAAGCTTTGCCATACCGACCTGCCAGCTTGCTCCCACAGCTCCCCACCTAGAGCCTGGCAAGCTGCGTGTGGCATAGATCATCAGCTCAGGCAGCACCTTTCAGCAGGTGCCTTTCCGGGAAGGCAGATGAGACAGACAAAGGCAGGAGCGTGCAGTTCTCCGTGTAACATGAAACATGCTGCAAGCAGACACTAAACCAATGATGGGTGCCTGCATAGCCATGACCCCATATGCACAGGAGAGACAATGCCTGGCAGCACCTGGAAGATGGGGAGCTTTTGAAGCACTCAAAATCAAAATAGATGTGGCTGCCCAGTGTTTGGTGCAACTTGATTGGAGTTCCAGATACTCTAAGGACCATAGCCACAGGGAGAGGTACAGTAGCATGCGAATTTATTAGTTTCTAGCCAGGGTTGCACAAGGCAAACTTCACTATATATAGCAAGGCTCTGTTGAGTGACAGTCCATGATTATTTGTTGTTTGATGCCTTCCTTTCTCTGCAGCCCTGCTTCTGCTCTCTGTGTGCTTTTCCCTCCATGAGGCTGCTGTGTGCAGCTGGTTTCATACTTTAAGCGATTGGGCCTTGCCTGTATGTTTCCTGGGAGGCTGTGCTGGGGCCTGTTCTGAATCAGAGGGGAAGATTTTCTGTTGTGGTGGAGAGGAGCAAACAAAGGGTGCTAGTCTTCAGGAAGAGACCATTGTCTCTTGTCGTTGTCCTTGATCCGTGTATTTGTATTTCTAAGGCATCCTTCAGTGCAATATCTTGTGGCTAGTAATGGGACTAAGCATGTCATCCATCCACCTAGCCTTCCTACCTTCAAAGCCTTATGAACGGATCGCCCTGCTACCTCTGAGCTATTTTAATCTGCTGGTAACCTTGTCCCTACTGTGCTGAGGGTGACTGCAGGTGGTGGCAGGGGGTGGAGGGTTTCTTGTCTGTAGCTGAACAGGCAGCCTGGTGCGGAACTGGGATTTAGACTTGTCCTTGCTTGGCTCCTGCTTCTGTGCTTGGACAGGTTGAAAATGTCCAGCCCAAGCTATTCTCCTCCTGCCCATTCCTGATCTCTCCCGTTGCTCTCATAATGTATGCTATGTTTGGGATATTCTGCTGGGTGCCAGGCCGTTGCTTAGACAAGGTCAGGACTTTGCTAGGGACCAAGGTGCACTGTGTGCGGGGAGCAAACACAAATACCTGCAGTTACTGGGATGGGAGACACAAAAACACCATTCCTGTCATGTCCATTTTGATAGCAGACTACCTATCCTCGGAGAAACAGGCTCAAGTTTTTAAGTGCCACACGGCTCCTTGGCTTTTTTCCATGCTGCAGTCTGTCCTGCACAGAGAGCCATGAGTGCTAAGTAGAGGTCATCTTTTGTTTGCTCCAGTGGGAAAGTTCCTATTCCTGCCCACCCCAAGATCCCAGCTGACAGCCCATTCATCAGCTGAAATTTTCAATATGCAAAAATTGTGCAGTAGGTTATTCTATGTGAAATGGGCTTTTTAGCTGTTTCTCCTCTGAACCCGCTCCATAGAGGAACCTGTGGTACAGGTGTGTCTTGCATCCCAGTGAGTTTCTGATTGATCTATAGTGCCCGTGTAGCCAGAAGGGAGGATGAGTGTGAGGAAGGAACTGCCCTGGGGGCTTTCCAAAGACTTGGTGCTCCACAGTAGAGGGAAGCTAGCTTCCCTCTATGCTTAGTCTTCTATAAATGTCCAGGCCCAGGCAGCTCCAAAAATAGCCGCACCCTCCAGGTGCATGCATGGCTCAGGTTTCCTTTCCTGAACTTCTGAACCCAGCGGTGCTACTGGCGTAGGCACCAGGGCCAGGGTCACCTGAGGGTCCAGGGAGCCATCCCCAGCCCCTGTTGGGAAGGGGGCAGTGGCAGATGCTTCTGAATGTGAAAAATGCACCAAGCTGTACCCCAGGCAAGGAAAGGGAGACGCACCTGCTGCGCTATGCACTCCTCACTCCCCAAAGTGCTGAGACTATGTGGATGGAAACATTTCACCTGGTCATCCCAGTTGAAGACCCCCCCAGGAATTTCAGTGCCTTAGGACTTTGTGCCCCATTAAGTGAATTGTTGGTTGCACTTTGATCTGAGTTCTGTTTGCCGCACTGCAGCAACACCGCTCCCCAGTCATCCAAGCATTCACTTTCTTTGCAGACACCCTCCTTGTTCTGCCCAGGGTCTTGGCTCCACAAACAGCCACCCTACACCAGCAGCTGGAGTGACTCCACTCTTCTTGTCATCCTCGCAGTATCCCACCTGGCCAATGCCTTCTTGCCATTGGACAGAATGGAAGCTGGTGGCTCTGTCTACACTAGGGCATGTTCCCTGTCATTCCCAGCTCACCCAGTACCACTGCTAGGCGGTTGTGTGGTGCCCACTAATCCGTGATGTGATGTGAGGGTTTAAATGCCTGGTTCCCCAACACAGCAGACTGCTAAAAAAGTGGGGCCCACTAACCAAAATGGGCCCAAGCTGAGTGGCATTTGACACACGCAGCCAGTCAGGTCACAACACCAATCACTCATATTTGGCCTGGTTGGGCCCACAGGAAAGGGTTTCCCTTGTTATGGCGCCCAACTCTAGTTGGGCCATGGGAAATCCTGGGATCTCGCCCCCTCCCACTGAGTTCAGGTTCTTGGGGGGGGGGGGGGTTATCACTGCCCTGTTTAAAAAGGGGGAACAATTATCCTTTTGCACCCACCCATTTCTGTCACCCCTACCCTGGTAATATTAGTGCACACCCAGTGCACTCCCCTGGGGGGCACTACAGTGCTTTTACCAGTTTGAGGCGATGCAGTATTGGGGGAGCTGCTGTCCTGTGGATGAGACAAGCAATGGGAATTGGGTGAGGGATGGTCAAGGCTGCCAGCTGAGAAGGAGGAGGTTCTTTTTTACCCCATGTAATACACAGAGATGCCATGAGGTCGGATTCTGGTCTCCAACTCTCCATTATGTGGTTGCAGATCCAGAGCATCTCCCAAGTGGTCCATGAAGTTACTTGGGGTTGAGAGCTGGCCTGAATCAAACAACTCACCACTCTTGTAACTTGGCATTCACCCAGAGTTATTTTTCTCAGCCTTTTAAAATCTGCGTGGGAGCTGAGAGGCTGCATGTCAGAGATGGGGAAACTGAGTTGCTTAGGAGCCTCTTGGGTACCCAGCATCTTGCACTGGGTTGGCACAACTGCTTGGAATGAGAGCCTAGAGCAGGGGTACTCAAACTTTTTGCGAGTCGGTCCACATTCAGCCTTCCACCATTCATCGGGGTCCACAACCAACTAGGGTAGGCCTACTGCTGGGAGCGGGGGTGGGGGTGATGCCGCGAGCGGGGGGGGGCATGTTCTGGGAGCAGGGGGGCTAGC
>ML682016.1:348144-441321 GCA_007922195.1 Podocnemis expansa | reverse complement strand
GGGGGGGGTGTTCCGGGAGCGGGGGGGGGCCGCGAGCGGGGGGGCGTGCTCCGGGAGCAGGGGGGCTTGTTCCGGGAGTGGGGGGAGCGTGTTCTGGGAGCGGGGGGGGGCAGCGCAGTGAGCAAGTGGAGTTGCTCAGCTGCCCTCTCCCCTTAGAGGGAACATTGCCATGGTCCACCAGAAACGTCTTCGCAGTCCAGATTATGGACCGCGGGCCGCTGTTTGAGTACCCCTGGCCTAGAGAAACCGAGTCTGGGGCCTCGCATTGTCAGACAAGTGGGCAGATGAGATGCGCTGCCTGACAAGGCGTGGGAAGGGTAAATCACAGTGCTGTGAGGATGTGGTCCAGCAGATCAGCAGCTGGACACCTTATAATATGGATGTTATATTTCTAGCTGGCCGGGAGAAGGGGGCAACTGAGGGTTCTGCTGGGATTGGGCCTCTGGCTTGCTATGTGAATGGAAACCACAAAGGCTACAGGAAGCAACAGCGAAGATGAAGGGCAGTGTTCCCCAGCTGCGCATGTGTAGGGGCAGGCTGAATTGTGGGGGAAAGACAGGTGTGAGATGGGTGTCTAACCTGGGAGGAGTGGGCAGGTATCAGAGAGGTGTGTAACCCGCCTTGGGCGCATCTAAGATGCAGCCACAGGGGAGCAGGGCTAGGAGCTTGCACTGGGCCAGCAGCCCACAGCCTCTCCCTGTCTGTCAGCACCTGGCCCCCACTCAGTGGGCGCTTATCACAGGAGAGCAAATGGCTCTGCTGAGGAAAACCATGACAACTGCTCTGCTAGCTGTGCCAAGGGCAGACTCCATCGCTTCACTGTGCTTTCTTCCTCACCCCCTTGCTTTTTTCTTTTCTCTTCGCCCCACTGCCTTTGGTTCCTAGCCCAGGATCTTACATTCAAAGGGAAACTGATGGTTTCTGCGGCCCATCACAGGAGTGCTAACTCACGCAGGGGTTTGTGTGTGTGAGGAGGGGGAGAATTGAGCATGAGAGCACCTCTACTGATTCATCAGGATATGCAACATGGCTCATCTGTTGCTAGGGTCAGCCAAGCTGTTGGTCTCTGCTGAGGTTTTCTGATTAAGGAACCATTAAGACCTTTGAGTGGCATTTTTGAACAAGTCCAAAGGTGCTAGAATCTCTAGGCTGCTAACCCCCTTAGGTTTCTTTAAAAATTCTCAATCATAGAAACTGGAAAGGCGCATGAGAGGTCATCGACTCTGGTCCCCTGTACTCAATCTTTCACACTACGAAAATGCCATTTCTTCCTTGATGTAAAAACACCTCTGGGCACTTATGGGAAAATTCCCCCAGAAGAAATACTCTGGAAAAACATAGAGTGGACCAGCAGCTGGGGTCTGCTCACAGGAAAGGGGCTATATGTCTGAAAGGTCCTCATGTTTCTGCCAAGAGCAGAGATGTGGGAAATCTCCTGGCAGTGGGCTTGAATGGGTTAGTGTGAGCTGCTTGATCAATGAACATTACATTTTGGAAGAGGCTGCTGGAGCTCAAGAAAGGTATTTCTAAGGCCTGGGTTTTTATAAAGCAAAACGAATATTGCATTACATTCAACGAATGGCATTATGGTTGAGAAGTCAAGAAATACCAGCATTGAGTTGTCCGTTTAACCTTAATGAAGCTCCCTTATGCATAAGCCTTATGAGACAGTCTTTAATTACTTGATCAGGTACTAGCTGATTGCCTGGTCCCAGGCTCCCTCATTCAACACAGGATCTCTTATGGAAAGTGTCATTCAACCTGGTTCCAGGCATGGCTCCCAGCTCCCCTCTGATCACCAGGCTGTCTCCTTCTTTTGACAATAAGCAAAGTGTGGTTGGAGTCAGTGCAGCAAAGAGCTTGAAGGTGAGTTAGAAAAATAACAGGAACATTTTATTAAGGGTGAGACTGATTCCATGGAGCTCAGTGGGGACCATGGTGAGATAACTGGAGAGAGCTGACTCCGGATCCGTCTGCTTCCATCCAAGTGCCATGGTCTCCCAGCCAAGTGGGCCTCTGCACCTTACGGGCTTTCAATGCAAACAGGACTGCATCAGAGCAGGCTCTCATGGGCTGACTGTTTCCCGAGGCACGACTCTGCCGTTAGTACCAGGGAAACCTGGATCCATGGACACGTTAACCCTTCCACAGGTCCCCAAAGTGGCTCTAGAGACAGCTGAGAACGACTGGCCCCTGTGTAAATCCATGTGCTGTGGATTTTTTGGCCAGGCAGGAGAACGCTGGGGCAGGGACTTACAGACGTGTTCTGATCTCCAAGACTTAATGCAATCCTGAGAACTAACTGTCTCCCTTGCCTCCCTGGGGGGCTACAGGAGAAAGTCTTTTCTCTCCTGTGTGGATCCGCTGTGACGCAGACACTGCTGCCAGAGACACACCAGGGCCTGCCCTCCCTGCTGCAGCGGAGCCCTAATCTGTGCGACCACTTCAGGAGGAGGAGGAGAAAGGCTAGATAGCCCAGCGTGGGCTGGAGAGCACGGCTTGTCAGGGTTCATTGTCTCTGTTATTTACTCCTCATAGCTGTGACGCCAGAACTCCCTTTCAGCTGGAGAGCTGGCATTGGCTGTGCCCAGCGGGGAGATTAGACGGCATGTCCAAGGGGAAGCAACAGTCGTTAAGGGCTCAGGTGCACTCACACAAGCTGGCGTTGGAGAACTCCCTCACATCAGCCGACCTCAACCTGCCATTCAGCCTGGCTCTGTTTTAAAATCCCAGCCCCGTGGGGGCTTTTAGCTTCCTCCTGCTGCCTCCGTCTTGGAGGTGATTTGACTCACCTGGCAGTTCTCAACCTCATGCTGGCTCGCTGCACCATGGGTCACTGTGGGGCCCATATATCTGTCCCAGGGATGTGAGTTGTGCTGGCTAGCAGGAGCAAAGTGGCTCTGATTCCTGAAGGTAAGCCTGAGCGTTTGCTAACCTGCTCCAGCAGGCTCTCGCACAGATCTTGGCACAATGGTGCAATCTGGGTATCTGGACATAACTAGAGGAAAGGGGTTCTGGGCCTGGATATCACTTGGAGGCTTCCTGCTAGTCTGCTGCAGGAGGAAGACAGTCCTTTGACGGGGATCTCCTACGGCCCACAAGTACGGCAATGAGGAGTAAATGGTCACAGGACATGAGCTGCTTTCCTGCTAAAGGATTTCGCCAGTGGGGTTTTGGTGGGGTGCAGGGTGAGGAAGAGTGTAGGTGACGGGGCAGAGGGGTGCCTGCTGTATGTCAGAGCTATCCTGAGGATTCTCCAATTGAATAAGTCTCCCAGCCTGCCCATGAGGTTTTGCAAAGGGAGAGTATGTGCAATCAATACCCTTGAGAGCGCAGTGCCATCATCCATCATCTAGCTGCAAAGGCCTCTTTAGAAGAAGGCAACACAGTTTGGCCACTAGAGAGTGATGAAATTGTGTGTATTTGCCCAGGGTGACTAGCTCATCAGGTGGATAAACTCGCTCTTTTCACAAAGGTTTCAGGATTTGTGTGGAACAAGATTTCATTAGGACGAGTCGACTGCAAACAGCTCTTTGGTGGGACTGTGCCCAGAAAAGTGACATAGACACAGTTGTAAAAGACATCGAGGTTTTTACTTATATTTTACAAGGCCACACTTCCAGGATGTGGTGTCAGTGCAGCCTTTTTATGAGGTCAGCCCATATAGGAATAAGGTAATAACTTTTGGTGTGCTTTCTGGTGGTGGTATGAAAGATGAGGGCATCTCTGTGTCTTTTGTGGGTTGTCACCATCTTGTTTTGTTCCATAAGAAGTGGTACGTTCCAAGAACCTGGAATCTCAGGTGGTTATTGTGAATAACGCTAGGCATGCTGTACTAGCCAATCCAATCCCAGAAGCACGATTGGGAGGTGCTTTGCATTTGGAGGCAAAATATAAAAGGACCCAACTGTGAATTAGGAAAGTCCCAGCTGCTTTATGGGGAGCAAGAAGCACCGAAAGAGCTAACTGCAAGGGTGAGCAGAGCAGAGGTTTCCACCCAGTTTGTTAGTGACACTGCCCTTCCAGTAGATAATCACAGGAGCCCAAAAAGGCTCTCGTTGGCCAGACCATGCTGATCTGGGAGTGTCTCCCCAGGGCCAAGTGCATGATGGAGAGGCCTTTTAGGTCCCATCATCTCCTCAAGCCCAGCTCCTTCCACCTTTCTCAGCCTACCATGGAGCTGTAGGTTGCCAAGGCTGAATTAATGGCGTGCCTGGGTCCATCACTCTGCATCAACTCACCTGCCCTCCCAGCCATGGCGAGAGTGCAGCACCCAGCCTTGTGGAGCAGCTCCATGCTGATCCAGGGCAGCCTCAAGTGGATAATCGGCCACAAGATCCCACACACTACCCATGTGCCATAGAGCTAGACAGCCGGAGCAGAGACAGGGATGAAGTCCTCAGAGGCTGAAATACTCCTGCAGGGCTTGGAGAAAGTCTTCCTGAGACGAGGAGCAATGGCAGAGTCAATGCTCTGGTCTAAGGCAGGTGGGCTGTTCCCACCGCTCTCCCTTAGAGCTTTGCAGACCAGATGAATAAAATCACCATCTTCCTTGGCAGGAGGGGAGAGGAGACTGGCTCCAGGCAACATACTCAAGGGTGGGCTATTGAACCCTCATCTCTGAACAGTCAGGAGCAAAAAGGGGACTTGGCTGGTAAGCTCCAGACCCAGATTGCACGTGATCATCTTGTTCTGTGTTTGTGCAGCACCTAGCACCCAGCTAGGGCTGCAGAACAAATAATAATTCACAATCCGTGGTGGGGACTAAGCTGATGGATGCCTCCGCTAGGTCTAGGTGGTTTCACCTGAATGATTAACTTTATGGCCATTAGATGTCACTGTTCTGACACACAAATGAGAGCTGGCACCAGCCCTGTGCAGTGGGATCCACCTGTTCACTGGTGTTCCTGCCTGCTTCTGGGGCCAGATCTAAACTCCACATTTCTGCTGGCCTGGCCCTGGTAGTCAGGGGTGTGGGAAATATCCCACGTCCCCACTCGACACAGCTAAGCTAGCAAAAGCTCTTGCATGGACACAATGGTGTTAGCAAAAAAGTGCTTTTTCCAGGTTGGCTGATGTCATGTGGGCAAGGTATGTAAGCCTCCACCTGCCTAAGCTGCATCGCTGCTAGGCGGCTTTGCTGATCTAGCTGATATCTGCTCTACTGGCAAGCCCTGTCCAGCTCAGAAAAAGCCCAGGATGCTCTGAGACGTGGTGGTGGTCAGAAGCTGCTGTCCCTGTTATCGGTGTCCAGCAAACAGAGGAACTGCCTTTGTTTTGCACATCAGGCCTGGCATGAGTGCCCTCTGCTTGCTTGAAGTCAGTGTCACTGCACCCACAGATACCACAGGTAGAATCATCTCTGAGTACTTTGACTCTTAAGGCAGCTGCACAGGAGAATCATGTAACTTTGAGATGAAGCTGACTTAGGAGGCCCCTGCCCCAGCCGGCACAATGAGTGCTCCCTGCAGGCATGTCTTGCTCTACGGCCGATGCAGCAGTGGGGCCTGGAAGGCCATTCCAAGTCAATGTGTCTTCCCATTTCTGATGTTTTGCCCAATCGACTCATAGATTCGAAGTCCAGAGGGGACCCGTAATCATCTCTTGTACAACACAGGTCCTCGTATTTCCCCACGATAATTCTTAGTAGAACGAGAGAGTCTTTTTGAGAAAAGCCTCTGGTCTTCTTATCAACCGTAATCTGCCTTTGCTTGCTATGAACTGTAGTCGGGGATAATTTTGTCCCCACCCATGTCTAGGGATAAATGGTAGCAGTTGTCAGGACAGAACTATGTTAATTCCTGTAACAAAAGAGCTAGATAGTCTGGCTTTCCTGAATTATAGGGATAAAAGTGCACCCCAGCCCTGGTTAGCAAACGCATCTGTCTCTTCCTGCTTTAGCTGACAGATACGAGCTGTGGACAGTACCTATTATTTAGTCTTCTAACTAAAGGGTTAATTGTTTGTATATATCCATGGAGCAGTGGGAGTCCATGTGTATGGCTATGCTTCTACAAGCTAGAAGTGACTGAACGCAGAAGGATGGGAACATTGTGGTAATGGGTGTTATAGGTTGTACCTGTATTTAGATGTGATAGTGCTGTGGAAGCTGTTAAGAGAATAGATGAGCCCTTTAATTTCTGGGGTTTCATGTATGTTAGGCATTTTGTTAAGGAATTGCGGGCGCATGGACTTGTGATTCCTCAGTACATAACGTTCCTCATTTTGCTTTGAGTCTGTAAGATTCGTATGATCATTGTCTATTGAATTAGCCTTCCTGCCAGCGCTATGGACACTATATTAACATCTAATTATCCGCACAGATGCACTTCAAGGTTTTCTTCTCACAGTTGCCATTTTATTCCCTGCTCTATGCCCTTGTTTTTCAATAACTCTGCTAATCCTGTGCCTTCGATAAACCCCTCTCCACTGATGTCTCCTTGCCAGAGCTTCCAAGCACGTAATTAAAGGTGTCTCTACAGGCGTCTCCTATTCCAGTAGAGTCCAAATGACTTCTGTTTCCCTTCACTGAAAATATTCCCACTGCTGTTGTCTTGGTGATTTAATTATGTTGAAGGATAACAAGTAGGAATCAGTTTAAGTTTTTATTTCTCAAAATCATGTTGATCCAAAATATGGATCTTGCCAACCCAACTCTCGGATGCTGAGAGAGAATACTGATCAAATAGCCCTGGGCTAATAATGGGGTTTGTTGGTAACTACAAAAAAATGGGGGGGGGATTTGTTTCAGGGAGAAGCAAACCCAACATTTTCAGTAAATAGAAAAATTTCAAAATTTTTGTTTCAGATCAAAAAAAGGAGAGAGTTTCATTTGACCTAAACCAAACTGTTTTGGTTTGATTGTGAACATTTTAAAATGTTTTGGGGGTGTTCTTAAGAATAAAATTAAATGAAAGTAACAGAGGACAGAACAAGGAGCAATGGTTTCAAGTTACAGCTAGGGAGGTTGAGGTTGGATATTAGGAAAAATTTTCTTACTAGGCGAGTGGTAAAGCATTGGAATGGGCTACCTAGGGAGGTGGTGGAATCTCCCATCTTTGGAGACGTTTAACGCCTGGCTGGACAAAACCCTGGCTGGGATAATTCAGTGGGAGTGGTCCTGCTTTTTTGGGAGGGAGTTGGACTAGATGACCTCATGAGGTCCCTTTCAACCCTATGATTCTATGAAAGTTTGAAACAAAAAGTAATTTCAAATTGAAATTTTTTTTTTTTTTTGGCTTTTGCCAATTCTGTGAAACTGGCATAAATCAGCAACATATTCTGGTGTCACCCACTCTGAATTTTTTGACCAAAAACGTTCCATATGAAAAATTTGTCCCAGCCCAGTGCTCGAAATAACAATGTGTGGGAGGCTAGCTAAGTAAGGACATCAATGTGGGGATTTGTAGCCTTTTGCTTCTAGCTCACCCAGTCGAAGCCAGCATAGGGCTGTAGAGACCCAGTGTTGTTACTATCTGAGAGCTATTTGGTGGCCTATGTGAAATGACGGTGTGAGTTTAAACATGTAAGTAAGCCATGTGCTCCATTTGATGGGCGGTGTTGCTAGCCAAATGGCTGACATGGTGCATTGAAGACAAAAATTAGGACCTGTTGCTCCAAAAATGCATGTTAAAGCCATCTGGCCCAAAAAGGATCTCTGTTAGCTGTGGTAGGGTTTGTAGTCTCAGCAGGTTCCAGCCTGTAAATGGCGACATATATACCCTGTTGTTCGAGTCAGACATTCTGTCCCACAAAGGGCAATGCAGACTTTACAGTTAGTTAACACTTAAGACTAGCATGGCTGCTTCTCATCCTGTCATACCAGATCTATGAGTAAATGTTGAACTTCAGGAAGCAAAAACAGTGTCACCAACTCTCACAATTTTAAAAGGAATCTTGGAATCATTGTTGCCTTTCTTAAAGCCCCGGTTCCTGGAGTCATGGGAATACAGGAGACTCTTTTTTTAGTGAGTTTCAGCCCTCATGAGTGCTGAGAAATGCATGAAAATGTGACACAAGTGCACCCTAAGGGCTCAGCAGCCAGAAGGCAAATAATAATCTCATGATTATTTAAACAGTCCCATGACTTCTGATCATTTGGGATTTGGCAACACTAGGGTTAGCACTGGCCTTTTCCCTTCCCTCTCCCTTTGAATTGGCCTGCCTTGCCTTTGTTTAACCCAGCCTCTTGACAATGTTTCAACCCGGCTTCCTCTGCTAATTCTTTATGCCGATGTAATATAGAGCATCAGAAAACCAGGGGATGTATCTGTGATGGGCAGTGCCTAATCGGGCACAGAGAGAGACCAGAACCCAGTTCAGTGGAGGCTGGAGAATGCCCCAGCTCGGTGTGATCCCAGGAATTTGTTGGCACAAACAGGGATTTCATGCGCTCTTTGCATGGTGATGCTGTGGGCTCCACCAGTCACTGCAAGCAGTGGGGTTGTGGGCGCAGGCTGGGGCCGAGGTGGCAGTGGATCTGCAAGGTCCCAAATCAGCAACCCCCTCCAGGGAAGCTGCTAGTTCGTTTTAAGGAATGGGGTCTTGATTTCCCTTCATTCTGCACAAAACTCTCTATTGTCCACATGCTGCTATGTTTCATAAAATGGTTTGGGTTTGCTTGTAAATCCCCAGCGTGCCTGGAGATCATGCTCGTGACGCTTCGCATTCAGCAATGGTAAGTGTAAAATACTGGCTGACTGGCCAAGCTTCTGGCTCCTGAAAGGCTAAATCATGTCAGGGTGGCTTTGAAACCTCGGGTAAAGGCCATGACTCTAAGTGCCTTTTTGGCGGGAAGGTGATCTGTGTGTGTGAACTATGTGACAAATTTAGAACATCTCTGTTTAAACTTTCATGAATTCTTACTCGAGTCCAGATCGGGCATTAATAGTTGATACTGTCAGCAAGCTGCAGGGTTGATGGGGGGAGTCATTGTAAATTTAAGAGGATGGAAAAGGGACCTGCAGTTACCAATGTGAGTGTATGTACCTCCACCCCATAGACCCTATACATTTATACCCCCCCACAGCCTATATATTCACACACACCCTCTGTGTGCACCTTCTCCACACTGCATACGTTTGCATGCCACAGTCCCTGTGTATCATCTCCCTGCTTCCTACACACACCATTTCTCTGTCCCTAGCAAATCAGCTGGGAGAAGTGATGTCTTTTATTGGACCAACATCTGTTGGAGAAAAAGATCAGCTTGCGAGCATCACAGAGCTGTCCTTCAAGTCTCCCTAGTAAAGGCCGTTTTTTTCATTCTCTTCCTGACTTCTCCCAGGGCCTTAGGCCATGGTGAGATTTTTCACTGGCTCCTCCACCTGTGTAAGGCAGTGTTACTCTGTTATTGAGCTACGCTAGGCTCACAAGCTTGGCCAGGCACAACAAGCCTTAGGAACTGGTCTGCTCCAAGAGTCAAGACTCTCTATGTTCATGTCAGCCCCAATCCTGAATCCTCAACATCAATGGGTATGTCTACACTGGAGCCTTAGGTCAACGTAACCAGCCTTAAGTTGGCCTAAGGAACTCTGTGGCCAAATTTAGAATTTATTACGTCGACTTAAGCACTTGCTTAAGTCAACTGAATAAAACCTGCCCTGAAAGTCAACTTAAGCTTTTAAGTGGACTTTACAGGGCAGGAAGGGCCCCCTGCCCTGCCCCGGGTCCCAATCAGATCTGGCCCTGAGCCCCCTTGCCACCTGGCTCCTGCCGCTGGCAGCAGGTGGCTGGGAGCCTGATCTGGCCCCCAGCCCCTTGCCATGGCTGAGAGCCAGATTTGGCTGCCAGCTCCCAGCCCCTTGTAGCAAGCAGCTCAGGGCTGGATCGGGCTCCAAGCCGCCTGCCAGTGGTGACTGGGGCAGGATTGGGCTCCCAGAGCTGGATTGGGCCTGGGGGCAGGCAGAGGGTGGGGCCTGGGCCCAGCACCGGGGCATGTCTACACTGTCTCCAGTCTAGATGTACCCTGAAGTCGACTTAACAAGGTTGACTTTAAGTCAACTTGAAGCTGACATTGTTAAGTCGACTTCAGAGAGCCCCCAAGTGTAGACATACCCAACATGAGCCTGGAGCAGAAGCTGCCTGACCTAGAAAGCATGGGATCAGAGGCCTGAATCAATGACAATGCCACCTTTCCCCATGTGAGGACTTTGCATTGCAGGTGGCTCTGTGCACCCCTGCTCTGTGGAGCATTGATCCGTGGACTGAGTCTACTGATGGTCCTGCGTATGAGGAGGCTGCTGGGGGGTTGGAGGAGCGGTAAGGTCTGGTTAGCAAATCCAATCAATGCCAGTGCTCTGAACCTGAGTGCCATACTGGGGAGCGTCGAGGGCATGGCTTCTTTGGAAAGTGAAGGACTTTTTGCCGATGAAGATGGAAGCTCTAGACTCCTCATGTCTCCAGAAATGATACGACTCTCTCTTAACAGTCACCACCTTGCACAGCTGTGCTCCTTGCCCACCTGCAGGTGTCAGCCATACCAGCTCCTACTGGAAAAACCCAGATCCCTGAAAGAGGGGCTTGTCTGCAAATGCTGCTGTGCAGTGGCTGAATATTTAGAATGGCCCACCCCTTTTTGCTCCCACAGAGTACAGCTGTGGGGAAAATCTGTGTGATGTCTGCCTGCCCAGTTTGCCGGCCACTGAAGGCTACCTCTGGACGCCGGGCAATTAATTCCCATTGTATTTTAATTGGAGTATTTCTGCTTTTCTCCAGCTGGTCCCTGGGTTATGTGAACTTTCGTGTCATGGAATGTGAGTGGCAGATCTGACTTTAGGCCTCTACTCCTAGAAAGCCAGGTGTCAGCCCGATACATCGTGGATAGGAGCAATGTGGAATCAATTGTCTGTTGTTGTCTAGGGTGTGTATGCCCTGTCGTGTAGCATTTCCAGGTTCTTCCACAGCTATGCTTTCTGGACAAGAGGCATGAAAGCCTGGGTCCATTTCTATTTTAACCTTTTCATATTGTGATGCCCCTTGTACACATGCTTCCTCCTCATCCTTTCATATCCCAGCTGTGATTTGTCCCCTTGTCTCCCAGCATTGTCAGCTGTTGTTGTCCCCTTGAGATGCTGCAGCCAAGTGCAAATTATTGTTATCGCCACGGTTCTGAGCACATTTGCTTTTAATTAGACTTTCCCCTCCCGAGCTGCTGGCAGTTGACGTGCTTGCTGGCTGTGGGATTTTCTAGAGCCACTAGCAAGCTGCACAACCTGGCGGTGAGTGGGTCAGGAGATCAGCAATGGAAACCTGAGTAAGGTCAAACCTTACCAAGTCAGATCCTCAGCTGGTGTCAAGTGGCATGACTCTGAGCTCATGGAGCACCTTGAATTTGCACTGTCTGAGGATTTGGCCCTGTAGCCTTTACCCTGGTGAAAACCCCAAGGTCGCCCCTTAGTGAGAGCTAGGACTGAATAAAGCTGAAGGCCCAGACTCTAATGGCCACTGATTTCAGTGGATCTTTGGCATCTAAATTAAGTACTTCTGTGGAGCTGGGCTTGAAAGCTTTAGCATTTGGGTCTGTGAGCCCACAGCAGCAAGGAAGAGGTGGTGCTGGTGAAAACAGGGCTCCTGGCTGTTTCACTGGGGTTCAATTTCTCTCACAGCAAATGGTGAAATAAGATGAAATGCCATAATTGTCCTAGTGAAAGGTGCCACGTATGGCACATAGGGGCACCCATCAATTCATGCATCTCCTTAGCAATTTTTTTAATTGCTTCTGTGCAAAAACCACCACCTTCCCCCCCGATTTGCCGGGCTGAAAAGTGAGCCTGCTGCATGCTCTTCTGCCCCAGAAGGCTTGGCAGTGCCTCACCTGCCGCTGATTTCACAGGATAGCAGCTCGCCTGATTTCCAGTAAATGCAGAGCAGCAAACACAAAGGCCGGGGAAGATCTGAGTGTCTGATTTCAAGGTAGCTGCGCTCCCATATGAATTGAGCTCCTTTGCTTTCCTTATGAAACCTGAGCCAGGAGCACAGACGTCTTAAGCTTCGAATGGCCTGGGAGCCTGAAATTCCTGGGGAAGGAGTATAAAAACCACAGCAGTGTCCAGTGATTAAGCCAGAAAATTGGCCACCAAACATCTGCTGCTTGGTCCAGAACATCTGCTGCTGGGCTTGCCATGGAGAGATGTTAATGTCACAGGCTGTGGGTTCAGAAATCATCTGCAGCGAACTGGCTGGGCTTGCTGCCTAGTCTTAGTGCCTGTGTTATGCAAAAGGAGTCACCAGTGTCAACATGCTCCCCAACAGTGTGTGGGGGTGACAGGATCTTGGAATTCTTTCCACATTGCTGGGAAATAAATTAAAAATCCACTGAGATCACCCCCATTGTCTGTTCCTTAAAGTCGTTAAACCCTGATTTGAGGACTTTAATAACTCAGTCCTGGGTTAAAAGTTTGTTACAAGAGTGGGTGGGTGGTGTACTAGGGCCTGCATTGTGCAGGAGGTCAGATGAGATGACCACATTGGTCCCTGCTGACCTTAGACTCTTGGAGTCTCTGAGCCCTGCAGGGGACAATGAGGAAACTGGGAGAGGGAGCAGAAAATACAGCTTGACTACAAAAGGTATGCAGGGATCTGAATTCACATCCCACTGTTTCTGTGCTGGTGTGGATGCCCCTTGTGCAAACACGTGTGCATGCACCACACACACATGTCCTTTAATCCACAGCTTGCACACACAACAAGCAAAATATTACCATACACTTTCCTGCATCTCCTTGCTAACCTTTGGTGAGAATGTGTTATGGGCCCCCCTTCATGCCTGATCCACAGAGGTGTGAGTGGTTGCAAGCCACCCACCAGGCAAGTTCACAAGCCCAGCTGTAGCCACTCATGCTTTTAGCTGGGTTTGTCACACATGTGCATTGCAGTTTGGCTCAGGCTGTCAGCAGAAAGCTGCTTGTATTTGCAGAGGGGCTTATGAATCATTCCAGTTGACACTGGTGTTTGTTTACTTTGCATCTCACCTGAATCCCCTTGCACACTCTTGGCCAGGCATACTTGTCCTAATGGCCCATTAGGCACTTTGAGAGGGCTAAGCCTAGAGACCAGGCCAACCATCAAGTGCCCAAATACTAAAATTCAGCTCCCTAAAGAAAATAGCTACCCTCTGCAAACCAGACTAGCCTGTCTCTGCCTTTTCCTTGGCTCCTTTGAAAACCCACAAACAGAAGAATTTGCTCATGTGTTATTCTTGCAAGTTAATTGGCCAGGATGGAAACCAAATCCAAATCCAAAAGTGGAGTCAGCACCTGCATGGCTGTGAGAGCAGAATTTGACTCAGAGGGTCTCCTGAGCTTTGAGTAAGTAACTGACATCTCAAGGGGAATGTCTTATTTGAGGACAGTGTCTTTGTTCCCCCATCACCACTCCTGGCTTCTTTTAGTCAATGGCCATGATGTTGGGTGAGAGCAGATTCTTCAGGCCGGATTTTGCCCGGGCTGTAAATTGAATTTTTTCCCTTCTGTAGGCTGGTTTCCACCAAGCCTTGCTGCTAAATCCTGACCAGAAGTTGCAATGATGTTCAGCTCTCTCCTATGTTAGTGGAACCCCGGTGACTGGCTTCCCAGTGTAAATGAAAGTTGAATCTGAGGATTGTCACCTAACTGAGACTACACAAATACGGCCTCCTGGAGAAATAAACAGACAAGCTGGTTAATCTCTGAGACATGGTCTGCAGTGGAATTCTTCTGGATTTACAGTATTGTGAGTGAGAAGAGAGTCAGAGCCCCTGTTTTAATGCATAGAGCCCTGACAGTGAGGAGAGAGAAGCTACCAAAGACCTGAGAGAAATTCACCCTTAGGCAGGGAGACTATGCAAAAAAAACCCAAGGAGTCGTGTGGCACTTTAAGACTAACAGACTTATTTTTTGCATGAGCTTTCGTGGGAAAAAAATCCCACTTTGTCAGATGCTTTGAAGACTATGCACACTTTGTCTGACTTAAGGCCTCTTGGTGAAGTGAGGTGTAGGCTGCTAGAGCTAAGTATGAATTTCACCCTCTCTGGGAAGGACTGTTCCCATTTTTGGTCTCCATCCAGATTTATCTTTCAATTGCTGGTGCTGAAGCATTTGTGGCACTGGCCAGGGGCCAACAGTGAGTTTTCTTCCTTTGCATCTTCTGTCTCATTTCTCCTTTGGAAGAGTCTCTGAGTATAAGCAGTGTGGCCCACTTGCATTATTCATATGGCCGGGAGCCTCGGAGATACAGTTACATTCTCTGAGAACAGTCACAATAACTTGAGTTCTTAACTCCCAGTGCCTGGCAGAAAGGCACATCGCAGGATGGGATTAGACCTGTTGACTGAGGAATCCCCGTGGACCGTTAAGAGACAGGATCATGGCAGGATGAGGCAGGATCTCCTAGAAGCTAGAACTGCAAGCATCAGGAGACACTCTCATGACCAGTGGTACATGGCAGTTGCTTTCTAAAGTGCTGCAGACACACTAACAAGGTCAACGCCAGAACAACTGCATGGAGGAGGGGAAGGATGTAGAATTGCTCTATCTCACTGAAACCCTACAAAGGTAAATAAAACAACTGACCTATCTATGAGCACAGCTCCTGGCCCTGCATGCTGCCATTTCAGCACAAAGCAGAAAAACCTTTCCTCCTGCTGCTAAGAAGACATTACAACAGGCTCACAAACCAATATGGGCAGCATGACTTTTTGGCTTTGAAGACTGGCTGCTGTCTGGTTTGCAGGGAGTGACCTCCTGTGGGGACACTGTTAGAATCCATATCTTCCTCCATGATCTCGGATGACGTATGGCGATGCTGCACCTGGTGGTGAGAATATGAGCCTGGAACACCAGGATCATGGGTGGAAAAAAAGGTGAGACCAAAAAGGATGCTGAGAAGGCTGGCAATGCCAAGAAGGGCAAGGATGAGGGCAAGGGGGGGAAGAAAGATGCCAAAGGGGGCAAGGGGAAGGAAGCAATGGCAAAGGGGAAAGGGAAAGATGAAAAGAAGGGAAAGGATGCCAAGAAGGGGAAGAAGGAAGTTGTCAGTGAGTCGGAGGAGGCCTCAGACTCTGAGCTAACAAAGAGCAATGCCGAGGAAGACAGTGATGAGGAGAGTGAGATGATGGAGGAGGAGGAAGAGGACAGTGAGGAAGACCCTAAAAAGAAGAAAGGGAAGGATAAAAAGGGGGCCTCCAAAGCTGTGGCTGGTAAAAAGCAGGGGAAAGGGAAAAAGGTGCTGTCTGAAGAAGAGGAGGAAGAGGACGAGGATGAGGAGGATGAAGATTATTCTGAAAAGAAGAAGAAGAAGAAGAAGGACCTGCACCTCAAAGGTGCCTCCCACCTGGTGATGGGGCTGGCAGGCAATGATGCCAAGAAGAAGAAGGGGGCAAAGAAGGAACAGGTGAAGGCTCATCTGAAAGGGGCTACCAAGGCTATGGCTGGTCTAGCTAAGAGGGAACCAGCACCACCTAATTCCAAAATGAAGAAGAGCCTGAAGAGTGCATCCAAGCTCTTCATGGGCTTCAAGAGGCTCGGTCTCAAGCGCTCCAAGAAGAGCCACTTCAAAACCACCTCCAGGTTTTTCTGGGGGCTGAAGAAATACAGCACAAAGAAGAAGAAAAAGAAGAAAAACAAGGCAGTGTTGAAATCCACCTCCAACCTCATGATGCGCTTCAAGAGCATCGGGAAGAATAAGAAGAAAGAGGCGGTTGGTAGCAACCCAAAAAAGCCCTCTTTCCTAATGATACGGCTGGGAGGTGAGAAAGCTAAGGGGGAAGGTGGACTCTTTAGCAGCCTTTTCCGGCGGAGGAGAACGAAAGAGAAATTCAAACCCCGGGCTCAGATCCTGAGCAAAGCTGCTGCTGCCACCAGCTGGCTAACAAGAAAGTTCCTGTCCAAACGGGCCAGGCTTTTTTATGAGGAGAGGTCCATGAATGAGGCCTGGCTATCTAGGATTGGCGCTAAGAAACTCCCCTTCCCATCTGAGGATGAGATTTTGAGGCACCGAGCCAACATGAGAAGGTTCTCTGGAGCCAAGAGGCTATATGGTCAAGGGGAAGAGGAATATGGTTACCAGTCAAACTTTGACTATGGTGGGCTTGTGAGGCAGCCCTACAGGAGGTTCTCTCAGCTTGGCCCAAGCGGGTATGAGGACCCTGCAACCCCACTGGAATATCATAACTATTACCAGGATGAGAGCAGCTTTTATGACCCACGGGTCCCAGCTGAGTATGGCTACTTTGAGGAGGAAGGCTACCTCCAGCCGCTAACTGACTATGCAGACAAACCCGGTTTTCATCACCAAAGGGCCCCTGATTACGAAGACTATCCAGGGTATGCAATGGAAGAACAATATGGGCTTTATGAAGAGCCCATGAACTATTACGATGATCCACGGCAAAACCAATATGACCCCTATGACTCTGAAGATGAGGATTATGAGCCATCTTCTGGCTATTCACCATACGCATCCTATGACCAGTACAGAGGTGATGTGGATTACTATGATGAGCCTATGGGGCCATATGAAGACAAATATGGTCTCTCTGAAGGGCCCTACAACCTAAGGGAAGATGAAATGGGCTATTTGGATGATTATGCCCCTCAGCATGAAATCAGTTACAGTGAATATGAATGGGGCCCTCAGGCTCAATCTTCCTATAACCCTTATGCGTATCCCTTGGATGATATAATGGAGATGGATGAGCCAGAGGAGTTGGAAGATCAGAATAGAGATTATCCCTTTACGCTCCCAAATTCTTCCTTCTTTGAACCACAGGGGATCAAGGAAACATTGTCTTCAAAGCTCTCGTTAAACAGGAAGTTCAGGCTCTTCCCCAGGCCCCAGGTGAAGCTGTTTGGCAGAGACAAACTTGATGTTCCCCTTCCTCCTTCTCCTCATGTCTCCCTGGCCAACTTAGATGAAGAAGATGATGATGACTATGATGAACATGAGCCACTGGCTTCTCCCTTCGCCCCATTCAACAATGGGGATCCCCAGTCCTCAGTGACACACAGACGCATTGGCCAGGCTCATGGCAGCAGGCCTCCAAGGGCGATAGGAAACAGGTTCGACCGAGGAGGGCAGCAAGCAGATATTCAGGATGCTAATTTGCAAAGTTTCTCCCCACGCGGATGTGGGAGTCCTCTGGGGCAGTTCTTGCAAAGATCCCTCATGCAACCAAAGCCCATATTAAAACACCGAGGGAGTGAGAAGGGCAGGCCCCCCACACCCTCTCCAGCAAGGGAGGCAACGTCCTTGTCATTTGGTGAGAGCGGGCCTCTGAGGCCACCTTCCCCTCAGCCATCAATTAGACACGGCAGCATGCCACGTTCAACCTCGTCCCCAAAACTTAGCAGGCAGTTTAGGGGTCCAGAAAGAGACAGCTTTCATCACCCTTCTCCTCAGCCCTCTGTGAGACGATCTAACATCCTCCGGGAGGAATCACATGACCGCCATCCATTTATTGAACCTTCCTATAAAAAGTTTGGCCATAAATTGGCAGGGATGGAGAGCTTCGATTCGGCACCTCCCTTGCTTGCTAGGAAATTCGGTCACCCAGCCAGTAATAACAACAATTCACAAAATCCTCCTTCCCCGCAGCCTTCCAGGAGGAGCATCTCTTCTTCCCCACCTCCTTTAAGAAGAGCAGGAAGCAGAAGTAGCTTGCAGCCCCTCAGGCCACTGTCTCATTCTTCCCTGAGGCAAAGATCCCCTTTGCCAAAACCCAGCCTGAAAAGGCTCAACTTTAACCAGCCCCTGCCAGATTTTCACACGCCGGAGGCGAAAAGCCCCTTTCTGCAGCGCTTCAGTAGCCACACAGCTGGGAAGTCTCCACAGCTGCCCTCTTCTCAGACACCAATGAGACTCAGAAGTCCCCCTCCTTCTCCACACTCCTCTCTGAGGATGAAGAGCCCTCCAAATGCTCCTCCACCCTCTTCGAGGAAACTAGTGGCTACAGAAGAGGACTTCTCTCCCTCCGTACCCTGGCGACAAAATTCCTCTGCCGCTGGGAGCAGAGCCACTAGAGATTCCACCATCCAGCCCGCGTCATCTCCCAGGCCAACAGCTCGCAACCCATTCATGAGTCAGAGGAACTGGTCTCCCCAGCCTGTGCTAAAGCGGGGAGAGCCTCCTTCCAGCCTGCCGTCTCCACAACCGTCCCTGAAATCCAGCTCATCCAGGTTCCAGATGTTTGACTCAAGCCCCCAAGTCACTCCCTCAGGCACGCTACCAGGAAGCTTAGCTCCTCAGGCGCTCCATAATCCTGCCCCTGGGCAGCTGAAAGCACCCCTTTCACCTCAGCCATCCCTCAGGCAGTTTGGGCCTCCTCCTGAGGCAAGGTCCCCTAGCTTTTTGGCAAAGGGCGCCGGGAGCAGCAGATCGTTTTCCCCGCAGCTATCAAGGCGACCAAGTTGCTCCTCCATGGAAACACGGGGGCAGCTCCCCCAGGCGTGGAACAAGCAGCCTGAGCCACCAACAAAAGCAGTGAAGCCTTTAATGAGGAACTCATTTCTGAAGCGGTTGGGCCGTCCAGTCATCCCACCCTCTCCGGTGCCGTCCATCCGAAGCATACCCCCTTCCCAGGAGCTTGCCAGAACACCTTCCCCTCAGATGCAGGCACGCCAAGGAAGTCGTCGTGTTTCTGTCAAAGAATCTCCTAACGTTCGACCGGACTGGTCCCCAACTCCCATGGGTGGTAACGGGCCAGTGGGAACACAGCCTGCACGGCCACGTTGGGACGGAGCCTTTGAAAACGAGCTGCCAGTTCAGCAAACTCCTTCTCCCAAAATGGCAGGAGGTGGAAGCATGAGGGGCATTTCGAAGCTGCCTCCACCTCCCAGCCCTGCTCCTGGAGTCCCAAAAGCATTTATCAAACGCATCGGTCAGCCCCTGGCTGGGATGACACAGACCCCTTCCACCAGGAGGCCTTCTCCTGCAGAAACCAGCAGCACACTTGCAGGCAAAGCCAATAGCGGGAATGCATTTCTGAAACGGTTGGGACAGCCAGCAGCAGGTCAGACAGCAAGATCCACACCTCTTGAATTCTCTGTGAGAGAGGGCGGACACGTACTGCAGGGACAACACCCACCGTCACCACCCCATCCTAGACATGCCCTTGGCAGAAGCCCTTCTCAGAAGCCGGCCTCTCCCACACTATCACTAAAACGTGCTCCGGAGCTGGTGGGAGATGCTAACAGGTCACGGTCGGCTACCCCAAACTTGGGCCACAATCCTCCAGGTGGGATCTTGTCTTCTCCAGCCACCAGAAACCCCCTTGCTGTGATGAAGGGCAAAGCAAACCTGAGTCCTCAGTCAAGAAGAGCTGGCCCCTCTGGAGTCACGGGAGCCAGCCCCTCCTCTGTCTGGTCCCCATCTTTGCAAGAAACATGTAGCAGACCAGCAAACCCCCCTGCCCGGCTCTTTGAGAATGAGGAAGCATTGGGGGAGGACGGTGTGGGGAGGTATGCTGTTGTCATGCCACAGATCCAGAGGCTGGGCTCCTTCAGAAGGACATCCCACAACCAGCACTGGTCTAAGCAGCAGATGGTAAACGTCCACACAACACCCAGCACGTGGTCTTCTGAGAAACTGCTTCGTAGCCCTCCCACTGAGAGTGCTAATGGGCGGCCGGGCTGGCGAGGCGATGGCCGTGCTGGGTACCTGACCCACAGATCCGGTGTGCAGAGCCGGGGCGATGGGAACTACAGGGAGTCTAGTAACGTGGGCAAGAAACCGCCCTGGCACAATAAGGTAATTCAAGGGGTTTGGGCTAATCAGATGCGTTTAGAGCAGAATCCAGACCTGGGGCCAGTTTCCACTGTGGTGGACCCATAGGAGTTAATCTGATTTTGGGGTCAGTTCCAAAACTCACTGATGTCAAGGGGCTTTAGATCAGGCCTTTCCACTGAAAAGTGAGCAAATTTGGTCCCTGCAGTAACCAGGTGTAACTTTTTAAAAATCCTCTGGGTCAAATTCCACAGCCCTGGAAGTGGGGTGTCAGTTACACATGGGTCTAGAAAAACAGATTGGCCAAGTGTTGTGGACAGCAGGATTCGAAGGGTTAAAATCAGCCCTTGTCTATTAGTCAAGTTAATGTATAGCCCTTGGTCCTGCCTCTTCCTCAGCCCCCAACCCCAATGAGCAGCAGGTGCTTACAGCAGGTCAACCAGTAGACAGCAAAAGCAGCCCAGGAGGCCTGTCTGCTACATGCCTGCTCTAACCACTAGATCTGGCTCCCTTCTTTTGCACAAGAGCTGGCCCCAGACAAAAATAAAGGACCATTTTCTCCTCCCTGACATCTGGCCCTGGCTCTGACTCTCCTCACATTTGGTTCTGGGGCAAGGGTGCCCACCGGTGACAGCAGAATGAGACTCAAGCTGTTACATTTGGGCCCACATGGCAGTGCTGAATAGGTAGAGAGAAGTCAAGGTGACCAATCTGTGCTCCCGCACAAATATCCCCTGCTTGGGCTGACCTAGCCACTGCCAGCCAGCCCCCTCCAGAAACCACAACTGGTGCTGCCAAGTCAGCTTTGGCTGTTCAGATAACCTGGCCTGTTTCGAAGCAGTTCCCAAACAGTGGGGTGCAGGAGCCAGGCTGTGCAGGGAGCCAGCAGGCATGTTGGCCAGGGGAAACCAGTCCAACCTGGGCTGACATTTAATAAAGACGCAGGGCCATCCCCAGCCCTGCCAGTGGAAAGCCAGCACTGCAGCCAGAGTGACAGCTGTTACTTTTGGCGACGGGTGACCTCTGTCACAGCAGTAGCACAAAAGGGGCATATGTAAATGCAGGGACTTGATCTGGGGCAGGTAGCTGCACTTGAACAGAAGGAGCATTTTAATTAGACGGGGACTGGGGCCTCTTTCCGCACTGGCTGCCAGAGCTCAGATGAGACCTACCCATTACGTGACCGGCTTCCCTTGGATGGGATTGGTTTACCTGCTTGCTGCCTACCGGAGCCTGGCTCTCCAGGTTCTGAGCTATGGTGGTGATTAAAAATGCTTCAGTGTTTATTGTCCGCTCTTCCGACTGGGTGACTCTTGCTTACCTTGGGCTTTTTGTGGAGTAATAGCTGCTCAGTGGCTCTGCTGTGAATTCAGCTGATGCTGCGCAAGATGTTGAAATTGCAAGGCAGGAGAGGCTGGGGACCAGTCCTGTGCTGGTTGGGGGAGATGACCTGGGGACCCAATGAATATCTTCCACTTTTAAATGTCTTGTTGGGGTTGGAACAGCACCTTGGATCAGTTACCCTGTGCATTGTCCTTGAGCTCTTAATAGGTGCCCAGGCTACAATATAGGGTCCAGGGTGTATTCTGTAGCATCTCAGAGCATGCATTGTAGTGGAGCAAAGAGGGAAAACATAAAGCGGGAGCTCCTTTATCACGTGGATGGTGTGGTCCAATCGATCAGGCACAGGACTGGTTCCCCTCCCGCTCTTTGTACACGTTATCCATTTACATTGTGATCTCTCTGCATCAGAGACTCTCTCAGGTCAGGCCCCCCTCTCAGGTGGGATGTGTAGGTATTACCATAATGCAAATAATTAAAGGTCATTTTCATTTTCTCTCTCTTAAGGCTTGTTTACTTGGGAACACTTAGGAAAATAAATTCACACCCTGCATGCATTTGGATTAAAAGTGCATTAGTTAAATTGCTTTTGACCCAAATGGGGAGGCTCTCATTCAAAAGTCAGGTGACCTTAATTTGGCTGAGCTTCTTTCCCAAGAGCATCCAGGTGGGATATTCTGGGGTTTAATGAATTCACTTCAAAAAGGAATTTGGGTTAACTTTCGTGAGTGTCCCTATGTAGATAAGGCATCAAACTAATAGTCAGTGTGTGGGTGCAACAGATCTTTGGGAGGGATTTGAACAAGGAGGGGTTGATGTGCTGGCAGAAGGAGGGAGGTCTCAGAGAAGGCATGGGTGAAGCAGGGAAAGATAGGGCAACAGGGCTGGTATCATCAGTGAAACAAAGAAGATGGGTATGGAACATGATCACTGTTACAAACCAGGGGAGAGATGTGAAGGGCTTGGAAACCAAGGCTGAGAGGTGCATGTTGGATGTGGTGAGCGATGGGGAGCCAGCAGAGTAATGCAAAGAGGGGAGTGCGAGACCTGATTTTGAGGCAGCTCTCGATGCTCTCTACTGAAGCCCCTGCCTCTAGGCAGCCTCCTGTCCAAAGGGGTTGCTCAATAGCAGCTGGACCCTTGAACATAGCCAAGACTGCTCCATTTTTCTTGACTGGAAAACCACCTCAATCAAGGAGTGATTTCCATCCATGCCTTAGCTACCATTGGAAGCCACCGGCTAGTGCGCAAGGCATGCCCCAGTCTGTGGAGCTATAGCCATGTGATGGGCTCTGGAAGAAGAAGCCGGCTCTTCAGCTCAAGTGGCAGCAGCTCAGGCTTTTTCTTGGAGATTTCTGATTCATGCCCCGTGATTCATTCCTGTCCCATACATACACCTCCAAAGAGGGATGATATCAGGGCTGAGTCAGCCTGGTGTCCCAATCCCCCTTACATTACGGAGTAGTTCTCTAAGTAACACCTTGCAATAATTGCTCCATCTGCCTTTTTGCTCCCCGAGCGCAGATGCACTCCATCGGCAGCCAGTTGGCCGTGAGCACCCGTCAACAGCCGGAGGGAGATGGCGTGGAGGACATGACCCAACTTCAGTAAGTGATTGACTGCATGCTTTTGCTGATCTAAAAGGAATGCCAGTCACCAGCGCCCACCTGTGTCACTTGGCCAAGCATCATTGTAGGGACCAGGGCACTGGCTGGGAGTCAGGAGTTGTGGATGTAGGCCCCGCTCTGCCACTGACCTGCTATGTGACCTTGGGCAAGTCCCATTATCCTGATGTCACCTCCCATCCTTTGTCTTGGTTGTTGGGGCAGGGGCCATGTCTCATTGCCCGTCTGCTGAGCAACTAGCCCCAAAGTGCTCCCCAGAGCTTGTCATGATAAAAACAATGAATGTACCATGCCTGCCACTGTGAACACCTCCTGCAGATACCTTCTCATGCACCACTTTCGGATCTCATCAACCTAGAATGAGAATCCACTGCTGGACTCCACACTCACTTCGATTGCATGTGCTGGTTTTGCCATTGGTGGCACTGAGCTGGCCAGGCTGTCCAGGTTTTCAAGTGCAGAGGCAGTGGGAGTGGATGTGTGGGCCATCTGCTTCACCCTTTTTTCAGTACATCAGTGCCCTGCTGTGATTCCTTTTACCCTGTGTTTGTATTCCAGGGACCTGCAGGAGGGAGCTGTGCTGCACAACATCCAGATGAGGTTTGAGCGCGAGTTAATCTACGTAAGTTCCTGGCCTATCAAGTTCATTACAGGCCTTCAGGGTCTTCTCGGCGTTCCCAGTGCAGGGTCACAAACACAAACTGGGTTAGCTTGCTGCCACTGGGCCTGTGGGATAGATATGCAGCATGCACGTCGGGGGTGCAGGGATTGGCCACTTAATTGGTTCTCGTCACATCTTGCCCTCATCTCCCTGTGTGCTTTATTCTTGGGCAAATGACCTAACCAATCTGTGCCTCTCTTCCTGTGCTAAAGGTGGAGTTTCTTCCAAGGGCTGCATTCATTTGTGGGAAAGGCTTTGGGATCCTTTGCTAAGTGGCATTAGGCAACATCTGCCACTCAGCAGAAGGGTGGCTGAGCCTCAGACAATAACCTGCTCTCCTTCTGCATGTCTCTGGCTGCTGCAGACCTACATAGGCAGTATCTTGGTGTCCGTGAACCCTTACAAAATGTACAACATCTACGGGACGGAGCAGGTACTGCAGTACGAAGGAAAGGCCCTGGGCGAGAATCCCCCGTGAGTACCTCCCCCCCAACACAAAGTACAGGATGCTCCTTCTGGTATGTTACAGCCCTCTCCTGGCCAGTGGCGCAGGCTGCTTGGGCTTGGATTGGCCTGGCCAGGGACCTAAGTCTACAGAGTAATCCAAGGGTCTCAAACACGTGGCCTGTGGGCCACATGCGGCCCCTAGCGCTATTTCCTGCAGCCGACAACAACACTATTGTTACCAGTATTTGCAATATTGCTGTATAAAAGGTTTCAGTGGTGCAGCCCTTAGGCTAACATACTAGTCCTCATGCGGCCCTCATGGTGATTTGAGTTTGAGACCCCTGGAGTAATCCTTTCTCACCCTGCTACCCCACTGAAATCTACAAGCCCTTGCAGCAGTCAGGATTTGTAGGATCCCTAAGGCTGGGTGGGATCCTGGACGGTGTGCACCAGTAGTGGATCTTTCCCACTTGTGGGTAGCAAGTCTGCAGTTTGACTTTGTTGAGTGTCTGCAGATGTGTTTTGTGCCAGTGGGCAACCTCGGCCCAGGGTGCTGGAAGCATCAGAAACCTTGCACTGCTCCCAGCCAGGGTGTGCAGCTGGTAGGAACCCCTCCTCTGCGGGGGCTTCATTACCCCTAACGCACCATGCCTCTGGCTCTTTGCAGGCACCTTTTTGCTATTGCAAACGTCGCCTATACCAAAATGATGGATGCCAAACACAACCAGTGCATTATCATCAGGTGAGAGCATGTAGCCCTGCCAGGGAATCTCAATCCCTCTTCACTCCGGTGGGTGGCCCCAACCAGCCACGAGGTTGGCCCTACCTCTGGCAGCTTGTACAGTCTCCACCCAAGCTGTGCCTGGCAGGTTGATCTGAGAAGTAACCTTTGCAGGGCTGTGAAGCTGGTGTCTTCATTATCATCATGACATCCCCCAGCTCCCTCGCTAGCTGGCATCTTTAGCCAGCATGATGTTCTTAAAACCAATGTAATTTTAAAACTGCCAGGCCAGGTCCAATTCCTGCTGAAGCCAGTGGGAATTTGGCCTGCAGTTTCAGAGGTAGCAAAGCAGAGAAATGACGGTGCATAATCTTGGCTGGGTCCACGTCACTAACACCATGCTCAGCGACCTGTGTTGTGTTTGCTTCCTTTCCAGTGGTGAAAGTGGTTCAGGCAAAACTGAAGCCACCAAGCTGATCCTGCGTTACCTGGCAGCCATCAACCAGAAACGCAATGAGACACAGCAGGTAGGGTATCCCTTCCAGGAGCCATGAGCTATTATTCTGTTCCTGGTGGCTGCTGCCACTGTTCTGCCATGAGCCACCACTGTGCTGGGAAAGCTGAGAGAATGACGAGAAATACTGGGCATGAGGGGTAGGTGCATTTGACCTGGATGAACTGGCAGGCTTTATATGTAGCGGGTGTGTTTTGCCCAGATGTCCAAGTCTGTTTCACAGCATGGCAGGTGCGTTCCCCCAAATGTTCCCAGTCTGGTTCCCAGCACAGGTGCGTTCCCCCTGGATGTCCCCACCTTGGTTTGCAGCATAGCAGAGATGTCCTTGGGGACAGAATTAGCACATTTTGCATCCCGGCAGGTGTCTTCCCTTCAGAGGTACCTGGGACGCTCAGCGTCAGGCTGTAAAACTGAAGGCCATTTGATGCCTTGATGGCTTTGGGGGCCTTGTTCCCTGGTGCCATTGACAGGCAGTCACTTTGCCTTGGGACCCACCAAATCCCTCTCTTCCTTGTTCTCCATGCCTAGCCGTAAGCCTCTCTTGGGACACTAAGCTGTGCCTTCCCTGCTGGGCCAGGGGCCTTCCTCCCTGAACCTCAGTAGCCTGGCAAAAAGAAGAGCACCAGCTGGACCCCAGGAGACATCCAGAAAAGGGCCTGCATTCTGGGATATGTCCTAAAGCCCCTCTGCAGCAGCAGGGCAGGCAGATATAGCTTGCTGAGTCCCATTCCCCAGATGATTCCTGGGCAAACATTCCAGCCTTTGCAACAAAGCAGGGCTTTTTTTATCTTCTTCTCACTGCTGGCGGGTTGGTGACTCTGCACCTGTTGTTCCATGCATTTCTGCTGCCCTGCCACAGATAGAGGTACGGGGCATGTGGGGGGGATGCAAAATCTCCACTTAACTAACAGAACAATGCTGAAGTGGTCTGCTGTGTCATCTCTGCCAGGGCTAAATCCTACAGCCTAGAACTCCACTAGGAGTCACTGAGGGTGTTTTTGCCTGCAGCCTTGTGTGTGCATGTGTGGCTTTGTGGTGACTATCATTTCCTTCTCTCCCTTACTCTCCTCTCCTCCAGCCATAATGAAGAAAGCAATTACAGAGCCCTTGACACCCAGCAGACATGCTAGAAAACCTCTGTCCTCTCTCGTGTTAAAGCTGGGCCTCACCCCCAGCCTCGTGTGGGAGCAGTAGTACGGCTGATGATGACCACTGCATGTGTGGACAGGTCATTGTGTTCCATGTTTGATTTGGGGATTCCTTAAATTGAAAAGAAAGGAAGCCAAATCCTGGCTTCTCCTCAGTACTCAGCCAAATGTTTGATATGGAGGCATCGTTTTCCTGAGACTGCTTCCAAGGGGGAACAGAGGTTTTGCAGTTTTTAACCGTTTTCAGGCCCTGAATGCC
Organism: Podocnemis expansa; assembly: GCA_007922195.1. Classification (NCBI taxonomy): domain Eukaryota; kingdom Metazoa; phylum Chordata; order Testudines; family Podocnemididae; genus Podocnemis; species Podocnemis expansa. The sequence goes on along the minus strand of ML682016.1, from coordinate 414,907 downwards.
CAGGCTGGCTAATTTTGGACATGACCACTGATGGTGGAAACTGTTTCCAAGCAGGGCTGGGGTCTGCCAATGTGCCAGATGTCCCAATGCACAAGGCAGCAGATTTCTTTTTAAAAATCTTCATTAAAGATGACTTCCATGGCATCTAAGAGCCCAAGTCTGGGACCTGTGCCCACTGTGCCAGGTACTCTGCAAACCACAAAAAGATGGTCCTTGCGCCAAAGAGTTTACAACTATCCAGCTGCTGAGGGAGAGAAGGGCGACAAAAATCATTTCCTTACCGATGTTTTCCATTTTGGTTTGAGTTGTCCTGGTCGCATGTTTCGGTGTGACTCATTGGCTGTGCTTCAGTCACTGGGATGTTGTATCCAATGCATACTTGCGTTTAATCAAAGCTTTGTCTACCTTTGGAGTTCACTGAAAGGGCATTTATGGGATAAAGAGGGAAAATCCTTTTGGTGATCAGTAACGGGTTAAAAGACAGGAAACAAAGGGCAGGAATACAAGGCCAGTTTCCTAGTGGAGACAGGCAAATGCCAGGGTCATTTACAGATCCGTACCAGGAGCAGTTCTGTTCAGCTCATTCTGAAATGATCTCGAAAAAAGGGTAAACACCAAGGTGGCGAAGTTTGCAGGTGAGACTAAATTACTCAAGATCGTAAATTCCAAAGCAGACTGCGAAGAGTTACCAAGTGATCTCACAAAACTGGGTGACTAGGCAGCAAAATGGCAGATGAAATTCAAGGTGTCAGTACAAAGTAGTTCATGCTGGAAAACATAATTCCAACAATACATGTCAAATGATGAGGTCTAAATCAGCTGTTATGGCTCAAGAAAGATCTTGGAGTCACTGTGGTTAGATCTCTGAAAACATCACTCTGTGTGCTGAGGCAATAAATTAAAAAATAGTGTTAGGAACCATCAGGAAGAGGGTGGAAAATAAGACAGAAAATACTGTAAAGCCCCTATATAAATCCATGGTATGCTCACATCGTGAATAGCGTATGCTGTTGTGGTCACCTCATCTCAAAACAGTTATATTAGAATTGGAAAAGATGTAGAGAAGGGCAACAAAAATGAGGGATATGGAATAACTCTCATAAGAGGAGAGATTAAGAAGCCTGTGACCAGTCAAAAGAAATGACTAAGGGTTATTTGATAGATGTCTATAACATCAGGAATGGTGTGGAGAAAAAATAGCAAATTGTTATTTACCCCTTTGCATAACATTGGAACTAGGGTCACTTGATGAAAGTAATAGGCAGCAGGTTTAAAACAAACAGAAAGGAAGCACTTCTCCACACAACACACAGTTAACTTGTGGAACTTCTTGCTAGGGGATGCTATGAAGGCCAAAACTACAACTGGGTTTTAAAAAGAATTAGATAAATTCTCGGAGAATAGGTCCATCGATGGCTATTAGCTAGAAGGGTCAAGGCTATAACCCCATGATCTGGGTGTTCCTCACCTCTGATTGGCAGGAGCTGGAAGTGGACAACAGAGGACAGATCACTCGTAATGGCCTGTTCTGTTCATTCCCTCTGAGCACCTGACACCATCAGAAGGCAGGATGCTGGGCTAGATGGACCACTGGTCTAACACAGTCTGGCCATCCTCACATTCTTATGCTGATGATGGGGCAAGGCTTCTCTTTTCTGTCCTCAAGAGAGCAGATTGGAGGTGAAGGCACAGTTTTTACCTTGCCCCAAGGCAACCACAAGGGACTGCAGGGCTCTGTCTGCCTTTTGTTTTTGTGCTGTGCCCCTCACCACAGTGCCTTGGCATCTGCAATTGGCCTTTCTCATCCTTACTGGTGCTTGGTCGTCTTTTTGTCTGATCTGAGGAAGTGGGATCTTCTCCCACGAAAGCTCATGCAATAAATAAATCTGTTAGTCTTAAAGTGCCGCACGACTCCTTGTTGTGTTTTTTTACCAGATTCTTGAAGCCACCCCCCTGCTGGAATCCTTCGGAAATGCCAAAACAGTGAGGAACGACAACTCCAGCAGGTTTGGGAAATTTGTGGAAATCTTTCTGGAGCAGTAAGTAATGATGTGTCTATAAGCATGTCCCCCCAACACCCCGCTCTGTGTGTCTGATAAAGCCCTGCCTGGGGGAATTCTGCCCATGCTCCTGTCTCTGGGCTTCTGATCTGAAAGGCCATTGGAGCCCCTAGAAGGTTGCTTGTGTGACAGGGCTGTGATTTAATGTTTCCAGTCAAAGCCTGGGAAACATTAAGCTCCTCAGGCTGGGCAGTGGGCCAAGTCAATCCACAACAATTCTTTGTAGCAAGGAGTTTCCTCAGACAGATTGCATCCTCGTCCCTCTTGTGTATAGGGAGGGTTTGTTTGATTTTAAGGGGCTGCTTTTACAAAAATGATGTGTGTGCCATTGCACCCCTAGTTTTCACTGCCTGACAGACGTGTGACGAGCCACATGCACACCCAATTGCTAGAGCTCCGTGTGCAGTCGTGGTAACTGTGTGCACTTTAGATAGCAGGCCCTAAAAATATTCCGCTTGCTTATCTCCCCAGTCATTACCGATGAGGATTTGTAGAGGAGCTGCCATTGCTCCCATCTACGGGTGTGATTCAATGTATGAATGGTGGGGTGAAGAGATTGTGGCTAGGACATGAGGGCTTCACAACAATGGCTTCCTCAGTGTTCTGCTCAATATATGCCCAGAGAAGCTAGAGAAAAGATTACCTGCTCTTGCTGGAAAGTTGAGATGCAGCATGACTTCATTTCTTAGAATTAAGAGCAAAGATGCTCATAACTCAAACCAGAGAAGGACAAAACAGACTGCTCCCTAAAACTACAGCAACATAACCCAGCCACCTTGCTTTTCGACTGACTGGGTGCAGCTCCAAACCATTTCTCCAGCATGCAAGCAGGATCAGGGTCCCTTCTTCCCTTCCCCCCCCCAAAGTGACAGCTGACAATTCCAACACAATGTTCAACACGCCATGCTCAGCAGCTCAGCTTCTCCTGCAATCTCTTAGGTCCTCTTGCTTGGCCTGGGAATCAGGCAACTGTAGTGTTTTTCTGAGGCCCATCCATCCACATGGAGATTGGTCATGTCGCTGAATGCACGGCTGGATGGCACTCAGAAAGTACGGCTTTTAGGGCAGGGAGTTGATTTGCTAGCCGCAGGCTGCCTGTCTAGCTCAGTCTGCCAGGTTGCAAGAGACAAGCCACTGTATTAGATTCAGCTAGGGTTCCAGAAAAAGTAATGGGCAATAACTAGTCCTGGGAGATAGAGGTTCTGGCTACCAGGCAGCAGGCGAACAGTTCCTAGAGTAGGATGACATTCACATCCCTTTGGAGGGCCAAGCAGGATTCATTGCTTGGCATCAGGTGGGCACCTCCCACACAGCCAGGGCCCTGCAGTTGCAGAGGGTGAGGATGGATGGATCCTTGGTCCTTCCTTCATTCTCATTTGTCTGATGAGATGCTGTGCTGAGATGCCTAGCCCCCAGGCACTAACCTTTGTCTCTCCCAGAGGCTTGATCTGTGGTGCCATAACCTCACAGTACCTCCTTGAGAAATCCAGGATCGTCTTTCAGGTGAGTTCCAGCACTTACCCAGCCAGCCCCCGCTACGAACATGATGCCATGATGCTTCCTAACTCTTGTCGCTTTCCCTTCATAGGCCAAAAATGAAAGGAACTATCACATATTCTACGAGATGCTAGCTGGCCTCCCTGCCCAGCAGAAGCAGAAATTCTGCCTTCAGGATGCAGAAACATACTATTACCTGAACCAGGTGTGGAGCCCATGTGAGCTGGGTGATCAGGCACCACCCAGTAGACCCAGCCAGGATCTGGGACCCATTGACCAAGGCCCTGTGCAAACAGATAGGCAGACGCAGCCCTGCCCCCAAAGAGCTAATGTCCCAGGCCAGTAATTACGTTTCTTTCCACTGCTGTGGCAGTGCCCATGTCCCTGGGACTTTTGGGTTGCCGCATGCACAGACGAGATCAAGATGCCATAAATTTGCATCCCCACAGAGGCTAATTTCTGGGCCTCAGGCTGCCTGTTCCACAGATGTATTTTGACTGGAACCTTTACAGGGGGGTAACTGCGAGATTCCTGGCAAGAGTGACACCGAGGATTTCCGGAGGTTGCTCAGCGCCATGGAGATCCTGAACTTCAGCACTGAGGACCAGGACAGCATCTTCCGAATTCTGTCTTCCATCCTCCACCTGGGGAATGTCTACTTTGAAAAATACGAGGTAACCGGTTCCCAGCGGGGAGATGGGCAGGGGACCAGGGGGCAAAGAGAGACTGATAGCAAAGACTTTAAAGCATGCTGTGAATGAGGGCCTTTATTCAATGTCTGTTGGAGCCGATGCAAAGATTCTGATTTGACTCCCGTGGAATCTGTGTAGGGAGGAAGCTCTCGAAAGAAAATCAAACCCAACATTTAACTTCCCTCCATGTTGTGGGAAATCCCCAGCCCACAGAGAACAGGATGTTGGGACACCTGAACTATATCAGGAAACCCTCAGCAGCTTTGACAGATGCCATTCCATGTTGAACTGAGCAGACACAAAATGTGTGGATGTTCCCAAATCAACACATTCCTGAACATCCTGTTCTGCAAAGAGATGTTGATATTTTGGCCCCGTTAGGGCTGAAAATCAGCATCTGAATATCGGTGTTTCCCAGGAGAGGGATGATCTGATATTTTTTTCCATCAGCTCTACACAATAATATTGACAAGGGCCCTGATCCTCCTGGAAATACGTGATGTAGCTCAGCATGACTCCAGTGACGTCACTGCTTCTGTGAGCACCACGTCAATGGAGCTGTGTTGATTTATTCCAGTTGTAGTGGGTTGCCTCGGTTGTCCCTGGGAACCAGGCATGCTGGCCCCTGGGAAGCTGCCTGCCAACAGCTTGCGTCTTTGCATTTCATAGACGGACTGCCAGGAGGTTGCGTCGGTGGTGAGCGCGAGAGAGATCCGAGCGGTAGCTGAGCTGCTCCAGATCTCTCCAGAGGGACTACAGAAAGCCATCACATTCAAAGTGACGGTAAGCACCACAGACTCAAGACTGCTGGCTGGTCAGATTGATGCTGTGGCTAGAGGGTCACCTGCAGGGTTGCCAATTGTTTGCAAATTTATGGTCAGTCAGTAACAATATGTACAGTGTTAACACCATCCGTAAAACTGTATGTAAATAAATATTTCCATGAGATTGGGTAGAAATCATTCATATCGTATTTTGACAATGATTGCTGTGGTTCAGAATCACCTCTTGTATCCTAAAACTACACTGACCACATCTTTATCAATTTCCCCATGTTCTGTTATTGCATACGCCCAAAGAACTTGATTGATCAATTAACTGCAGCTAAAACAATTGTGTAATTCCCATTTCCTGTGTGCAGAATATTGCGAGGGAGAACGCACCTTTGTGACATTATTGTCTTAACGTATTTTTAGTGAAGTCAGTAAAAAATGTTACCACGTCAGTGTAAAAAAAAAAAAAACTTCCAGTCCTCATGTCGGTAAAAAAAACCAATATGCAAGCTTGGCAATCCTGTTCAGCTAGGGGAAACAGACAACAGTATAGAGTATCTGCTGGGAGACCTGCTAGCTTCCACATACTTTTCATTGCCGGTCAGGGTAGCAGCTCTCAACCTTTCCAGACAACTGTATCCCTTTCAGGGGTCTGATTTGTCTTTTGTAACCACCGAATTTCACCTCACTTAAAAATGACTTGTTTACAAAATCAGACATGAAATGTCAAAAGTGTCACAGCCCACTGTTACTGAACAGTTGCTGATATTCTCCTTTTCTCCATAGAAGTATAAAATAGATCGACTGGAATATAAATATTGTACTCGATGCACAGCACATAGAGCAATAGAAATAAGTGTGTCCATATGGAATTTTAGTTTCTGCTGACTTGGCTAGTGCTTTTTATGTAGCCTTGTTGTAAAACTAGCGATATATCTAGATGAGGGAGACCTCTGCGCCTCACCCCCAACCCTGGGTATGCGCATTTCTGCTTGAGAAACACTGCCCCAGGGTCCCAGTGTATTTTCCATATCTGGTCAGCAAACAGAGAAGATGAATCCAGGACTCTGGTCCTTTGCTTTTTATGCTTACAGAACTAAGAGGTGGCCTGTCCCTGCGGCATCCCCCTCACCTCTCTCTCTCTCTCTCCCCCTCCATTTGGAAAGCACCAAGGGGTGTCTTGGCATCTCCCACCAATAGATAGTCACCAGAGCTTTGTTTCTCCTGTGTCTGAAGGGTTAATAGCTCCCTGGAGAGGGCTATCCCAAACAGGCCAAGTTTTCCGGAACATTCCTTTACCCCATTTCAGTTTTGCCCCATGCATCTTCCCCAGCTCCCCATCTGTTTGGTTCGGAGTGGAGCAGTATATGTTGGGGCTCATAGTCTGTGTTAAATGTGCCAGTCCCCCCTGCTTTAGTGGGATGCCAACAGTTCAGTTGTTCTTTGCCCTTCTCAACAGGAAACGCTGAGGGAGAAGATTTTCACCCCCCTCACTGTGGAAAGTGCCGTTGATGCCAGGTAAAGGGATTCGCTCAGGAGCTGCTGGGATCCGTGGCTGGCTGAATAGCACACCACACGTGGGGACTGAGGGGTTCAGAATGAGGAAGGCCCAACAGCTTATCGTAGCCTGAAATAAGGACAGACAGCTGCTACAAACAGGGGAGCGGGCAAGCCCGGCTGGCCTGCATGAGATAGGAGTCAGCAGCGTAATCTACTGTGTACCAGCCCTATCTGGCTACTAATGTGGCCGTCATTCCCATGGTCTCTGAGCACTTCACAAACTTTACTGTATTGATCCTGTCAGGTCGGGCAGAACTGTTCTCTCGTTTAGTAGATGGGACACAGTGTCACAGAGAGACTAAGTGACTTGCTCAAGGGCACACAGAGAAATCTGTGGCATAGCAGGGAAATCAAACCCAGGCTAGGTGCCCTAACCACCAGACTTTCCTTCCTCTGTCTCCATTATGTTGTCTTTCCTTCCCCTTCCCTGTTATAAGACATGTCACATGTCCTATTTCTTGGCCAAGCCATCCCACCATATGGCTAAATCTAGTGTGAAGACAGGAACCTTCCCCCTTATGACTGGTACAAACCTGGAGGATGCTGAAACTGTTTTCCAATTTGCCGCTCAATATTCAGAGCATCTGGAGGCTCTTTCTTCTGCCCAGGATCCACGCTTATGTGAGAAATACCTCAGAGTACTGACTGGTTTTACCCAGGCTATATTTTTCAGCCCTGCAGCATTGCCACTGAGATTTACCGGCCCAAGCACACAACCAACCCGCCCTCTTTTTTTTAGGATGATGAAAAAATGAATCATGCATTCCTCACTCATCAGGTAGGGCCAGATCCTCAACTGGTGTAAATCAGCATCACTCGATTGGCTCTAGTGCTACTATGACCATTCATCCCAACTGAGACTCTGGCCTGAAGAATTTTACAACACTGCCAGGTGGACACAGACATCTTTTGCTTTTGGGACTGGACATCTGGTTGCTTTCCACTGTGCACCGGCTATTTCAATCATTTGATTGGTGCAAGCAGCTCAAAGTGCGGCTGAGGGACTGGGAGGTTTCTGCTGGGTCATGCCTTGGAACAGCTGGGGACTGGCCAGTGCAGGGAGGGAAAGCTGCCAATTGCCAAAAGTGTTGGGGGTCAAATGCATTCCCATATATCCCAGTAGCTTTACTTTTCTCATCCCTCTCCCAGAGATGCTATTGCCAAGATCCTGTACTCCCTGCTCTTCAGCTGGCTCACAGACAGGATTAACAAGCTGGTCTACCCCAAAAAGGAGGCTCTTTCCATAGCCATTCTGGATATCTACGGGTTCGAGGTGAGCAAGACGGAAGGCAGTGTGGGATACATTCCTGATGTTCTTATACTGTAATAACAGGAGACTAAACGTAGCCTTGAGGTGTGTAGGGGCATCTCCCACTGAAGGCACCACGAGCCTCTGATCAGTGCTGAATCCGGTTCCTCGTGTGCTCAGCAGACAACATGGAGAACCCTGTTGGTATGAATGTGTGTTACAAACTCAGGCTAAACCAGTGTGACCTGCTGGGAGCCATAACATGTCTCACTGGGTCTGTGGGATAGAAACAGAAGCCATTCCAAATTGCGGTGATCAACCCATAAATTAAACTCACCCCTCCCCAGTTCCCCCACTCCCTGGATTCACAGAGCCCCAGCTGTGACTTGAGATTAGTTCTCCTGCTTTCCAAGGCGGCCCAGATGGGCTAGGCCCTTAGGGCATTTCATACTCCCGTTTTCTGATGACAATTGTGCAGAAATCTGTTAAAATGGCCAGGGCTCCCCCTTCCTCCTCCATGGGGCCTGGCCAGTGTTTCCCTGCACACTTTGCACTTCTCAGCTGTGCACTCAAAATTCTCCTAACCCGAGGCCAAATCCACGGCTGGTGTAAATCACTGCTGCTCTGTTGGCACAACAAAGTGACACCAGCACAGGCCAGCTATATCTGGCCCTTCAGTCACCTTACTGTGCGAGAGTGGATGTGATTAACACATCTCTCCGTTCCATCCTGGGCTTTCTAATCCAGCCTTGGCTACCCATGCTTCATTGTACAGCAAACCTGCCACCAAACAGGTCTTGTTTGGAGAGTCCGGTGGTTTTGTTGCTTGGGTCAGGATGTTTACCAAGGTCCAGGCCCAAAGCTGCCACCTTGTTTCTTCTCACTCTTGGCAGCACCGATCCCCCTCCATGAGGATTTTGCAGGCCCTGGGAACTGCTGTCTCCAGAATCAGGGTTGTTTGTGGCCTCAGCTGCCGACCCAACCCACTATGATCTATGGCTCTGTCTGCTCTCCCAAGGCGCTGCCCCAACAACCCCCCAATTTCCTAACGCATAAAAACACAGCTGGGATCTGACCAGGCCCCATCAAGTTCGGTATCTTGTCTTCAATACAAGCTCCTGTCTATGCAATCCAATTTGTCAATATGCCAGCCCTGGGCTGTCTCACAGCTCTGCCAATGTGACTTGGTCATGCTGTTTAGTGTTGCCTGCTCTTCCAATCCAGTCGTACCAGTGCATCTCAGTCCTGATCCCCTTCTCTCTGCCTCCTCAAGTCTCCTCCATTGCCCATCCTAAAGCCCCTCAAGCCCTGACCAGAAGCACACCTCACTATTCTGGTCTTGGGGCCTCTCCTTGAGAGATGCAGACAGTTGCATCAAATGATGCTGTCTTATGTGGTCCTTGTCTGATGAGCATCGCTGGGAGAGGCTGTGACCCATTTAGTTCGGAGCAAAGCCAGGGTTAAACCTCAAGCTGCAGGGTGAAAGTCTGCTCTGTGCATTCACTGTCCCTTAGCCCTTCTGCACCTGTTGCCAGGCAAGCATCACAGGTACCTGCATTTTTCACAGGACCTCGGCTTCAACAGCTTTGAGCAGCTATGCATCAATTATGCAAACGAATACCTGCAGTTCTTCTTCAACAAAATTGTCTTTAAGGAGGAGCAGGTGAGTTGGGTGGTCTCTAGGCAGCTCCTGGCCCACTGCTGCAACGTATGCTTCCTGTCAACCGTGCAAATGAGAAACTAGTCTGTCCCTGCATCATAACACCAGCCCCTGGGGGATGACTACCTTGGGCAGAATCATTCCTAACTCACGTCAAAGCCTGCAGGGCTGGCCCCAGGCTTAGCCGAAACCCTCATTCTCTGAAGGCCTTTGGTGGATCCTCAAGGGTTCTTCTGGAAAAGGTTGTCCTAGTAATGGCCAAATAATCTTAATGAAGACGTATTAGCCAACTGAGCAGGGCCTGATCTGATTATGTGACTTACACTTCTCTGCATTTATTTTCCTCCCATACTGTAACTTCCCCCATCTTCAAAGCGTCTGATGGAGTGGGATTCTCCCTCATGAAAGCTCATGCGATTAATAAATTTGTTAGCCTTTAAAAGTGCCACCAGACTCCTTGTTTGTTTTGCTGGACTAGTCTAACACAGCTCCCCCTTTGGAACTAATCAGGGCCCTAATTACTGAGACTTTTTGTTTCCCCGTGACCTGCTTGCAGTGCTTAATTCATGCCAGGGCTTGCCAAAACTGAGCCCAGCCCCTCCAGGTTTGGTAGTTCATCATCTCCTGGTTTGCCACGTCCATTCTGACAGTAAAAAAACTGCCCTTTGCATCTCTTTCATTCCAAGTTAAGCACTGCCTGCCTGCTTGCATGTGCTTCCTACAGGAGGAATACATCCGTGAACAGATAGAGTGGAAAGAGATCGCCTTCAGTGACAACCAGCCCTGCATTGACCTCATTGCCCAAAAGCCACATGGCATTCTGAAGATCCTGGATGATCAAAGCTCTTTCCCTCAGGTAGTGGCTCTACAGAGGCCTCAGCACTGCCAGCATTGTCTGGGCAAAATGCCATTCAATTTAAAATGTGATAATGCTGAGCTAGCGGGAGAGACGAGTGCCCTTAGTTCGTACAGAGGCAGTGGTGATGGATCTGATCTGCCAGTGCCTGGGTTGATTCTGAAGTCCTGAGCTCTGTTAAAGCAGAAAGCCTCAGTTAAATATGTGGATAGAGGGATCCTGGGAGCATCCTATGGCTGCAAAAAAGGCCCTTGTCAAAATCAGAGCAGCTGTGTGAACAGGTGCAACATCACTGTCCTCCCTCCAGGGGTGAATGTGACCAAGCAGGGTGAGTAAGACAGAGCAAGAACAGGACTGGAGCAAAACTGCCTCCAAACAGGAATTCGTTCCTCCATATGTGTGCATGGCTGCATACCAGTGCCCTCGACTGGATGCAGTCAGAGTTGCAGAACTGTGTGTCACCAACCCTGTGCTGCTGGATGAGATTCTCTGCTTGTGTGTTTGGCTTTAAGGATATGTCTACAGTGAAGCTGGAGCTGTAATTTCCAGCTTAGGCAGACATACCTTCACTAGCTCTGACTGAGCTGCCATGCTAAAAATACCAGCAAAGCTATGGCTGTGTGTGAGGGGGGACAGGTTAACCTCCCCGAGGACCAGTCGGTCTGTAACCCTAGGTATGTACTCAGACCAACTAGTCCCTCCTATTGCCCATTCAGCTGTGGCAACATTATTTAGCCAAGATGCCACTCTAGCTCAAGTGTACACATACCCTTGAGCAGCAGGATCTGCAAATGAGTTGGTCAGTTGCTGTGGAGCTGGGCGAGGCCATGGGAACACTGGAACTCCCTGGAAATACTTGGGAAGTTCCAGGCAGCCATAGATTTGTTAAATACTTTGCACATCTACAGTGCCTTCCAGCCAATGACATCAAGGAGCTTTTGCAGATGTTAATAAACAAAGCCTCCCAAGTCCCCTAGGAAGGAGAGAGGTATTGTTACCCCCTTTGTGAAGATGGGGAAAGTGAGGCACATAAAGCTGAGGTGACTTGCCTGAGGTCACATGGTGTGTCAGTTGCAGACCTGGGAACAGAACCCAAAAACATGACAGGCTGACTCAGAAGTTTGTGCTCTAGTCCCTGCTCCTTCTAGCTCATCACCCCAAAACCAGTGGAGTTTTACCAGCTTTCAGGTTTTGTTACAAATGTTTTGTCAGCTCTGCCAAGCGCTCCCTGTGGTGTAATAATTCTGGCCAGTAGGACAATGCTGAGCAGAATGATGGGGGAGGTATCAGAAATGCCTTTCTGACCCTTAACCATCAGTTTCCAGGTCCTGAAGCATGCGGATTTTTCTTTCACTCATAATTTAGTGTAAATTTCTACAAGTGTTTCCACTACTCATATAATTCTACCGCTGGCCAGGTGCTGATGGAGGCTGTTCCACAGGGGCTGTCTAAAGAGTGATAAAAGCTGGCTAGAAACTGCGAGGCTGCAGGGTAGTGGCGGTAGCCTGTAGGCAGGCGTGTTGCCTGGTTAACCCCGCATATCCCTGTTTCCATTTCCAGGCCACAGACCATACCTTCCTCCAGAAATGTCACTACCACCATGGCTCCAATGCATTATACACCAAGCCAAAGATGCCTCTCCCAGAGTTCACCATCAAACACTATGCTGGCAAAGTTACCTACCAGGTGAGTGGCTAGAGAATTGGGCTGCGGAGTGAGAAATGGGCATATCTATAGGAGCAGTGCTCCATAATGACCAGTCTGGATATTACATCCTCTCTGGTTGTCCAGCTAAGACTAGATCCTCAGTTTGTGTAAATCATAACTCCAGTGTCTCTCTGCTGATTTTACCCCAGCCGAGATCTGGCCCTTAGATTTCTCACAGCTTCGAGTAACTGAGGAGGGATCTGTTTGTTTTTTCAGGTGCACAAGTTCCTGGATAAAAACTACGATCAAGTTCGCCAGGACGTTTTGGACCTTTTTGTCAACAGCAAAACCAAAGTAAGAAGCATTTCCCACCAGGCTTTGACTCTTTGCTCCTGGCACAGGCTGGGAAAGTGGCAGGCGGGGTGCTGGTGACAGATCTGGGTGTTACTGGATGCAGGGGTGCAGTGGAATTGTGTTTTGTAGAGGTGGCAGTGTGGCCTAATAGTTCATTGGACTGGAGTCAGGAGACCAGAGGTGTCTCACCTTCTGGGATGAGCCATCTCTCTCACCCTCAGCGTCCCCCTGTGATGCTGACCTCCTTGTTACGTGCTTGGAGGCCTATGGATGAGAAGAGTTAGATGCTGTCATTATAACATGTGCTGCCAGTGGTGGGATTCCTTTGCCTCGTCATAGCAGTGGCTGCCGTGAAAGTAATTAACTCATCTCCTGTTCACGGAGCTGTACTGTGATCCCCCCTCCTGCACGTCCTCCATCCTGCTCTGGGTAGTAACTGTTATTTGATGCTAAAGAGCAGCCCATCAGCTTGCTTTGTACAGAACATGGATATCAGAGCTGGAGAAAGCCCATGATGTCAGTCATCTTTCCCTGGAGCATAGGGCAGGTTGAGTCCTTAGAATAGGTTTCCCAGGGATTTGTACCTCTACTAAAGTTCATTCAAGAAGCTTATGTGGCCGTGAGTGAACTGGGAACAAAACGGGCCCGTGGGTAACAGAACACGGATACACCTTTACACTTGCTAATCCACCTGGCAAGTTGGCCAGTGTGGGGCGTAGACACACTACCCTTCACCAAGATGTTGCTCCTGGGGATGACTGTTAAAATGATGCTGACACGGCCACCCTAGGATTTTGAAGAATCCCCCATGCAGATGCTAGAGGTGAACATTTGAACAGCCACTCATTCCTGACACTCAAATGCTCTATCTCACTCCTGCTAACTTGGCTGATAACTTTGCTCTCCTCTAGCACCTGCCATCTGAGAATCTCAGACTGATCACGTGACAAAACCCAACTAAGTTTCTCAGCGTCCTATGAGGACGCAGTAGGAGCCATCCCATTTTTCAGGTGGGGAAATTGAGGCATGGAGCAGGCACTGACTTACCTAGGGTCGCCCAGCAGCAGAGCTGGGACCAGAACCAGATCCGAGTCCCAAGCCAGTCCTCTATCCACTAGGCCAGTAGTTCCCAGCCTTTTCAGTCACACAGCACACTTCAGTGAAACAAACCATTCCATGACACACCCACTATTTCAGCTGAATTGGTTGTTCATAAACATCCCATTTATTTACATTTCCTGTGGTTGCAGTCCTACCACAGAGGTTTGCAGCATAGTGCATACAACAAGCTAAAGAAGGATGACATGCAGTCATGTTTCAAATCCAATGGAAAAAAATATGCGTCATCTCAATTTTGCACTTTGGCCACCTGCATTTAGAATATTCAGAGTTTAGAATCGAAAGACCAATACCTCGCTTTTAGTTTGATCATTAATTTTCACAAGTCTTATGAGTTGTAATCCTAGTTGGAGAAAATATTATTTAAGATGAAACAATGTTTGTTTTATATTGATTTTCATTACTTTGTACAAAATTTCATGGCACACTTGGACAGTTCTCACAGCACACCAGTTGAAAACCACTGCACTAGGCAACATTGTTAAAGACATCACTAACGAGTCCTTTTCCTTCCCTCTTTTTAACCATGCCCCTCCCTTCCAAGGTGGTGGCCAACCTCTTCTTCAGCCATGCCCAGGTAGTAGCCCAGCAGAGGACCGTGATGGGGAAGAGCAGCACCGTCACTCGGCGGTACAAAGCACCTACAGTGGCAGCTAAATTCCAGCAGTCACTCCTGGACCTGGTGGAAAAGATGGAAAGGTGAGTGAGCAGGGAGCTTAAAGAAACAGCTGTGTTTAGACATTGCCAGTTGGGAGGGAGGGAAGTAACTGATGGGAAAGATCCAGCAGATCATCATTATTTCACATGCTGGAGTGGGGCATAATCCTGCCTGGGGAGTTGTCCCAGCACCTCCTGGCACTTCCTGGGAGTCTTTGTGAGTCCAAGCTTCTGGTTTTCTTTGTTGCGACTCCCCCAGGGGTAAATCAAACAAGGACTCGTGTGGCACTTATTTATTGCATGAGCTTTCATGGGAGAAAATCCCACTTCTCCGATGAAAGCTCATGCAATAAATAAATTAGTTAGTCTTAAAGTGCCACAGGACTCCTTGTTTGTTTTGCTGAACTAGACTAACACGTCTGTCCCTTTGGAACCAGGGGTAAATGTGTTTCTTTCTCTCTGATTCAGGTGCAACCCCTTCTTTGTCCGGTGCCTCAAACCCAACAACAAGAAGGTAAGAAGACCCCATGTGGCTGGTGTGATGGTGGAGGTGGGGGCTAGACACAGGGTTAACAATGTTCCCTACCTCCTTCTATGTTTCTAGTAGTTGTGGGGCTGATGGAAAGGGTTGGCTGGGGAACAGGCAGTAGGGAGCCGAGCTAGGAATCCTAAGAGGTCTTGTCCCTTGGCAGCCCCCTGAAGTCAACTGCAGCTACGTCTTCTCAAGAACTCTGAAGGGGCACTCAGAAAGGGAGCCCATGTGTGATGTGATGTGACCAAGGCCACTCTGTGAGCTGGTGGCAGGGCTGGGAAAGGAAACTGGCATTCCTAGCTCTCATCCTGGCCTGCCCAGGCTTTACCCACTCAGTCTGCTGCTTCATAGCATGGGGAGTAAGGCACGCATGCCCCATACGGGCATTGCTGCAAATGCAATCAGAGGGTGACAGTGGGTGCCGTAAAGGGGGGAGGCTTCTGGTAGCCCAGTGCTTTTCAATTCTGTGCCGTGTTGCCTGTGCTTCACCGGGGTGGGTCTCCAGGCATGACTTCACTCTGTTTCAAGCCTGGATCCCATTGCTCTACAGGCAGTTTGCTGAGTTGTCTGGCCTGCAGCTGCCTCATTTAACCTACAGAGACAACACACCAAGACTGGCCCTCACTCATTGTCTCAGCTTGTTTGCTCTACCCATGCTTCCTGTTCACACCCACTCCCTTTCCTGATGACCCTCCCAGCTTCTTTTGAGGGAAAAGCCAGGTGTGGGGCACTCCAGACAATAACATGCTGTACTGAGGTCAGTCTCTGGCCTCCGCCAGCTACATCCTCTGTCTCAGGCCTGCTTAAGTGTGTGCAATCTCACTGCTTTCTAGAGGCTGTGGCTGTAAGAGACTTATAAGTCTTAATGCCAATCTGCAGACCCTGCTCCTTTGGCCCATACCGCACATCTGGCCTGGGTGGCACCAATCGCTTTGCTCCTGAAGTAACAATTTGTCACAGCCGAGCAGAAATGAGCTTTTCGCAAACATGCTGTATGGTGCCAAAGCACAAGAGTGGAGCAAAAGAGCTTTGTCCGGTGAAGAGAATCCCTCGTGAGATCGGCTTTAAGTTGCTGGAATGCAGAGTTTCGCAAGCAGATGAATCGCACAAAAGCATTTTAATACGATCAGGAAACGCAGTGCTCTGGCTCTGGCTATGCTGTCTCAGATGCAAGAGATTCTTCCTCCTCATTGCTGCCGTCTTCATTTCTCTCCCTCTCTCTTCTCCCCCAGACCAGTGAAACTCCCCACACTAGGCTCCAATTCAGCAAAGTAAATGTGTCCCAAGTAACCAGAAAGAAATCCTTGGCTGCAGTGCCAGGCTGAATCAAAATGCCATGGCGGAGGCTGCTGCGTTCTCCTCAAGCAGCCACCAGCCCTGTCTTTTTACAGCTTCTGCTTCACTCCCAGGTTGACTGGTCCCACTGTGAATTCCTGCTTTGACTCTCCCCTTCCCGTCCCCCCTTTCACCATGCCCAGGAGCCAGGTGTCTTTGAGGCGGACATTGTCAGCAGCCAGCTCCGATACTCAGGAATCCTAGAGACCATCCGCATCCGCAAAGAGGGCTTCCCAGTCCGCATCCCCTTCCAGGTCTTCATCGACAGGTGCTGCTGCTTGGAGGGCTGGACTGAGGAGTCAGGGACAGGGTGGGGAGAACGACTCAAGGGTGAACTCAGATAGACTGCGGGACTGCGGGTGGTGGGGGGAGGTCAGAGTAGATTACTCATGCCTCAGATCAGTTGAGACAGGAGTGCTCAGCACCCCTAGGGGAATGTACTGAGGGAGCAATCCTGCCCCACCACCAGCAGACAACTTCTAATGGGTCTCTTCCTTCTTTAATTTAAATAAGTCCTGGGGAGTGCATCTCCTGGATTTCTGTTGCATCCGGGGCATGTTCCTGGCTCTGATGTGGGGGTGAAATGACTTGCATCTGGATCTCGCATGTTAACTAAATGGCTGGGGCTTGCTAGGTACAGATGCCTCATCGATATCCGGCCAGACACCCCTCTTGATGGGGTCAGCTGTGTGGAGGTGCTGAAGAAGCTGTGCGCTGTGAGTCCCACCATGTACTGCATTGGAGTCAGCAAGGTATGGCTGTCCCATTCCTCTTTGATCATGGCCAAAGATGTCTAAGCTGCTTGGACAGGGGAGAGGAAATCATAGACAGGCCGCTGTATAGGCTCTGCTCACGGTGAGGGCCTTCTGAATCTCAGACTGGGGGAGCCCCACACCATGTAGCCTCATTTCTTGTGTGCTGAGTGAGTTATTTGCACAAACACTTACCTGCTTGCATGTGCAGTCCTAACTTGCAAGTCCTAATGTTTCACGACACTGAAAATTAACCTTAACGTTATTTCCCTCTGGTGCCCTGCCTGTCTGTGTCCATCTGTTGTCTTCTGTCCTGTGCTTAGATTGGGGCAGGGACTGTGTTTAGTTCAGTATTTGTACAGCATCTAGCATGGTGGGGGTCTTGGTCTCTGAAGGGAGCTCTTAGATGCTACTGCTACACAAATCCTACTCCTAAGAGTAATAATTGGGTTCAGATTGTGCAACTCTCATTTGTATGAATCTCCTCAGTCCATGCCTGTCAAAGGCCTCCTGAAAGAGGGTTGTTAAACCAGGCCCCTTGAAACCAGCTGGTGGCCTCCCCAGCTCCAGAGGTTCAAAAGTCATGAATAGGGCCCCCAAATAGCATGTGATTGGGTGCCAAATAATGAAATATTTAAAAAATTATATTGAACTATGTTTTTTGATCCAGCTTTTGATTTTTGAGCCCTCTTGGAGGGGTTACAGTGTGTGATCTCCTCCTCCCCACCCCCCAGATGACAGAGTAAGCTGGTTTGCATCTTAGCCTGGATGGATGTCCTTGGGTGAGCTGGTCAGAAGCTACTCCGCCTCAGGGGCTAGGGACTGATGCTTTTTCTCTCCCTTTCTCCTGCTAGCTGTTCATGAAGGAGAATCTGTACCAGCTGCTGGAAAGCAAGCGGGACTGTGCCCTGCACATGGCGGCTCTCATCCTCCAGCGCTACGCTCGCACTTTCTTCCTCAAGAAACGCTTCCGCTCACTGCGCCGCAAGATCATCCTCATTCAGAGCCAGGCCCGTGGCTACCTGGCCAGGTGCTAGGGCTGGAGGGCTCCTCTGGGGTCTCACGGCTGGGGGCCACCCAGTCTGCATCTCGGACACTCCCTCTTACTCCTGCTTGGGCAGGGCCATGGGGCCGAGCTCCTGGGGGTTGAATCTCACAGCTGGCCAGGCTGACCAAGGCCCTGTGCCCTTCACGGAGTCCTTGGCTGAGTTTCAAGTGCCCCCATGCTGAGCGCTGGGGACCAGGCAAACCAAGCCATTTCAGTGGAGGGAGCATAGGATGGCAGGGGCACTTTCCACACTGAAATACAGGAGAGAGAATCTGCCCCCACAGCATAGCCTCCCACCCCATGGCAACCCATCCCCCAAGGAGCTAATCCAAAGGCCATTGGCAAAACTCCTGCCCACTTCAGTGAGGTTTGGGTCCCCTGCCAACATATGAAGAATCCCAGGGGTTGAGTACAAACCAGCCAGGAGCCCATAAGTGAGCTGTGCTGCTGAAAGGCAATTTCCAGCCCCTCTCTCTACAGCTCTAGGGAGCGTAGAGGACTGGGCTGGGGGCATCTGGCAGTAGATGGGGGCACGGCACTAGGCGAGTGCCCTGGCATCACCCACCTATGGGCAGGGCTCATCTGGCAGAGGCCAGAGTCCTTCCCCTCACCTGACTTCCCCCCTTCTCAAAGCAGAGCTCTTATATCCTTTCCTCGGGGCTGCGGTCAGCATTCGGGTCTGGCATTGAGGCTCCTGCCTCCCCCCATAAATCACTGGGTTGCTATCCCCTGCAGGCAGAGGTACAAGCGACTGAGGAAAAGCCTGATCAAGTTCAGGTCCCTGGTGCATGTGTACGTGAATCGTAGGAGGTACCTCAAGGTGAGAGCAAGTGGCTGGCACAGGTTGGACAGGGGAGACGGGGGTGCAGGAAGGGGGTTGTGCAATGGGCCTGTCAGCTGGGGCTGGGGCAGCAGCTTGGGTGGAGCAGCAGAGGCTGCAGGTTGAGGTTGAAGGGAACTGTGCCTGTTTTGTAGCACCAAATTCACCCAGAGAAGCCACTGTGTGTGTAGGGGAGTGGGGTGTCATTGCCAGTCACACAGACAGAAGTGAGAACACAAGAACAGCCGCACTGGCTCAGCCCAATAGTCCATCTAGCTCCCATCCTGTCTTCTAATGCTGCCTGGTGCCAGGGCAAATCCAGCGATCCATCCCCTATTGTCCAGTCTCAGCTCATGGTCCTGGCTGGCCCTGAGCCTTGGGTCCCACGCTCTGTGATGGTGCTGCAGTCTGATGGGCTGGATGCCAGGGGCCTGGCCAGCTGGGCCAGGTGTTAGTAACAGTCCAGGGACAGCGACAGTGTCATTGTGCAGAATGGAGGCTTGGCTCTGACCAGGTGTGTGGGTGGCACCTACATTGATTAATTTGCCCAAACCTGGGTTACTGGCCTAGCTGGTGGTTTTGGGGGAGCATCTGCTCGCTGCCCCACCAGCATAGGGACACTGCTGGACTGTCACATGGGCCAGGAGCTGGTCTGCGTTAGGGTGTGGGATCCCGTTGCTGGCACGTGCTTGGCAGGCCCTGGAGAGATGAGATTGAAGAGGGAAGGGCATTCAGATCTTGGGCTTTGGGAGCCACCTTTCAACTGGGAACCAGTCCCATGGGCTAGCGCCAGATTCTGTGGACCAGATCCTGAGAGCATCTGTATGCTTCACAGTCAGCAGCACCTGAGCTTCTCAACTGTGGTGCTGGGGCAGAGGGGGGCTGCAGTGCCTGGAAACTGTGTGTGGCCTGCAGAAGGAGAGGCAAACCCAACATGACCAGCAAATGAATGGGAGCAGCATGGGTCAGAGTCCCACGAAGGCTGGTGGAGGAGGCAGCTCTCGCTGCAATGGGGCAGGGGAGTTTTGATTGGGCCAGCAAAGCTGGATTGTTCTTGGGCCCCCAGCTGTGGGGCCCAGGGCTGATTGAGTCCGGCCAGGTCCCTGCTGCCTGCCCTAAGGGGGAGGTTGGAGGGCAGGAATGTGCACAGCACATGAGATGCTCCCCCAGCAGCCCAGCCCAGTCTGTAGCTCTCCTTGCCAGCGCCCAGTGCTCCCAGCTGTCTCTGGCTGCTGTGCTGGGGTGCGGGGGGGGGTCTGGTCCAGGGAGCCGAAAGGATTAAGCCTTGATTTAGCCAGCTCTGGAAGCAAACAGAGCAGCCCTCCAAGCAGCGAGCCCTGCCCTGGCCAGCTGTGCAGGGACAGGCACACAGCCAGTGGCAGCAGCACTGTGCCCCAGCGAGCCATTCGGGGCTCATGAAGAGCGTCCGGTTCCAGCTGGATGGCAAGGACACAGTGAGTCACAAGAGTGACTGGCCCAGCCTAGCAGGATGAGCGCAGGGGAGATAAGTGCAGTGCAGGCACATGCAGAGGGATGCCTGGCGCCCACTCCCAGGACCTGCTTGTGTGTGGGCACCTCCAGGAGGCAGGGGCTGGGCTGTCCTTGATTATTGACAATCCCTGACCATGGTCTCTGCTGCCTCTCTCTGGGGTCAGCTCATGTCAATCCTAGTGCTCAGGAAAGTGGGCAGATAGAGCCAGGCAGGGGCTGGGCATCTTTCCATCACCCATCTCCCTCGTTGCTCCTCGCCACCGACTACCAACCCAGCACAATCTCCCACCACCAGCCCAGCCTGCTGCACCAATCGGCACACAATTCTGGTCCTGCTGGTTTGGCTTAATGTCTGCATCATCCTCCCAGCCAGATTCCTAGTGGGCAGGTGGCCTGGCTCTGGCAAATGGGCATTCACACAGCTCAGTGGCCTGCTGGGTGTGTGTGGCAGCTGACCTCAGCATCCCAATGTGCTCTGGTTTCAGAGGAAGGAGGAGGCTCGCAGGCAGGCAGAGGAGGAGAAGAAAAAGGCTGAACAGGTAATGGCTGGTGTCCTCAGGTATAAGTGCGCTGGTGTGATACTAATAATGTGTGTGGCACATGCAGTGGGAGGGGTCGTGTGGAACAGATGTGCATGTGTGTAACAGATGTGTGTTCACACTTGCTGATGTGAGTAGAGGGCCTGGGGAGAAGTCTAGGGGAGCGAGGACAGGCACACAGCCAGTGGCAGCAGCCCTGTTGATCCACAAGCTCGGCCAACCCCCAGCGAAGGGGGTTGGCCCCAGAGAAGTGATGGCGGGAGAAGACTGTTAGCTCGTCTAGTGCAGCATTGGAAGGGGGCGTGGAACAGAGCATGGAGTGATGATGGCCGTCTCTGTCCGCTGCTCTCAGGAACTGACCAAGAGGGAGGTGGTGGATGTAACACACCTGGAAATCCCCGCCGAGCTCGTTGGACTTCTGGAGGTGGTGGAAGGTAAGTGCTCATTTCCCAATGAGAGCTGGGAGCAGTCCAAAGAGGATCCAGGCCACTGCCAAAGTGAGGCTCACCCAGCACCATTCTCCTCGCCCTGCAGACAATCCCATGGGGGTGTTCAACCAAGACCGCCCTGATGAGCAGCATCTGCCTGCTTATGTGCACTTCAGCAGCCAGATTCCAGCCCAGAGGGGGTTGCCCTGCAGTGGTAGGTGAGGAGCTCCCTGTATCTCCAGCCAACTTCTGTGCCCCTAGGACCTCATGGGAGTCACAAGGGTGCAGCTGAGGGAAAGGATTTATCCCACAGCCTGTTAAATAACTTAGGACCTTAAAGGAGAAAGGCCACTGGAGATGGAATTTGGTAACTGTGACGGTGTCAGAAAGATTGCACACGGTGCCCATTTGCACAGAGACTAGAGTGGCCCCTTCCCAGAGTGATGGCAGTAGCAGGTTGGCCAGACTTGATCCAAGGCAGCACTGTCTTGTGGTTAGAACAAGGTGGGTGGCTCTAGAAGGCACAGATATGTTGACGCATTCAATCCATATCTTTACCATGTCCACGGGAGATCTGAGGGGTCATCCCGTCTGCTGTGTCAGGCCATGTTAGAACCATGGCTGCTTCCTATGGGGAAGACTGTCAACAGAGCCCCTCAGTGCAGGTCCTTCCTCCACCAGAAGGGGATCTATAGGGAGAGAGCCAGTGTCAGCTCTGTCACCCCAGATGGCACTCGGCCCAGCCTCCTGGCACTATCTGCACAGGTTTGATCCTGCCCTTCCCTGGTACCAATGCTGGGGACACTCCAGGGAGTTTCTTTGTCACCCACCCTTATTTATAAGCCTGGGGGGGGGGGGCAGGACTAGAACATCTCCTCCCAACCCCACTGATTCCTGGCCTCTTGTTCTGCTCCAGCGCACAAGCCAGTGAACGCTCAGTGTGTCGCTCTGGTCCCCGCGCCCAACCTGCAGATGGACTGTCAGCTCACCCTGCCCCTCGACATCAACGACTACCCTATGGCCAAGTATGTGCGGGTCCATTTCCAGGTAAGGGAGACAGCCAGCAGCCCACAGAGCCACTCAGTGCTGGCTAAAGGCAGGGCTGTCTGCAGAGGGAGCAATGCTCTGTAGCTGGGCCCATAGGCAGGTCACTTTTCCCATCTGCAAACCAGGGTGACTCCTGGTGTCTGCCAGCACCCAGGTTAGCAGACCCTTGTCTCAGCACTGCTCCTGGCGTGTGGCCTCACACTGGATCTAAGATCGGAGGACTGACCCTCACTCTGAATTTAGGCCGCACTTGTCTTGCGGAAAGTGAGTGCGCCACATGCCATGCTTCTGTCTGACAGACCAGGCTGCATTTTGCGAGCCAGACACTGAGTTAGCTCCCTCGAGTTCCTTCGCATCTGGACAGGCCATGATGAGAAGCTCAGTGCCATGGGATTTGGTAGAGCTCCTTTAGCCAGGACCTTTCAAATGGGCCTTGCCCTTTGTTTGCCTTCATGGCCACCTCCCGCGGGGTGACGTACTCCACAGGGTGCAATTATTATTGAGTGAGTTCAGTGAACATCTAGTAGGACAGCCCCCCCACCAGGCAGCATGTGTAGATCCCTGTAGTGGAGTCCAATGCACCTGTACTCTGTTGCCGAGCAGACACCAGCCTTCGGGATGCTCACCGAACCGTTGGCATCCCCGCTCACCCACTTGGAAGAGGAGCTGGTGCAGGAGGCGCTCAGTCTGTTCAAGCTGGTAGGTCAGCGTTCACCGGGTCTCCTGTGGCCTCTTGTTTGTCCGGAGCATCTCCTTGCATCTGGGTAGTGAGGGTTGGGAAGATTTAGGAACAGCAGGCATGTCAATAAGTCAGTCTGGGGTAGAGGCATGGAATAAGGGAGATTCCTCATGTACCAGTCCCTGGCCTGGTTCTGCTGACCATAGGCAGGTGCCAAGAGGAAGCTCAGCAGGGATGGAGAGAAAAAGACCTCCAAGTGTTCCCAGCATTGCTAAGGGGCCCTGTGGCTTCTCCAGTGCCCACAGCTGGGGCTCCCCCCACCTCGCTGGCTCTCTGCTCCTGGTTGGTGCCCCCAAAGGTCTGCCAGGATAAGAGGCTGCTCCAGCATGCTGTGCTATCTGAATCCCAGGTGGGGTGAAAAACGAAAGCCCGCCACCTCAGCTTGGCCTCACCCTTTAGTCCTGACACCTTCCTGTTGAGGCTGGCAGAACTGGACTTTCTTCCACTGCAGAATTATACAATTGTTGCCTCCTTTAACCAGCGAGGCTGGCCAACATTCAGGGTCCTGGAGGTACTTTCAGTGGGGAAGAGAAACTGACAGTGGAGTATGGTAGCTGTGCTGCAGTCTGGAGTGTTCACAGCAAACAGTCTAGGTAGGGCTGGGACTGAGAGGAGCTGCTCCTGCTGCCATTGGAGGACCAAGAATAACAGGAGAGTTTCTTCACGCACAGCCCCAAGCCAGCAGCTTGTCCAGGTGGCGTGTCATCCATCCACAGGTTTCCAAGCCCCCTTGTCTTAGGGTGGTTCTCCTGTCTCCTTCAGCTCCCCTAAAGGAGCGGGAGAGCACTCCCAACAGGTTACCTGAGTCTTTACCCAAGCCACACCACGCCTTGCCCTGGTAAGCAAAAGCGTTCCCTGCCAACGTCTCTGTTCACCACCAGCCTTCGTTGCAGTCTGATGCTCATCTGAGCAGGCCCCCTGGGTGCCTCTTGCCAGAGTAGGGGCTCTCAGCTTCATCTCCTGTTGTGACAGCGGCTGTGGCACCTGCATGTCATGGCTTCCTGAGACTCCTGGGCCAGGGTACGGAGGGCCCTGGCACCAGGGAAGGGTGAAAAGATGGGATCTTTCTGTGTGGCGAGAACGGAAGGAGGCTGTTTCACCTGTCACTGGGTGCAAGTGGTACTTGGACTGTACCTTTGGCAGGGGCAAGGAGCAACAGCCTCGTGACGGAGGGCATCACAGGGCCAAACCTGAGTGAGCACACGGCAGCCAGCAGCATTCCTCCCCCCAACAAGCATGGGGCCAGGCCCAGCACCCAGGCTCTGTCCAGGGGCCTGCCCTGCTCCCAGCCATCCTATCACCTCTGCAGGACAAGGAGTTGCATCGCATCGGGGCAGCTCCCCCATACCCTGACCCACTGTTCCCTCTAAGCTGTGTGCATCTGCGTATACACAGAGGTTGTGAAACCTGCACACACAACAAAATAAAGTGCACACAGAAAAATTCAACAGTGCTAATATTAGTGCAGAGAAAGATATTTTTTGTGCACGCACAGAAATTTTTTGCACACATAGCCTATGAAAAATTAGAGGGAACATTGCCCTGACCCCTCTCTTGGTGGTAGATTCTGCGCTTCATGGGCGACCCACTGCTCAGCGGCGCCCAGGAGAACATCTTTGGGAACTACATCGTGCAGAAGGGGCTCTCGGAGCCGGGCCTGCGGGACGAGATCCTGGCTCAGCTCGCCAATCAGGTGTGGCGCAACACCAACGTCAACAATGAGGAGCGGGGATGGCTGCTCCTGGCTGCCTGCCTCAGTGGCTTCGCCCCCTCCGCCAACATGGAGAAACCCTTGCTGAAGTAAGGCCCGCACCTGGGACGGGGTGTGAGAGCCCATGGGTCTGAGCAGAATCTTGCAGATCCCTCTTGCTTAGGGTGGGGTTTCCCAGGTCTCCTGAAAAATCAGCCCCATCACATTCCCCAGTCCTGGGCCCCTTCTAGCCCCCTTAGCTGCCAGTGAACCCTGTGAGAATCAAGAGCATCATCCCATCCAGCTCCTCCCTAGGGATCAAACCTGCCATTGCAAAGCCTCCCCTGTATAACCCTTGAGCTAAAGCAGGAGCTCCTTTGATTGTACACCAGCAGTAGGCTATTGTAATCCCCATGCTGGCCTCTAGGAGGAAACATCACCACTTGTGCAAAGTGTAAGCTAATCCGTCTGCCCCTGGAAAGTTTGGGTGCCAGTGCATGACTGAACGTGCAGATCCATCTGGGAACCCCAGGGCGTTGCCTGGTGGGCATGTGCACTCAAGACCATGGCGTGCCCTCTGCTACACGTGTGCCACTCTCTCTGTTCAAGAGGCCACTAGAGACCCAGAGATGTCAGTGAAACTCCAAAGGAGACCTAGGGCTGCTCCACTGGAAAGATGCTTCTCTGCTGGCCCAACCCCGTCCCATGGCGTTTGTCCTTCCTGGGCAGGTTTGTCTCGGACTATGCCTTTGATGGGTACAAGGTGGTGTGCCAGCACAAATTGATGCAGGCCATGCTGAGGTGCCCCGAAACAGCCCGGGCCTACCCGCCTTCAGTGCTGGAGTGGACGGCCAACAGGCAGAGAGCAAGCATGGCCTTGGATGTCTACTGCTTTGACGGTGAGGGCACAGCATGAGAGCCTCTGCTGAGGCTCAGCACGGGGGGATGGAGCGTGACTGCAGGGACAGGTGATCCTGCCCTGGTGGGCCAGGCTCCCATCCTATGGATCCCCACAGCCGAGCAGGGACTCTTGGGGGTTAGTGAAGGCAGGTTGTGGGCTCTTGGGGGCAGATAAAGCCAGGATCTTGGGGAACCAGCCCCCAGGATGAGTGGGGACTTGGAGGAAGCAGGGAGGCTGGTAGTTGGACCTCTGCTCTTGTGCAGGAGACCAGGACCGAGCAGAAGACCACAGTCTGGGAAGCAGCATGGGTAGGAAAGTAGGTGGGGTGCAGCAGTTTGTGATGAGGAGCCCAACCTTGGGGACTCTCCAGCCCTCATTTAGCCTTAGCCATCACGTGTTTCCATGCTTGCCGCGGGCTCTTCTTCCCCCTCACCCCATAGCCTTGTATGTCCAGATGGAGTCTAGGGGGTTGGAGGTGAAGGTAGCTGGGGTTTGGCTGCTGTGTAGCAGGCAGCAATTGAACTGCTCTTTACTTCCCAGGTGACTGGTGCTCCTGCCCCATCCATTCCTGGAGCACCGGGGAGGAGCTGGCAGGGGATGTGCTGAAGCACAGGTATGGGGGCGTTGGGTCCTGCTGGGGATGGCAGACACCCTGACCACCTGCCCCATGGATCGGCCTGCCCTGTGTCCCATTGCCCTGTGCTAGGCTGAGCTGACAAGGCTGGGGTTCTCTGTTTGCGTGGGAACCACAACACACCAGTGATCCAGATTCCCAATGGCTAGGGAATGCCTCTGGGTCTGGGCAGCAAGAGAGTTCATTCTGGCCCCATCTCTAGCCACATGCTGCCCCTCGATAATGAAGCCATGAGCCATTCCCAGCAGGAGTGGGTGCTGTCGCAGCTGTGGCTGGCTGTGGAGCAAGGCGGCCCTTGCCCCTCTCCGCTGCATTGTCCATCCCACGGGCAGGTGTTCAACTCACAGGCTGTGCTTTGCCGGCAGGGGACTGACAGATGGCTGGAAGGGCTGGTCTGTCTCCATGAAGGATGGCACTCAGTGGGCTGAGCTGGCTGGCCACGATTATATCCTGGACCTTATTGCCGACCTGGAGCTGCCCAGGGGTTTCCCCAAGCAGAAATCTTATTTCATCATTGCTTCCGAGGGGGCGGACAAGGACAGCAGCACGTAGGTATATGGGGATGCCGAGTGGCACTGGGGTGGGCGCCAGCAGCTATGGGGGGATCAAACCCCCAGATCCCCAACACAGCACCTAGCGGACCTGTTCTACAACTGGTCACAGCTGGATGGTTAGCAGAGTGCCGTGCTCCTCTGTGGCACCTGGTCATTCCTCTGTGGGGTGTCTGGCATACGTACCATTGCAGCAGCCTTCTGAGAGGTGGGAGACACGGCCAGGAGGAGGCATGGCCTCTGGAGGGAATGGAGGGGAGTGTAGGCCTGGGGCCAGGAACAGTTGGATTGGCTCTAAGCCCACAAGGGCCACTGGCTCGCAGTGACCCCAGATGTCTGGATTGACAGAAATCTTGCAAGATCAGCTGTTGACAGAAACATTCAGCTGGAGGGCAGCGAGGTAGGAAATGCTCATTTGCACACCTGTGGGGTTCAGACCTTCAGCCTAGCCCTGCCTCAGAGCTGGCTGGATGTGAGATCCCTGCCTCAGCAGATCTGCAATGACAATGCAGCAGCCACCTGGAGTCTCCAGCAGATGAGGCTAAAACAATGGAAGGTAGAGATGAATTAAACAGCTGTTTCCCCTTCGTGCTCCCCCTCTGCCCCCCTTTTCTCTGTAGAGTATTCGGACACTGCTTGGATGAGGACATCCCTCCTCCCCCACTCATGAAGGCCCCCACGGTGCCGCCTCCAAACCCACCTGACTCGGATGGATATTACAGTCATGGTAAGAGTTGAACTCTCCTCCCTGTAGCCATCTCTCCCCAGGCTAAGCCCCTGTTTACAAGTACAACGCCATGCAACTATGCCTCTCCCAGTCACTTCATGCTCCAGCTCGAAATCACCTTGGCCTGTGCTTGGAGGCAGCCCTCCCCACCATGCACCTGACCACTCCTGGGCTCTGCAAGCAAGGGAAAAGACCCTCCTGACCTGTGTGGTGATCAGCCGATGCCCTGAAGCATGAGATTGGATCATCTCCACTTGAGCCTGCAGAAATGTTAATGTCACTAGTGGTCATGGAATTATCCAGCCCCCTTCAAAAGCCACCAAAAAATTTCTGGGTCATGTTTACTGGCTGTTAACTCAGGAGAACCATGAGCCTTCAAGTCTGTTGGGTGTCAGGCGGTAGTCAGTCAGCCACCCTCCCTCTCACCTCACAGACCTGCCTGCAGGCTAATTCTCACCGTTTGGCTAATTCTTCCTCTGCCTGTTATGACCATGCCAGCAGATTCTGACACCGTCAGCGAGCCTCGAACACACAAGGGTTTGGACCGATATCTGGACAGTCTGTTTGACCCGCTCCTGTCCTACGGGAATGGGGTAAGGACATTTGCCTGTTGGGAATCAAAGGAAGCACGGCTGGGGTGTGGGAGCCCTGCCCTACTTCACAGAGGTCACTAAAGACTGTGCAGGATCAGCTGCTAGGGAAATGGGGCCCAGGCAAGGATCAGAGAGAGATCCAGGGAGTCCCTGTCTTCATTCCATCATTTCCCCATGAGACCTTTAGGAGCTTGGGTCTAAGGGACAAACCAAGCAGAAAACTCTGTGGGGCTACATCTACAGAGCAGTATGGCCTGTGATTGCTGGCTAGGCCCCTGCCCTGGTGTACACACAGTGTTGAGGCTGGGCTGGTTTAATCCCCTCCTGTTTGTTGCTGTCACTGCCGATGGAAGGGGTTGGATGATTTAACACCAGACTGAAAACACTGAGACTCTCTTGGTGAGAGTCAGGACTAGGTGGCACACTGGCCTACCCCTCTGCTCCCCCAGCATGCCATGGGTTTGCCATTCCCTTCCCACCCCAGATGTAGCTGCATTTCCATAGCAGGAGACACCCTTTGGGAGTGGTGTGAAAGGTGCTGTGTGAACGTCATCCAGTATTATATTACTGGAGTTTATAATAGTCTCTTGTGCCAGAAGAAAGGGATCAGTTACACGGCAGACAGGAAGGCTGGGCATTGCCCACACCCACTCGTAGGGTGGCAGAGCCCCCATCTGGGCTCCCCAAATGGAGACATGGGGACTGGTTACCCTGTGTGATGCTAGGAGGCCTGGACCCTGTGTCATTACAGCAACCCCTCAGTGGTGGTCGCTCCTCTAGGCTCCCTGCATGTATGTTGCATTAGCGGGGAGGGGGGTGTCACTTGATCTCCCTGGCTCTGATGTGACCTGACATCCGTCTGCCATGGTTGGGATCACTTTCCACCGTGCCACCCACATGCCCGCCCCTGTCCGTCTCTGACCTCAGTTCGCTTCATTCCTGCCTCTTTCCTGGGCCAGGAGTTGGAGAAGCCGGCAGCTGTGTCCCAGAGGATGAAAGGAGGAGGTCGGGTGGGAGGTGGGAACAGCAATGGGGACCACAGCAGCAACAGAGCACCCACGGAGCCGAACCAGCAGATGGGTGAGTGTGGGCCTCTACTTGCCAGATTCCTGGGTTCTAGTCCCAGCTCTGCCGCTGGGTGACCTTTGGCAAGTTGCTGTGCCTTGGTTTCACCATCTGTACAGTGGGGGCATTGATCATAATGTTTAGCTCTTGTCATCCATCAATCTCAAAGCACTTTGCACTGGAGGGCGGGATCATTATCCCCATTGTACAGGTGGGGAACCTGAGGCACATGAGGAGTGGAATTGACTCACCCAAGGGTCACTGAGCAAAGCAGTGGCAGATCTGGGACTTAAACAGAGTTCTAAGTCTCAGTCCATTGCCTTAACCACTAGGCCGCACAGTCTCTTTCCTCAATTAGGAGGGGTGAGGCCTGGTGCGTAGATGTTTGAAATCCATGGCAAGAAAGTGCTATAGGGAGCCTGCTTGCCCTGTACCTGTGAGCAGAGGGGCTGCGCGTGCTAGGGGGTCCTGAGCACCTATAGAAGCTGTAGGTCTGCGCTAAGCCTGGGTTCTCCTGGGGAAGTTGAAATTTCTGGGGCAGTTTAACATTTTCTCTAGCTTCTTCCATCCCACCTGTGTTCAGGGGGCTGGCTGGCTCAGTGGCTGTGGAGCCTTCTCTGTCAGAGGACTCAGGTTTGAAATAAGTTGTAACCCTCCCTGATGCCTCCCCCAGCTTTGAGGGGATTGGCCGAGGATTGGGACTGGAGTAAGGGCGGAGGGGCCTGAATTGAACCAGTGACTGGCTGATGCATTCCTATATCCCTCCCCTGAGGTGAGATGGTGCCTGAACACAGGTGCCACTGGGAGTCACAGACCTGTATTGCTGGGAGAGAGGTGGCCTGTGGGCTCCTCATGCACAGTGCTGGACAGAAGCCACAATCATAGCAAAGCAAAGGAACTGACTCAGGAGCATGGGGGCACCAAGGCTTCAACTACCCCACCTCTGAGATTCTCACCCCAGCCTTGCTGCTTGCTTTCTCCCTCCCTGACAGCTCCTGCAGCCCGGCTGCTGGCTGGTGAGCTGGTGCGGCCGGCCAAGCTGAACTCGGAGCACATCCCTGAGCCCACCCAGCACATTAAGAACATCATTAAGCGATACCAGCAGCCCACCAGGGCTCCCGAGCCCTTCAGGTGAGACCCTGAGCCACCAGACCCGGGAGATGGGCATGCACCCAAATCTCTTACCCATGCCCCTTTGAACGTCAGCCTCCTGTCCTTAGGTAGAGCTCGCAGCCTTAAAGCTGCAGGGACAGCAGTTGGGTTACATTTCCCAGAAATACTTTCCTGCCTGGGCTCCAGGAGGATGCACCAGCTGGGTGGCTGTGATCATGCCTCTCAAAGCTATAACAATCTATGGCTAGGTCATGGGGGCGAGGTCTGGTGCGAGATGCACCAACTGTTGGTATGGAGGGTCTGGATTCAGCCTGGCTCACTTTTGTCTCTGCCCTGAAGGACCTGTCTCATGGGGCTCTGGCCCTGGCTGTTTGTCTCCGCAGGAAGGAAGGTGGAAAGGTCTTTGTGAAGAAAATGGATCCCCATGAGGAAGCCATGATGATCTTAAAGGGGCAGATGTCCAGGGCACCGGGGCCTCCACCAGCCGCAGCTCCGGTACAAACACGGTGATCTGATGGCACAGGCAACAATTCTCTTTGTTCACTAGCCTCGAGGCCCGTGGGTGCGGATGGGCTTGCCTGGCAAAGGCAGGATCCTGGGGCACTGCTCTGCATTCAGCCTTACCTCTGGTGTCCCCCCCTGGCTGGGGAGCAGAGTCTGGCGTCCTGAGAAGAGCATGGTCCCCTGGCTGGCTGGCCGGCCGGATACTGCACAGGCCAGTGAGCATCCCTGCTCCTGCCCATGGGTGTGATGAGGGAGAGCCCCTCAAGTCAGGTCAATGGCCAGATGGCCAGCTCCTTCACAGGACGTCGGTCTCCACCTGTGTGTCGTAGGTGCCCAAGGAGACAGTAGCTATGGTCAAGCCTGTCATGAGCACCAAAAGGCCTTCACCACCATCACCGGCCATCACTGCCAAGGCCAGATCTCCTCCAGCATCACCCCCAGGTAACAGCCGTGCTTCTGTCTCCCCTGGGGTTCAGGGCGGTCTTATGGCTTCCCTGCCATGTTCTGTGAGAGAGGGCTGAGCATGTGGCTTCCTCCAGATGGCACCTCATGGTCCTAAGACTCAGCTGGGAAGAGGTAGCAAAACGTATCCCTTGTCCAAAGGCTGAGATCCTGCTGATTCAGGAAAGACCACCTAGAGAACCCCGGGTATCATGGTCAGCAGCAGAGGCTGTACCCTAGTGTACAGAGGTAACCAAGCAGTTGTCACCTGATCAGATCAGGAAGCAGAGTTCCCTGTAAAACAGCATCACACTTTTTCTCAAGGCTTAGAGCCATTCATTTCCCCTGCTATCTTCCACAAAAGTTGAGCCTGGCATCAAAGGGCAAAACCCAGATGCCCAGACCAAATTCCACCTTGGGTAATGACATCTTATTTCCCTAAACACCCCCTGCAGTTTCAGCTGGACTGGCCTTCTTCATCTCTTCATGTATTCACAGCTGTGCAATGTGCTGTTACACACCAGCTGCATTAGTTCCACCCCGGAGGTGGCAGCATTTCAGTGGTGCGTGAATTCCATGGCGAGTGTGCCTATGTGCTCTTAAACAGCTGTCACCTTTCGCCCCAGAGGTGGCAGCATTTCAGTGGTGGATGAACCAATCTTTGTGTAGCAGCCCAATTGTGTGAGGTGGGTTGAGATCCTTCAGGATAAAAGATGCACTATAAATGCAAGAGAGTGTCAGCTGGCACACAGTGGCCACTGTCCCTGAACCAGTGCATGCCAGTGCCCATGGGGGCAGAAACTTGTAGGCTTTGCCACTAGCTGTAGTGACACAAGCCACTAGTGGAAGGCTGGTACAGTGGTTAGTGCACTGGCTGAGGAGTCTGGAAACCCACGTTCAGTTCCCTGCCTTGCTACAGCCTTCCTGTTTGCTCTTGGGTAAGTCACTTAGTCTTTCCCTGCCTTCCTTCCCCGGTGAGGATCATGGTGCCACCTGCGTCCCTGGGGGGTTGGGAGGAGACATGCACTGAAGGCTGCAAGGGGCCCACATGCTGTGGGGAAGGGGAGCAGTTTAGATAGCTAGCAGAGGTGCTAAGTCCACCATGGGTCTCTTTCCAGTCACCGTCTCTCGAGAGCTACCGACTGATCAGGTCCAGACACAGCTGCACCGGTGCGGCAGTGAGGAGTTCTACGCCTACCGCAATGTGTCCTGGAAAATATACGTCAGGAAAGAGGTACATGCCTGGAGCACAAAGCAGCATGCAGCCCCTGCCCCCATCAGACCCACAGGGCCAGGGGAAATCACTGCCCGGGCTAGATGCTGAGCAGTGAAAGAGCCACCCAGAAAATTTTAACTACCCCATGTCTTTTTCTGTGAAGGAGGAGTGCCACCTGGTGGTTGTTAAGGCAACTGAGATGCAGCTCCTCTCCCTTCCCACCTCCAGGTGGTTCTCTATTGCATATGCAATGCTCTGTGTCTTATGTGGGCTGCATCCACACCGTATATACACCACCTGTCTGGCCCTGAGGATGCCCCGTGGGCAACAGCCGTGTACTGATTTGGCTGCAAGTGACCTGCAGGTTGAGGCTATGACCCTAGGAGGAGAAAGTGCATGTCAGAGTCTGTTTTCACCATAGGAACTTATGTTCAAAACAGGTTCTGGGTTATTACAAATTCTTTCTGGCTGTCTTGCTGGTGTGTCTTGCCCACATGCTCACAATTCAGCATGATCATATTTGGAGTCAGGAAGGAATTTCCCCCAGGCCAGGTTGGCAGAGGCCCTGGGGGTTTTTTCACCTTCCTTTGTAGCAAGGGACTATCTTTGGGGTAAATTTCAAAAATGTCTAACAGACTTAGGAGCCAAAGGTCCTGTTTCCCAGAGTGGCCTGGACACTGAAGGTTTGATGGCATTTAGGCACCCAGGTTGGGTGCTTCCAAAAATGGATGCACTATAGATTTAGATGAGTACTTTTAAAAATGTCACCCCAGGTTCCTGCCTGAGTGAAATGAAGAAAGGTCATAAGCAGGGAAAAGTCCTCTCTATTTTAAAAATCCTGATGATTTCATTTATCTCTGCAGTCGTTAGAAATGCAGGGTGAGGGAAAAGTTGCTGCGAGATCCTTTCCGCCCCGACCATGCCCTTCTGCTTTCTTTCCTTGCAGGTTTTCTATCCAAAAGATAACCTCAACAACCCCTTGTTGCTGGATCTCCTTTTTAGGCAGGTGAGGTTCCAGGCGGTAGACAGAGAATTTCCTGCTTTTAGTTGCCTGGATCATTTCCTGCTTTGAGGCAAGACTCCTGGGTTCTCCTCCTGGCTTGGTCACAAATTCCTTGTGTGAACTTGACTGAAGCAGATCCTCTTGCTGCCTCCCTGTCCCCACCCCCTTCCAAACACAGGCCACACAAAGTGCAGTGGCTCAGAACTTCTTTATTCCCTTGCTAGGGCTTGCTTTACTCATGAAAGGGAATGTCCAATCCAGCCCATACCATCCGCAGGCTGGGTCGTTCCCAAAGCTCCTCCCTGAGGACTTCTGAGCCCACGCTCTAGGTCCTCTGGAAAGAGCTACTCCCACCTCTTTTATACGCAGGTGGGTTGAGGATCCATTGAACCTTTGTCCAGCAGCATCTACCCCTGCTAGGGATTGAGAGGGGTGTATTTCAGGCAACTCTGCCCTTTGAAGTCAATTCAGCAGCTGCACTGAGAGGTTTCCAGGAGGTTGGGCCAGTGTTCCTGACCCCTGCGGTGTGGCAGCCCGTGGGTATGGGATGGGGAGGGACAGGGCTTGCCAGGAAGAGTTGGTGAGGCCACATCTCTGCCGCTAACACCAACATGGTGTGTTCTCCCTCTCAGATATTCTGTGACACCCTCTCCGACGCCTGCGTCAGGATCACCCCGGAAGAGCGGCTGCGCATGAAATCTCTCTTTGGTAAGGCCCAGCCCTAGCCACTGCATCCTGTGTTGCACTGAGGGGCTGACCAATCTGCTTTCCCCCACCTCCTTTGCTATTGGGTCACCACAATGTGGCTGGGTTTGGCACTGGCTGCCGGGGCCTGGGTTTAGTCAGAGCTGAGGCTTGAGTATGACAAGTTCTGTTGGGGATTCCCAGCTCCCGTGGGAAGGTTGGGCCCCAGGCACCCTCAAGGAGCTGGCTTTGTGCATGCAGGTGGGATATGACTGGCAACAGCTGCATCCCAGGCCAGCTGAGGTGGAGGAGCCATCCCCTCACTTCTTTCTTCTGGGGGGTTTTTCTCCCTGCAGCGGAAAACAAGTTGGACTCGTTCAGCCCAGTGGCCGACGACAGCATTAAGAAGGAAATTGTCATCGCTGCCCGGGACAACTGGGAGGTCTACTTCTGCCGCCTCTTCCCCGCCACAGTAAGAGCCTCTACCCCAGCATGCCCCCCAACCAGCAGAAGGAGGTGTGGGGCTCATCTGTGGGCTAGGGCAGATGTCAGCAGCAGCCCCTGATACTCCAAACTTTGATGCCCTTGCTGACTGCAGCCCCTGCCCTGCAAACCTCATACCTGACTCAGAGATCGGCCACAGGCCTGAGGCCATTGTGGGGTCAGAGACAGGCCCCAGTGGCCAGCACTGCCAGGGCTCCTGGGGTCTTGGCAGTGAATCTGGCTCTGCTTTGAGCCATGTATCTTCCTAGCAGATGGAGCAGCCCAGGCAGGATCATCGCTGCAAGGGCATGGTGCTGCTGTCCCCGATTTGTCTTGTATCCTCTTCCTTTTTATCCCCAGGGCAGCGTCGGCACAGGGGTGCAGATCCTGGCAGTGTCAC
This sequence comes from Podocnemis expansa, assembly GCA_007922195.1. Classification (NCBI taxonomy): domain Eukaryota; kingdom Metazoa; phylum Chordata; order Testudines; family Podocnemididae; genus Podocnemis; species Podocnemis expansa. The sequence continues at coordinate 380,047 of ML682016.1, read as the reverse complement.
ACACAGGGATTAAACTGCTGCGGCTGGTCAAGGGCACCAACCTGTCCAGGGAGCAGTTGCGGGTGCTGCGAGGTTACAGGTAAGGCTGGCTGGGCACCTCTGGATAAACCCCGCTGGGCTGGAGAGTCAGGCTGGGCACCTGCTGCCTGGCACTGATCCCCCAGGCCTGCGGCACAGGCAATTCCAGCAAGGATCGGTGGTTCCTGTGGAGCTCAGCCCTATGAGCCAGGAGTCCTGACACCCAGTCCCCTCTTTGCTCCAGTCAAGTGGATGGCAAACAGCCAGAGGGCAGTGGCTGAAGATTATGGCACCTGGAAGATGCACATAGCATCTTAGTTCCTCCCTTGGTCCCAGCCCTCTGGCTTTCTCCGCTCTTGAATGGAGTCTCCAAGCCTGATTCCTGAACCTCATCCTTCCCTCCACCCCAGCTATGTCGACATCCACTTTGTGACCATCCCATCCAAGAACATGTTGGAGTTCAACCTAGCCAATGAGAAGCTCATCCTCTTCTCCTCCAGAGCCCCCCAGGTGAAGGCCATGATCGACTATTTTATCACGGAGCTGAAGAAGGTGAGCAGCCAGCCAGGGGAATGAAACCAGAGTGGCCTGCTTTGATATCTTCCTGTCCATGGAGTGGGGTCTATGGGGTTCTGCCCCCAGAGAACCTGTGCCCTAGAGAAGCTCAAGGTTTTATACTCCTGCTCTGGTGCCATTGGGACCCACCTGGTCTGGCTGCCAAAGTGAATCAACCAGAGAGCTCTGGGCCTCCCTACAGAGCTCCTGAAATGGTCGCTTCGTCACAGCTGTGTACAAGTGTGTTCGACTAGGGGTGTGTGTTTGTGTGTGTGCACGTGTGCATGCATGTGCACACCTCCAGCCCCAAACCTGGCTCCTCTCCTGTGTGCCAGGACTCACAGTATGTGGTTGCCGTGAAGAACCACATTACAGATGACAGGAACATGTTGAGCTTCCACAAAGGGGACATCATCCAACTGCAGCCACTAGAGCAGCCTGAGACAGGTGAGCCCTCTGGCCCTCAGTGCTGGGAACCCCCTCTGGGATGTGATGAGGCCATTAACAAAGGAGAGGGCAGGGGAGTGTCTTAGCAGGGGCTCCTGGATGGGCACCATGAGCTGAAAGGGGCCACCGAGCCCTGCCGCGCTGGGTTTAAAACAACCTCGACCACCCACCTCATCACACGCATCTGGGGGTGAATGCCATATGGCGCCCTGCGTGCTAGACTCTCTCTTCTCTGGGGGCACCCTAGGGGTGCCCAACAGTACCGCTCCCAGCAGCTTGCCACAGGGAGCAGGATCTGGGGAGGGGCTGCAGCTTGTTGAGAGGGAGCACTCGATCCTGTCCCGGTGCTCTGAGGCTGACCCCTCCCCATAGACCGCTGGTATGGCTGCGTGGTCCGCAAGAAGGTGACCTACTTGGAGGAGCTGAAGAGGGGCACACAGGATTTTGGTGGGTGGCCCTGGCTTGCTGTGTTGTGCCGTGCTGTCCCTGTGTGGCTCTTTCCTCTGTAGCCAGCTTGCCCCTCCCCAGCTCATCCTAGAGGGAGGGAGGGAGGGAATCCCAATGAGCCGGCTGCGGCCCAGGTGGCCAGACCTCACTCCACCACCCAAGGCAGGATCAAAGTATTGGTCAGGGCATGGAGGTCTAGAAAATTCCTAAGGGCCCCTTTCTGTCATTTTCACACTGCAGCGGTGTAGTGTCCCCCTCAAGTGGTTGTTCAAGCACTCATTATAGCTACCAAAAATGGGGTTCCCCCTTAGTTCAGGCTGTACGAGGCCCTGAAGATCCGAGGCAGGGGCTGTTTCCCACAACCAGGCCTGAGTGCGAAGGATGCTGCCCAGTTCCAGCTGGCTCATTTGGCTGTCTCTGTGCCAGAGCTCTGGCAAGTGATGGGGGAAGCTGGTGCCCAGTGGGTTGCTCGAAGCAGCTCATTGACTGTTGCGGCTCTTGAAGCACACCAAAAAACTCTGTGGGAGAGATCTGCCTGTCCCACAGGCTGGTTCCAGGCCCATTGAGACCCATTCACACCAGCTTGCCATAGGCACCAGCCACAGGAGAGCATGCTCACCCCATGGTCATGGGGAGTGCCCGGGAATGGGAATAGCCGAGCTTATCATTGTGACATCCCAGGGGCTCACACTGCCCCAACAGTCGGCCCTTGAGCGGTCAAGCTGAGCGCAGGGTGGGGAGCTTATTTGCCCATCAACCTCCAAAGTCTCTGCGCAGGGAAGCAGTTGCAGAGCAGTCTAGAGGCTTGGCAGCCCCATTGGCCATGGTGTCAGTAACTAGGACCACACTGTTTTCCTGACCAACCTGCTTCGTGCACTGCCCACTCCTGCCTCCACAAAGCGGTTTGTGTGAATAACCCTGGTCCCTAGCTTGTTTAAGCTGGAGGCAAGCTCTAGCTAACCTTGGTAGGTTGCTCCATAAGGTGGTACATTCAATGTGCATGGCCCCAGACCCCTGGGGTAAGAGAGCTGCACGAAAGCAAGTGCATGGGTCTACAAACCAGCCCCTCCCAGTCAAATGCTGTGGCTGGATTGTCAGAAGGTGCTGACGTTCACAGCCCTGCCTGCTGAGGTAGAGAGGATCAAATCTCATGCTTCAGGACAGGTGTCTGTGGGGGGTCAGAAAGGAACAATTCATCCCCCTCCCCACAATGTGACCACAGCGTGGTGTGTGTTGTTACAGGCAGTTTGCACCTCTCTGGCAAACACAAGGCACACCCCACTGCTGCAGGCAGGAAGCTGGATTTGAGTGACATGTCTGATCTGGGCCAGCAGGGCATGGGGTGTTGCTTTGGATGAATGTGTCTAAAATGGTAGAGGAGGAAGGCAGGATGCAGGGCTGGATGGACCGATAGCTTGGTGTGGTACAGCAAGGAGAGGTGTACGTGGCCTAGAGTCCCAAGAAGGGGTATATGGGGCTCAACAGACAAATAGCTGGGGTGTGCAGGGTTGGAGGAGGTCTATGCATCTGAGCCCCCGCTCTGGGGTGCTAACGTGTGCTGGTTCAGGGTGGAAGTTTGGTGCCATCCACGGGCGGTCGGGACACTTCCCTGCCGAGTACGTGCAGCCTGTGGCTGCCCCCGATTTTATCCACCTGCCGGCGGACAGGAAAGAGGAGCCCAAGAACAAGCAAGGCAGGGTGGCAGCCTCAGCAGCGGTGGCCGTGGCCGTGGCCTCAACAGCTGTGGCCCAGGAGCTGGACAGGAAGATGGAGGTGAGCAGCCATCCCCTCAGGTCCCTTTATAACCCTTGCTGTGCTGGAAAAGGGGAGCACTCAGAAGGCAGGTGGGCGATGGGGAGGGTTTGAGCCTCGGATTGGGCAAGCATCTGGGTAGGAGGCTCCATGGGAAGGGGGAGTTGCAGTGAGCATGGTGGGTGGCACTGGTGAGGGGGCAGCAGCAGCATCCGTCTGTCCACATGTGGCAGGGCACACTCCTTTGCAGCACTGCGAGGGTTGACGGCAGTAGGAGCCAGGGAGTCCTGTGCTGGTGGCAGGGTGTGTGTTGCACCTCCTGGAGTCCACCTGCCCTCCTCTCCCCAGGCATCCCCTGTTGGGAGTGACTATGCAGACAGCATGGAGGAGCATGGTGGTGAGCTTCCTGGGGATGGTGCCCTGCAGGGCGGCCAGTTCACCATGCTGGAATTTGCCAAGAAGTATTTCCGGGAGGCACAGAGGATGAAGAGGTGAGTGCTGATGGCAGGGATGAGGGGGAGTGACCTTTAATCTTCCAGCCTCCAGTGATCCCCCAAATGAAATGAGTTTGGAGGGGCTCAGCCACATGCCCAGTGGGACAATAGCCACATTGCAGGAAACACCATCCCGTGTGGCTCTAACTGCAGCCTGCCCGAGAGGTGCAGTCATCTTAGTGCTGGCCCAGTGCCCGAGGTGCTCTGCAGACCCCACATTTGTCCTGGAGCATGGCGTTTGCTGGAACGCAGGCACAGTTTTGCAGTTGAAGCACCCAGAGGGGAGCTGTTCTTCAAAGACTGGGGCACAAAGTCCTTGTCTGTGGGGGAGGCAGATTAGCTGGCGCTAGGGGACTGCCCCACCCACCTCCAGCAGTGCACACCCAGTGAGGGGCCTGTCACTCTCTTTCTGGGGTTTGTGCCAGGGACTCCTGCAAGCAGCAATCGTGGAAAGGAAAGGACTCACCGGACATTGCAGAGATGCTGAAATTCAGCAAGGTAATGGGATTCGCACCAGCTCTCTGTCCATGCTCTTTGCTGGAGAACAGAGCACCCCCACCACACACCCCATCTGCCAGTTTCAAGCTACTGCTCCCTCCCTTTGCTCTAGGGCAGCCCCTGCTGGGCCAGTGAGCCCTCCATGCTCCCCTGTGCCAGCAAAGGGGGCCCAGCTCACTTGGGGACCCAGATTTCACATGAATACCCCACGCTTTGCAGCATCTATCTCGTTACTGGGGGGGCTTGTGATATTATCTTGCTGTGTGTGACCCATCCAGCTCTCTGGTGGCTTTAGAGGACAGGTCGGGAAGGGGGGTCCCAGATGCTGGGGAGAGGGGTGGCGACAGGCAAGGGGGCATGTGCATCTCCTGTCGGCCCAGCTTGTTCCCCCACCAAGGGCTCTGGGATCCCTCCCTTCCCACATGCATGTTCATCTAGTGGGCTCTTGGAACGCAAGGCTCTGCTGCTGAGCCCCTTCTGGGAAGTGAAACATGCCCCACTTCTGCCCCACTTCTGTTTTTCTTGGGCAGTGCCCACTGCAGGAGTCGCTGATTGAATTCGCCGACAGCCGCCTGAGCAGAGCTGCGGCTGAGGCCTTCCAAGGTGCGTGTGCGATGCCATGTCTGCCAGGGCAAGCTGGTGCTCGGCCAGCCACAGGGATGCCACTGGACCACTGCAGGGAGCCCCTTGGTACCAATCTATTTCCCCGGCTACTTAGCCCCACAGAGGCAGGGTTGTCTCCTGCCCTTGATCCCTGGGCAATGGCCAGTTGGGATGGCTGAGTCCAGTGTGCCCAGTGGAGGTGGGGGACATGCCTTCCTATGCGTCTGCTTGCTTTGTGGGGTGCCCTAAAGCCTGGGGCTTGTTAACGAGAAACCGAGTGAAAATTCAGCCCCCCCAACCCTCCCAGCCGTGCCCTGACCTCCATGTGGGGTACAGCAGCCTGCCCACTGCCATCCTCTGCCCCACGTGGCTCCAAGATGTCCCCCCAGAGTAGGGCTCAGAATCAGGAGGAAGCTGTTGGACCATTGCACCCAGATCTGTCATTCTTTGGGGGTGTCATGACCAGTGAGTGCGGGAACCCACTTTTCCAGAGACTGCAAGGGAGGGAAAGCCCCCTGGGGCTGGGTGTCATCTCCTCCCCCAGTGTGGGGGTACTGTGAACCCTCAGCCCCTGCCCACATCTTGAGCACTGGGCCCTGCTCTCATGTGGGTCACAGGACCATGAGCCTGGGGTTCCCCCTACCTAAGACCTCTTCCCCCGTGGTTTGGGGTGAGAGCTGCCCCCCCCCAACATCACCATGTGCTGGTTTGTCATCCCCAGCCATAATGAAGTTCATGGGCGACTGTCCACTCAAGGGGCAGACGGAGGTGGACGTCATCTGTGCTGTGCTCAAGGTACGTCCCTCCCTGGGAAGGGGGCCAGGCACCCAGTGGGGCGCTTGGGTCAACGGGCTTGGCCTGGCCACTTAGCTCGGTGCGATCCTGAGGGGGTGGGAGCAGGGGTGGTGTCTGGCTTGGAGAGGAGTGGGGTATAGCTGGAAGGCCTGGGATCTCCCCTTTCCTGGGGGCTTGCGGGGCTGTGACTCCTGCCTGTGTCCGTCTGTCTGCAGCTGTGTGCCGACCAGGAGGTCCTGAGGGATGAAGTTTATTGCCAGGTCATCAAGCAGATCACAGACAACACGAGCCCCAAGATGTGAGTGGGTCGCACCCACGGGACGCTGTCCCCGATGGGCCTGCCCCTTCACGCCCTCCCTTCCCTTTCCCTTGTAGCCTCCACAATGGAGGGTCAAATGTGGGGCTGGGGGGTGGAATCCCAGTGGCCAGGAGCCTCCCACTTCCCCAGTTTAGTTGGGACCAGCTCAGCTTAGTGCTACATTACGAATGGCCTGACTGGGCCAATCTGGGCTATATGGTCTCAGCTGTCCTGGCACTGGGGGAATCTTCCTTCCAGCCAGCCCCTTGGAGATCCTGCCACGCCATCCTCTCCCTCTTAGAGCCCCACTCCTGGCCCATTCTAGCCCCTTCTCCTCAGCACGCTCATCTTCATCCTCCTTTGAATCACTGGTTTATTCCTCCAGTTCCTCTTCCTTGCCTTCTCCCTCCATCGCCACATACCGTCCCTGTGTACCAGAGCTGATGGGCCAGGGTCTCACCTGCCTGGCATGGACTGGGGTAAGGGACACACATTCCAGGTTTGTCCCAAAGACTTTCTGGGGGACTCCCCCACCCTGAGACCTCTTGCCCCGTGGCTTTGACAGGGACAGCTGCCAAAAGGGATGGAGGCTGCTCTATATCCTGACCGCCTACTACAAGTGCTCCGAGGTCCTCAAGCCCTATGTGATCAGCTACCTCCAGGAGACCTGCAGGAATCCCAGCACACGTTTCCAAGGTAGGACGTCCTACCCAGAAAGGAAGGCTCCTTCTGCAAAGCCGGGAAATCTGCGCTGATCCAGCATCTGGGTCTGGCACTCTGCCTATTACAGAGAGCCACAGGCTAGCCAATCAGAGGAGCTCCAAGCCCAAACCCACCTGAAATCCAGGGGGACTGAGATCTGGAGTTCATCTGTACATCTGGCTTTGGTCAGTGTGAACGGCAGTCAGGGCCCTCAGGAGGGAGGAGTTGGGAGAAGGCAGGACTAGTGGACAGGGAACTGAGGTAATCTGGGTTCAAATTGGCTCTGCCACAAGCTTCCTGTGTAGCTTTGAGTGGGTGGCTTAAGCTATCCCATGACTTAGTTTCCCATCTCTACCCTGGGGACAACAGCCCTGCTCTGCTGCAGAGGTGAGCTGTGGGAATAAATCCACCAAGCTGGGGATGCGCCCAGACACTGCGGTGATGGGGAACAGAGGCCTAGATCCATGTGGACAATCAGGCTTCCCCCATTTGCAGATAAGGAAGGTGAGGTACAGAGCAGGGCACACGCGGACGTCCTGGCTCCAGTAGATCCCAGGCTGTCCCCCCCCCGCCTCCCGACCTCCTTTGGTTCACACACCTGTGTGTTTGATACCGTGTCCTGTTCCTGGAAACCATCAGGCCAGAGGTCACAGCATGGAAATACACCCAACTCCACCCAGCACCCCCACGCCATGCCCTGGCACCCCTGGGCCTGCTGCATCAGCCATGAACGGAAAAAATTTGCTTGAGTCTCGGCCCCGCCTTTCATTACAAAGCAAGTGCAGCTACAGCATCAGTCACCATAGCACCTACCATGCTTCAAAGGGGCCCCTTAAGGCAGCAGAAATGGAGAGAGAAAGGGGAGCATGACAAAGCCAACAGAATCCTAAGGACAGATGGGGTGAGTCCAGGATGCTCCCCTCACCCTTCTCTTTGAATAGCAGAGGCAGCGTGTGGGTGCAGAGATCATGCAGGGCCAGTGGGTTTGGGTGGATGCTCCCATCTCAGCCACGTATAAGGAGCATGACCTAAACCGAAACCTGAGAACTAGGGACTCTGAAATTTGAGACCCAGCTCTGACACTGAACTCCTCAGAGCCCCTGGGGAGCCTCTCCTCATGCCTCAGTTTCCCCTTTGGCAATTGTGGGCTGGATTCTCTTATTTGATCACTTGGAACCCGGGTGCAACCTGCGCTGTTCAAGGCAGCTGGTGCAGCCCCAGCCTACTGCTGCCATGGGGAAGGAGTTGTTGTGCTGGTTTCTAGGGGGCTGTCAGTCCTCATGATGCTTCCAGCAAAAAACAACTCCAGCCCTTTCATTCCCAGGTAGCCAAAACCTGACATGACCCAGGGCAAGATGGTCAGTGCCCTCATCATTGAGCCATCCACTTGTCTTCTACAACTGAGCCCCATTTTCCTCATGCAGCCCTCTGATGGTGCTGGCCGTCAGCCACTGCCTAGCTGTGTTCTGCTCCTGTCCCGGCTCGGTTCTGGCCCCTTAGTCTGGAATATGGCTCTCCCCCCTTCCCTGTTAGTTCCCCACATCCCGATGCCAGCCCTCAGCAAACCACAGTCGGAGCCTGCACGTGACTGAGGAGCCTTTGTGAAGAATAGGTTAGGTGAAGGTCTAGGGATCCTGGCTTTTGTCTGGCCCAGAGGAGTGGGGCTGTGAGGTTGGGAAATTAACAGTATTTAAAACAGTGGTAGAAATCCTGGCAGCTTCCCTGGTTGGAAACTGCACTGTGAGGACTTGCCTGCGCCTGTCCCAGAGTCATTAATAAATGGCAGCGTTGCCCATCTGAGAAGCCTTTGTGAGACAGCCTGTTATTACCCAGCCCAGCCGGCAGTTATTTTCTCATTAAAAGCACCAGGTTTACAGCTGTTTAAATGGCTCTTGGGGCGGAGAATTGACTACAGTGATAGATTACACCAGCCTGGCTCCTAGCCAGGTCCACTTCGGTTGCTGTTAGGGGGACCTCCTGCCACTGGCTCTGCAGCCAGGAAAAGCTGAGCCCAGCAGCACCAGTGAGAGGACTCATGCAAACAATGGCGATGCTCGCACCCTGACCCAAAGCCTCCTGGTGCTGTGGAGATACACAGGCAGAGCAGCTGGATTGGCTCCTAAATCAGGGACTCTTTTGTGGTTATATGTTTGTCCAGCTCCTAGCACAGTGGGGCCTGGATTCCCTGACTGGGGCACTTGCTGCCATGGCAATGCAAGTGGTCCAAGCATCAGAGCCTCTGCCAGACCAGCTGTGATGAGCAGAGTCCTGTGAATTTCACAGCCATCCCAGTCTCCAGCCGGGAGCCCCTCGCTGCCTAGCCTGGCTGGGCTGGGTGCAGCATGGGGTTGATTCGACTCACCTCCCTTCTGCCAGCTCTGAAAGTGGTGTGGGAGTGAAGGTGGCAATCCAGTCACCCTCTAGAACAGGTTTGCAGCCTCCCCAGCCCCATTTGGGGTTGGGATCCCCTCTTCCAACAGCTGACATTTCAGATGAAAATGAGAAATTAACCAATTTTCAAATCCTAAGGCTATGACATTGACTAGAATGGACCTTGATTTCGGGAGGGCCCTGCTGATGAGGCAACATGCCTGACAAATTGGGGAGGGGAAGGGGGAAAAGTTTGTGGGAGATGGGTGGGGGATGAAATCAACATAAACTTTACAGCCGTGTGTAACAATACCCACCTCAGTACCTCTGGGCTTCAGATTCATTGCCCCTCTGACTGAGACTGAATTTCACAGTTAGCCACTGTCTTCGTAGTGGGCCAAGGTCAAGCCCTGGGATTCCTTCCCTCCCTACCTTTGTGAGGTGGACACCTGGAGCCCACTCAGTGCCTGGGGCCCCTCTCAGCTTTGATGTTTCTCTGGTGTCCATATCTTTAAGGCATCGCAAAGGCCTGTGAGCAGAACCTCTGGAAGACCTTCCAGTTTGGTGGCCGGCGTGAATTTCCCAGCAGCATGGAGCTCAAAGCCATGGTGGTGAGTCCTGCACTCATGCAGGGTCCCTGTATCAGCTTTTCTGGCTCCCCTGTATTGCCTACACTGTCTGTCCGCACCTTTCCTCCAGCTGAGACTGCTGGAAGGGGAGATGGCAGCCAGCTGGGCTATGACTGTGGGCGGCAGGTAGTCCCTCTACAGAAGCTGGGGTCAGGGCATGTTACCCTTGGTGGTGCCTGAAGTAGGGCTTGGGGTGGAGAGCAGGGCCCTTTCTGCCACTGCAGGGGCTGAAACAAATGGAAACCTGCAAGGATGTTACAGAGCTGGGGGAACTCAGCGATCTGCAAGCCAGGCCACACTTTTTACCAAGTGGCTGATGACTAGAGATGGTTTGAAGGGGCCAGCTTGTCAGGAAGCACTGGACATCTGTCCTCCATGCTGCCCCAGAACAGAGCGGCCCAGGATCGCAAGTCACTTTGGTAAACCATGATCTTGCCACGGCAATGTGAAGCTTGCTTCACATCTCACTGAAGTGCTGCTAGAGGCTAAGAGAGCATTAGGAGCACTGCCAGTGGTGCTGGGCAGGAAAAAGAGGGTGCTGGAGCCAGACAGAAAACACAGGGGGATTGCAATGGGCAGAGTGTGGTCAGCCACCAGAAACCTTCCTGCGCCAGCATGGGTGTGTCTAACCTGGGGTCTTTAGCCTGAGCTGGATGGCTTAAGGGTTTGCAAACCTTCATGGTTCTCTGTGTTTTGCCTCTCACCAAGGCCGGCCGGAGTGCAAAGCGCCAGCTGTTTCTCCTGCCAGGAGGGATGGAGAGGCACCTGAAGATCAAAACGTGCTCGGTACGTCAGCAAAGGTGCACAGTGAAGCCCAGATCCATCTGTTCGCAGTTGTGATCCTCCCTCAGAGCAACGATGGAGGCTCTGGATTGAAGGGGCTGCCCGATACCTATCCGTAGCTCTGAGTGTGGGGGCACAGAGAGCGCCAAATGGGAGCTGAGCTCGACCTCTCCCCAGCAGCAGCTCCCCAGAATCACTGATCTTCCTTGGGGTGCCAGGTGGTGTTTCCAGGCAGCCTCCATCCCTGGCACATTGAGCCATGGAAGCCAGTCAAGTGGCTGGAGCCCCATGAGTTCTGCAGCACTTTTGGGGAGAGAGCTGGCACATCAGGGTGGTTGGTTTCTCCTAGAGCTGGGCCCAAGTGCCAAAGGGCAGAGCTGGATCTAGCAGGCTCTGTGGGATTCAGAGCTGGGGGGGACGACAATGGCCAGAGGTTTGAGCTGATTTTAGTGCCCACGTTTTTAGCCCAGAGTGGAGCATTGGCACTGAGCCCTGCTTGACCCAAGGTGGCTAGCACCTGGATCCCCCCCATCCCCAAGGCGTAGTAAGATTCTTGTTTACCTGAGGCTGAGCCAGGGAGGAGAGAGATCTCGTGAGGTCTCCAGCCCACCCTGGGACAGAGAGGCTGAGAGAAGCAACCAGACTTCTGGACACATCTCTGAACCCATCAGAGTCCCCTGCTGCCCTCCTCTTGGGCCTGCTCTTGCATGCGTACCCCACACTGGGCACCAGGGGTGCTCAACACCATGCAGGATCAGTCCCTCCAGAGGCTTCCTGGACAGCTGTTGCTCCAGGAAACCCCACACGCCATGCTGGGTAGAGACCATGGTGATGGGGAAGCACAATGCCACCACTTTGGTCTTCTGCCCAGCCTTCGGGGCACTCACCGCCCCTCTCCACAGGTTGCGCTGGACGTGATAGAGGAAATATGCTACGAAATGGGGCTGCATCGGCCTGAGGCCTTTGACGAATATGTCATCTTCGCTGTGACGAACAGAGGTGAGGCTCCGGGGCAGGGAGGGGGCACCTGCCGGATTGCTTTTGACAAAGGATTTATCTTGAGGTTCTGGATGAAAAAGTCACAGGCAATGAGGGGAGGAGGAAGGTGCCCAAGAGCTGCAGTTGGGACCAACAGGAGGCTGCGACTGTCTAGCTCTGTCTCCCAGTGAAGTTGAGGGCAAGTGAATGGAGCCAGGCTTGCAGTCTGGGCATTTCTAGGTGCAGGGCTGGCCTCAGCCATGCAAGTTTCCCCCTTGCCCTGTCCCAGTTATGTGCTCTGATGTCTGGGGCTGTAGGATTGTGCTGCATTGGAGGGGTACCCTTCTTGGCATTTTCGCAGCATCCTGGCACAGCTTCCCCAGCACCAGCTTCCAGGGAGGTGTCCAGGGAAGCATGTGAGCTTCCGAAATGCTGCAAGGCAGGGAATTGCTTGCAGTATCCCAGCACTTCCTGGGAGCCACCCTGAGGGCATCCTTTCCCCTGCCTTGGTTGCACCTCTCCCTAGCTCCCAGCAGCCCTGTTGACTTGGCTAGCCAGTGGCCTAGGTAAGTGTGCGTCTGGCAGGGGGAGCTTGGGGATGGGCCCACAACGTGCAGGAAATAGCATCTCTGAGTCACATCCTGCTTTCTGGGAAAGCACGGCATCACTATAGGAATGTCACCCTCCTTATCCCTGCAAACCCACGTGCTCCCACTCCACTGCGTTTTATGGGGCTAGCTGAATGCCTCGAATGTTTTCTACTTGGAAACGGAGCCAAGTGCATCTGAATGTAGACTCTCCCCCATCAGTCTGACCCTAGCTGGGGTGTGGCATGGTCTAGTGACATGGGTTCACGCAATCTAACCCAAGCCTTGCCTCCAACTTGCTTTGAGACCTGGGACAAATCAAAGAACCACGCTTTTCCTCAGTTTCCGTCTGTCTCTCCTGCCTCTCAAATCATAAAGTGCTTGCAGGCATTACCTGGATTTTTCCAAGCACTCCAAATCCTGAAACGTTTTAGAGCTGATCTGCAGAAGGAACTGCAGACTGAGCTTGTGTCCTTTGTGGATAAGGGGTACAGAAGTCCTGGTATTTTGATGGTTTTTCTGCCTGTTGAGAATGATCAGTCTCCTCACCCGTTTCTGTTGGAAGACTGAGGCTCAGTCAAGCTTATCCCAGTGTAGCTTTGTAAGTCAGACTAGCAAAGCAGCTCTGCCACTTACCCCCAGTGGAGGTATTGTTTGGGGTGGGGGGGCATTCCTGACACTAGCAGAAAATCTCCTTTTGTTAGTATATGTGGTCACTTCATGAACAGCAATGCCAGCATAGGCTCTGTAGGGTAGACTCAGTCTGAGACCTGCACTAGCAGATTTTTCTGCTTTCAGTGGAGCAGGCTGGGCTGTTGAATCCTCAACAAAGAGAACTCTTCTCCCAAGGGTTAAGTAGGTGTGGACACAAAGACACAGGAAAGGACCAAAACCAGAGCCACCCTGCTGGCTTTGCTTTGACAGGCAGTCTTCACATCCCTTCCACATGGTTGTCCCTTCCCTGTGCTCCCTGTAGGTCAGAACGTCCGCCCCTTGAGCAGGCGAGAGTACATCCTCGACGTGGCCACTGAGATGGAGCAAGTGGACAGCAGCTACATGTTCTGGTACCGACGTGTCATCTGGACTCAGCCACTGAAGTTTGACAATGAGCTGTATGTCACCATGCACTATAACCAGGTAGCAGCTCAAACCCAGGCAGAAGAGAGGGTCAGTCACCTTCATTTTAGTCCTTCCCTAGACTAGGAGCTCGGGGACATTTGAGGTACCATCTTTGCTAAGACCAAGCTCCTGACTTCCCACAGTTATTAAAGATCCCCTAGCAGCTTTCTGGTGTTATCCCAGGTGTCTGGGCCAGATTCCACTGTTGCGTAATTAGTTTGTTTGCATAAATGCCCCCTGCAGGTCCTGAAAGAAAGACTTATGTTAAAAGACCATCAGTACGGTTGCAAAGTCAGGCATGTGGAAGTCAGGAAATGCCAGAATTAATGTTGCCTGTGCGCAGGCTTAATTCAGCCATCTCATGCCGGGTACTATGATACAGTCCGTGGTAACATGATCATGTGCTATTTTTGTCCATGTGGTACCACCTCATTCAGTACCCAGAGTGGACATGACTCCCTTATTAAGCAGCTACTCAATACCTGGTTTTTTACTTACTCAGAGTGCGGCCCAAACCTTATCTACTGCACGGCATTCGAACCCAGCTCTGAAAACAGAATTGCTAATTTCCTCCTGAGCTTTTTTCTGTCAGTTATCACTGTAGCAGCTGATAGCTTTGCAGACATGGATGGATTTATCTTCAGAACGTGAACACATGGGATGTGTGTGCGTGCGTGTGTGCGTGCGTGCATGTGTGGTGGTGGTGTTATCCCCATTTTACAGATGGGAAATCAAGGCACAGAGAGATTAAGATTAAAAAATCCTACTCATTTTGGGTGCCCAGTTTGAGACACTTGCGCCCTGATTTTTTGGAGTGCTTAGCACTGTGTGTTCCCAGCCCATCTCCCATGGACTTTTAGTTGTAGCTGTGAGTGCTCAGTTCAGTACTTCTGCAAATCAGAAGCCAGTGTACCAAGTTGGGCACCAGAAAATGAAGAACACATAGTGACCATCTCTGAAATGTTTGGTTTCAGGGACTAGCCTGGATTCGCAAAGAAATTCTGTGGCAAAAGCAGGGCTAGAATCCAGCTCTCTAAAGCAGCATTCAACCATCTTAACCTTGAGATCATCTTTTCTCTTCTGGCAGTCCCCTGCCTCGGTCACTGCAGACCTTTCCACTTCTGCAACAAATAAATCAGGGCTCAACAAACAGCTTTCTTTATTACACAGCTCTAGCTCCTCCCCAGAGCAGATCTGTCTCAGGCACTGAATGAAGCAGAAGTCCTGTGGGAAAAAAGATATGTACTTTAAAAACTGTATCACGCTGTGCTTGCACGAATTCTGGTGTTTTCTGGTTTTTGTTTTTGTTTTTTTTAGAGAGATTATTACTAGTAGTTTATTATTTAACTGTACTTTTGTTTATTCATATGTTTTATTCTGGTATTTTCTACCTTGTGTGCTTGACTTTGCAACCGTAAAAATATTTTTGGAATGTCCCATTTTGTGAGTGATTTCCCTTGGTTTATTAAAAAGCAAAGTGAAAACACCCAGCAATACCATCCTGTGGCATCACAGACACTCACATGGGTCATCAAGGGGGCTGGTATCTTTCAATCCATCACCCATACTTCTGCCACTTGAGTTACTAGGGTATGACTAGAGTTGGTCGTCATCTTCAGTGTGGATCTGACCAGAAGTAAAGGATGGGTCTTTTAGCTGGAGATTTCCCAGGTATTGGCTGACATTAGAGGAATGGTGAGCTGCAGGAATCCTGGATTCCATTCAAGACTTTGGAAGAGGGGGAATGGCCTCTGTGTCCATTTCTCTCAAAATTAGATTCTTGCTGCCCCTTTTCTGCTAGCCTACCCTCCATCTTCCCCTTGCTCCACTGTTTCCCAGTCCCATTTCCTTGCCCAGTGAATCCCAAAATTCCCCTCATTTCTTTGCAGATCTTGTTCTGCCGTGCCTCCCAGCATCCCTCCCTAACTGTTCAAAGTGAAATTTCCAGAGGGATAGCCGTGTTAGTCTGTATATAGCAAAACCAAGAGTCCTATGGCACCTTATAGACTAACAGATATCTTCGGGCATAAGTTTTCATAGGCTCCAACCGACTTCATCCTGCATCTGATGAAGTGGGTTGAAGCCCGCAAAAGCTTATGCCCAAAGATATCTGTTAGTCTATGTGGTGCCACAGGACTCTCGTTGTTTTTGCTATTCAAAGTGAGCATCCTGACAAGCATGTCTTTTTGTGTGTTCACATGTGCCATCTAAGATCTGGAGTTTCTATTCAGGAAGAGCCTACAGTTACCTTTCAGGACATGGTGAAGTGCTTGCTTTCCTGAATCAGGGCCTCAGTCTGTTGTTTGCAGTTATGCTGTGGCTATCGCCGTGGTATCTGACTGCCTGGGGGGACGGGAAGATGAAAGCATTCACACCAGCACCTGTATTTCCTGGGCACTTCCCAGGCAGCCCTGCAGCTCCCATCTGCTACTGATGAAAGAGCATGATAGCCCTATGCCCTGAACACTCTGTACTTTCTTTCAGGTCTTGCCTGATTACCTTAAGGGACTCTTCAACACCATGCCTTTCTTGCAACCCAGCGACCAGCAGTTCCAGCAGGTCTCCAAACTGGCAGCCCTGCAGCACCGGGCCAAGGACAGCATCTCTCCACCCACCGTGTAGGTGCCCTGGGCAGGGTGGCATTTGGGTGCTACTCTGCTTTCCTTGCCTTGCAGCTCATTGGGTGTGTTTGTGCCTTAGGGAACAGGGAGCAAAGGCTAGTGGTTAGAGCTGGGCACTCAGCACTCATCCCAGGATCTGGCTGTGTGACCTCCAATGGATCGTTCAGCCTCTCTCTGCTCCAGGCAGATGAGGTGTCACAGGTCGTGCCAGAGGCTGTCTTCACTGCAGTCAGCCTGGACTCTGAGTTGGTGTTGGCTTCAACCCACCTCACATCCACACACGTGAACTTCTCACCCTACTCTTGTGGTGCTTTCAAGCCACTGAGCGGGAATTATAGAGTGGCTGGGCTGACTGCAACATCAAGAGCACTGGGCTGTCTCCCCAGAAATCCTAGCAAGACATGGGGTGGGTGCGGGCACACATCACCAGTGCTGGCATAGGAACTCAGGTTGGACACTGCAGGGGGCTGCTTGCACCAGAGCCGTGCTGAGCCTGGGCGCTCTCAGGTCTTGGGGAAGATCATGCCTCAGACCCTGTGCTTGAATAGGGAATTGATTGCCTAGAATGAGAAGAATCGAAGTTCTGTCCTCAAATCATAGCGATCAAGATGCCTGTCATGGGGAATTCTTTGGGGCTGGGGAATTCCTGGAGTTTGAGTCGCTGTGTGAACAATCTCCTGGGAGATAAAGGTTTTAGATGAGTGCAGAGCGCAGGCAGAATTTTTGCCCTGGGGGGAGGGCGCGGATGGAGGGGAGAAGAGGAAACTTTCCATCATTCACCCAAGACTTAAATGAAAAGGAAAATGAAGAATTTCAGGTCTGGAAGAAACGCCAAGGATTAAGGGCCTGCTGGCCTAAAGCTGCTTTGTGAACTTGGGTTTGCTGGGCAGCCATGTTCACCCCCTGGCTCAGCTCTGAGCTCTGTGGATATATGTGCTTCTCTCTCGGTGTCAAGTTGTAGGACCCTGCATCAAGGTGCAGAGCTGTTCTGCTGACTCTGCATGGTAACCAGACCAGGGGAGTCACATTAGCTCCACTAAGGTTCACAGGTGGTCTGAGGCAAAACAGAGCAACCTGGAAGGGTAGAAGACCAGCAGGGGGAATGCTCATCAGCCTGCTTGGGAGGGAGCTTGGAGGTCCCAATCCCTTTAGTTTATGAATGTGATTTACCTGCGTTTGACAGAGCTACTTGTGTGCATGAAATTTTGCAGGATGGGGACCTATGCTTTAAGCACAGTCCTGCAGCACAGGTTGGTTGTTTAATGGAGGTGACATGGGGGGGTGGCGTTTGGACAACACCCTTTGTGACTGGGCTGTGTCGGCAGTGGGGGTTGGCACCCCCTGCCTACAGCTGCCCCCCCATCGCAACCAACAGTGCATGAGAACAACCCAGGGACAAGGGTGACCTCTCACCACAGCAAGATGCTGTGGGACTTGCAGGAGAAGAGGCCTCTCTCAGAGCTAAGGCTCAGTTGTTATCCAAGAGGAGTCTTTGTTCATCTCCACACCCGTTTTCTCTGCTGCCGTTGGGGTTGGCACATCCCCGAATTTGGGGGATGGGGGGACAGCAGGTTTCCTGTCCTGGAACATGGGCAGGCATGCATTTGCCTGGCACAGGCTGTGATTTTCCTGTGCTTCTCTCCCCCTCCAGCCACGAGGTGCAGAGCTACCTCCCGCCTCCATTCTGCCGCCTGCTGAAGGCTCAGTCGTGGCTCGACATGGTGCTGCCGCATATGCAGCAGGTGCAGGCCCTAAGCGCCCACCAGGCCAGAGCTCAGTTCCTAGGTAAGCCAGCCCCCTGTTGGGACCCAGGGTAGCCAACATGGCCACACTCATGAGTGAGCCACCACCAGGAGACAGTTGCATTTGGGAGCAGCCACCATGTAGGGCAGAAAGTGGGGTGGGGCCCAGTGTGAGTCCTACCCTTGCTCTGGCATTGAAGGACCCAACAACAGTGATGAACAACCATTAGCCAGGTCTCCAGCTGACCCCTTTCTGGCTGGTTCAAAGAGCTCAGTGAACCCCACGGCTAGACTCTGCCTGGGAACTGAAGGGCTGAGATACTGCAGGAAGGGACAGGCTATCCCTGCTGTGGGAGTCCTAGCACCTTAGTTAGACTAAAGTTTCTTCCTTGCTGGTATGGACCCAAATCTGGCCCTTGTGGAGGTTCCAACAAATGGGCTGGCCGATGTGAACCTTCCCCACCACTGGGGCATGTGAGAGCCCAGAGGCTATGGGGCTACTTAGAAGGGGCACGGTTGTTTAGAAGGAGCCATCCCAGTCCTTTAGCTGCTTCCACCGGCAGGGCTGCCAAACCTAATGCTGCCTCCCCTAGGGGGCCATGGCAGGATCTCCCCATCTTGGAGAGACCCCCTTATTTCCCTTGTGACTGTGTCTTAGGCGATCATCACAGCTCCGAGCCCAAGGCCAGGTCCCTAGCGGCACTGTGGGCAGCTTCCTTATTTCACTGACTGCGCATCATCTGTCTCTGCAGGGCTCCTCAGTGCCTTCCCCATGTTTGGTTCATCTTTCTTCTACATCCAGAGCTGCAGCAGCCACACCATCATCTCACCATGCATCCTGGCTGTCAACCAGAATGGCCTCAATTTCCTCAACAAGGAGACCCATGTAGGTTTTAGGGAGCTGTTGCTCACTCCCTTCAAGAGGTGCTTGCTCCTGACATGCTGAGGACTGGCATGTGTTTGGGCTGGCTCTGGCTCAGGGAGGCTGTGTGGCACAGAAAGATCTGAGCTGGCTTTTGCAAGTCCATCCCAGCCTGCTGCCTCCCTCTGAAAGGGGCCCATCAGGAAGGGCCAGGAGCACATTAGCCAGGCCCATTGCCTGCGGGGGTCACGTCTACCACAGGCAGGTTGGATCCAAGAGGGGAGCCTGTTGAAACTGGTATAATTTAGCCGCCTGACTTGTGCGAGTGGCGAGAGAGACCATGTGCTCCAGTACCATGGAGTTTGCAGGCAGGCTGGCTGTTCTAGACCAGGCCATCTTGAGCAGTAAAGGGATTATGCTCACCAATTGGGAGCCAATGATAGTGTGAAAACACCACATTGTGCTGGTGGCAAGATGGCATCCGTACCCCACTGAGTCACCCCCCTGAGACCTTGTCACAGGAGGCACCCGGGGCTCAGCTGTATGCCTCACAGTGTGGTGTAGTCGGCACCGAAGCCTCCACTTGCCTGGATTCATTGTGGTGGCTTAATTCTGCTGTGGCTGTGGCTGTTAGACCAGGCTAGCAGGCTAACCTCAGTGGGGTAGGTTGTCCTGTGTGTAGAGTGCCCATCCCCTTATTATTCTGTCTCTCTGGACAAAGCTTTTGGCCCCTGATTCACAGCAATTATGTACAGACAGGGGGAGTTGAATTATCCAGGGCATCCACAGCAGGGACAGCTAATATAGTCTCCTTATTTCTTTGTGAGTCCCTGTCCCTTTGCCTGTATGCACCTGTTGTCTCCTCACTTATACTTAGAACGAAAGATCTGTCCTTTTAGTTCTGGGTTTGTACAGCACCTAGCACAGCAGAGCCCTGGTCTGTGACTCGAGCAATGGCAATAGGCAAGCTCGTATAAAATGGGAAGAAAGGCACTTCTAGGCTGAGCATTGGAAGGTGGGTCCCTGCTCTAAAATTACTGCCCTCCCACCATCAGGAGCTGATTGTGAAGTTCTCACTGAAGGAGATCCAGTCCACGAGGACCCAGAGGCCCACAGCCGGCTCTAGCTACCCCTACGTGGAGATCATGCTGGGAGACTTGATGTCACACAAGATCACACAGCTGCAGTTGGAGCAGGTACAGATAAGTAGCTTGCCTCCCCCCCCCCAAGCCCTTCAGCCTTGCCTAGATCAAGACACGGGGCAGAGTGATACCAAGGGGCTGGGGGGGGTCAAAGCCCAGGGGATGGGAGGGCCACAGTGAAGTCTCCCTGGTGCTCCTCTGGCATTCTTCAACTTAGCCTGTAAAGGGACTCCAGCTTGTTGGATCTCGCTTTGTGAGTCAAAAGATGTGGGCTTGTATTGCTGAGCCATGGGACTGGCAGGATACAGCCTAGCCTGTGTGGTTTCCTTCTGGGGGGCGTTGGAAGAGGGGTATCCAGGAGTCCATGCAACTTCTTGCTGCATGACAACACCCCCACAAGGCCCCTCCCGCACTGCCTTGGGCCAGGGAGGGTCTGGAGCAGGGCTCTCAAACTCAAATTACCATGAGGACTGGTAGAGGGCCCCCCAAGGACTAGTACATTAGTCCAAGGGCCACACCACTGAAACCTTTTCATACAACAATACTGCAAATATCAGTAGCAATAGTGTTGTTGTGGGCCGCAGGAAATAGCTTTAGGGGCTGCAGGTGGCCCACAGGCCACGTGTCTGAGACCCCTGGTTTGGAGGATCCATGACTCCATGCACCCCCAGCCATTGCTCTCTCCCATGGATGGGCAGCAGTCCCCTGGGGCACCTACCTGGAGCTGGGCGACACCTCCACCCCTCCAGTGAGAGGGAGTGTTCTGTTGTAGGGCTGGTGCCAGGCCCGTACTGTCCCCTCTGATCTCTGTGTTGTCTGGGCAGGGGGAGCGATGACTCTACCCCACCCCATGAAGCACCAGTGAAGGGGTTCGGTGGGGTCTAGGAGAAGAGAGAGAAGCTTGCAGAGCTACCATGCCTCCTCCACACAAATGGGAGTAACATGGGCCTGGACATTGCATTCGTGGGGCACCCTGACCCCCATGTTACAACTGTTAAAGACCCAGTGTTGCCAGGGCTGGATCCCTGGCCATCAGGCTGGGGCAGCACAGAACCTAGCAGGGTGATGCCTGGGGAAGGGAAGGTATCAAACATAGCCAGGGTGGTTGTGCCTTATCCGGACAATGCATCAGAGAATAGCCCACGTGACCGAGCCTGTCTACAACCCTCTTAATTCTCTTCTTGTCACTTCTCTTCCTACTGTCTCCTCCTGGCTTCTTCATCTGGCTCTCTGAAGCTAAACCTTCAGACGGTAGGTCACTGCTACATCACAGAACAAATGCTCTTGGGTTGTTTGACAAGGGTACAGAAACCCAGGAAAACCTGGACTATCCCTGGCCCCTCGTACGCCACATCCTTTATATTCCGCAAACTAAGAGACAGGGCTAGATGGACAAGCTAGCGATCAGCAGTGAATGCATGTTCATGCTAACCATGCTGGTCAGCCTCTGCAGTGTCTCAGATTTCACCTGTACTTATTGGAACTCCCCATACAAAGCACACATGTAATTGTAGGCAGATTTCATCATTACAGGTTTTGCTTTTTCCCTGCCTAACTTGCTTGAGCAAGGGACTGCTGCTTAAATACAAGAGTCTGAACAAGGAAAAACTGTGGGTGTGCTTGCACTGCAGTCAGTGGTGTGAAAGCAGCACCCTAGCTACAGCTGTGTTTGCGTAAGGGAAGGAATGGTCTGCTTTTGTGGGGAGCTTTCCTGACTCCTACACAACCCCAGTGGAATTGGCTAGTGAAAGGATCTGTGTCCTTGCTTCCACTCCCTTTACCCAGAGGCCTGCCTGATCTTGAAGGCTCCCCTACCTCAACTCTTGTGTGTGGTGCAGTCCCTGTAACCCTGACAAGGCTGGACCCAAAATGCCTGGGTGGCTCAACCCCCAACTTTCTCGTGGTCGCTTAGGACTAGGGCTAGGGAGTCCCCACTTTGGGCAATTCTCTCTGCCCTGGACACTTCCCTGATCCACTGATCACTGCATAGTGTTCAAAGCAAATTACAGTTTACTAAAGAGCTGCCAATTTAAAAACGAGTAAAAAACGGGAAAGGTTCAAAGAAAACCCCCTAAAGCCACCTCTGCTCCTTGGGCCCTCTCGCTGCTGCTGTCTCTGGCCCTGCTCCCTGGGCAGCTGCTCAGTTTGTCTTCGGGTCCTGCTGCTGCAGCTCTGGGTGTGAACAATTAGCCATGCCCTGGCAGCTCCCTCTCTCCCAGAGGACAGGACCCCCCCAGCCTCCTGGCTCCTTCATTGGCACGTGCAGTCTGTCAGTTGGGCTGACTTGAAGCTCTGGTCTCTCCCCACAGGCCCAGGAGACTCAGTCTCAGGAACCTGATTTCTCACTGACCCCACCCCCTCCTTTGGTGCTGGGAGGTGGCAAAGCCAGACAAAGAACCCTGCTCAGTTTCCGTACAGGGCCGGCAGGCCCCTCACACTAGCTTCGCTTGAGTAACAATAGCCACGAAGCCATGCCAGCAAAAGCTTCAGCTTGGGCTGTCTGCTCCAAAACATGGCCACAGTCTCGAATGGGGTCGCACAGCCCATGGCTAAAGCGGCTTCACTGCTGGTGTCACTAGACAGCTTGATTAAAGTGGTCACGTCTTCCACCCATGCACCTTTTCCTTGCACCTGCCAACATGTGGACTGAGTAGGTCATCTCCAGCTTTTTATTGCTGATGGATTCTTGCAAGGAGGAAATTCTATTCACCTCCCCAGGATACAGAGGGGAAAGTGGCCTGCTGATTTAAAGCCCAGGACTGGGAAGCAGGAAAACTGAGGCCTTCTTGCTACTGGTGTTTAACTGGTCAAATGACATGTTAGGCTTACTGCAGGAACTTATGTAGCTAAGTGGCTCTAGTAGCCAGATACTGGAGAAGCAGTACAAGCCAAAAAAATCAAGGAGTCTTGTGGCACTTAAAGACAAACAAATTTATGTTAAGTGCCACAAAACTCCTTGCTTTTTTTCCTTTACTAGACTAATACAGCTGCCCCTTTGGAACAGTACAAGCCAAGGATGCTTGGATCTGCTGGGCTGTTGCCTAATGTGATGGGTGCATTGACAAAAGACACCCGTCACATAGCCATTTTGGGGCTGTCTCGTGTACAAGGTCACCCATGTAAGGGTGTTTCATAGCCATTCCAAGCAGGCACCAATGGGAGACCGCAGCAAACGGTAACTAAAGGGGACAGCCAGCCGGGAGGAGAAGTAAATCACAGGAGCTGGGTACTGGTAACCAATGTCGGCTCAGTGCTGGGAAGTGCTGCGAGACTCTGGCTCCCAGTGACAGCAGTAGGCATTGGAGGCACTCAGCACCTGGCGGGAGCAGCTCAGCAGCTCTCAGAATTGGGCCCTCTGAATATAACTGTATCACACAGCATTGTGGTCGTGCAGCCAAGTCCTGTTTTCATTCCTGTGCGCTGAAACAGAGTCCAAAGGCAGCAGAGAGTCCCTCGCATTCCCATCCTCACGGTGCAATAATTCAGGTGTACAACTAAGCATTTGGCATTCATCATTGCAAAACCAACTGCTACATGACGAAACGGGTGCTGGCAATTGCAAAGGTGCATGTCATGCTAAATCTTGCTGGGGAGCATGAATGCTTTTGGGGTTTAACCAGAGTCAAAGTCTGTGACGCCCCATTGTGCTTTCCTCCATCGTCAGGGCCTGGAGCTGTGCCGAGTGATCGCCACCCACATGGAAAGCCTGCTGAACGCTCGCGAGAAAAGGCTTACCCTCCCTCCCAGTGAGATCACACTGCTATGATGGAGCATGTGACATGCACAGACTTCATCCCTAAAAGCTGCTTGAACAAAAGCCAGCAAGGAGATAAGCAAATACCTCTGGGTCACTGGAGAAGTGACATAGACTAAATATAACCACTGATGAGACAGTTCCTAACTGGTTCAAAACAGCCTTGCTCCACTGATTTTCAGTGGCATGGTGTTGATGGTCATCAACTGAGGGGCTGGGATTGGGGATTTATAGACCATATGTGAGTGACATCTGACATGTGAGTGTGGGGAACATACTATGGACAGTTAAAAGGTGAACACAGATGCCTTAATTTATTTTTAAGAACTGCTCTAGACCTTTTCTCAGAATCAGGTGTATATAATCCATTAGTCTGTTAGCAACATATTAAGAGATTGAGTGGGCGGTTGCCCAGGTTTTCACATCTGTCTGTATCAAGGGCCCAGGTTACAATCTAACTGCTCACATGCACATGCACAAGTGGTTTATCTCTGTTTGCTCCCATTTTTTCATCTTGCTTGTCCTGTGATCTCATTTTCATTTTTATAAACAACTGAAGCCTGCATTTGTAGATCAGACTGTTGCACTAGCCCAGTAAATGGCTCCCCATTTTTGTAACTTTTTGCACTCAATGTTGCTTTGGGATTTTTGTTTTTGTTTCTAATTTGTGTACAATTAAAAACTTCTTTTAGGTCAGATGCCACCCTACCTTGGGATGTGTTGGTCTGTGCTGGAAACTCTGTGAAGTTGCTTCGCTTTATTCCACCTAGGCTTTCTGTAGAGCCTAGAAAAGCTGAGCTCACCAACTAGTTTTAACTGATTGCCAGTTAACACCATTGTAAATGGTAGTCAAACCACCTCACAGACGTTTACGGCAGGACACGAGTCTTTATGGTTTACCCTAGGCTACATTCTAAATTAAACGTACGGAGTGTCTAGACTAGTATTTACATTGGCCATCCGTTAACTGGAGTTAAAAGAGGCCTACAAACTTTACTCTGGAGACATAACCCCACAGAACAGTGGCGTACTCCAGGGCCATATTTTCAGTCAAGTTCTGGTGAAATCTAAGGACTCTTAGAGCTTCTGTGCTACTAGCAACAGAAGCAATGTTAGAACAGACCCACCTTGTGTTTTACCACCAAGGCAACTAGGTCTTTGGAAACTGCAGTCTGAACACAGCTATTCGTTGAATCTAGTCAAGCCTTTAATCTGAACCATGATGTCTCTTTACACACCAGAGGAAGTGAAGGCACAGGACTGTGAATCTGGCTTATGGTCCTGGCTTTGCCAGATGCTTCATGTGATTTTGGACATGTCGCCTAGGGACTATGGTGGTTGTATCTGAGCTGCAGTGATCTAGCCAGCATTTGCCAACTGAGCCCCTGCCCTAATGTGAACCCAGAACTGAGATGAGCATGGGGAGATGACACTGCACATTGTCTAGAAGGGAACTCAAAAATCAGAGGCTGCCACAAACTCATCAGAAACCTCAGCCTAAGCAGTCACAGTGACTCGCAAGAATTGAAGCTGGCAGCTGCGCACAGCATGACCTCTACATTTACTACAGACAGGCCTAACTGAGTTACTGGAACAGCCAGGTGCCCTGGGGGGTCTGAAAGTCCTGCTAGGACCTGAGCTGTGTTTTTAGTGACCTGAAACCTGGCCCCAGGAGCTCCAAAGCCAGCAAGAGCCTTTTCAAGAGGTTAATGGAGGGGCTCCAAGTTTCAAATCATTTCATTGGCAGAGGCAGTCAGGGCCCAGGATAGGTTTGCTTTGCAACATCAGACAGGTAGGAGCTGGGTGTGACAAGTGGAGCTGAACACCCCTAGAGAGGAGAGGGGTGTGGAGAGTCTGCACAGGTCACTGGTTCAGTTGTATTGTGTGATTCTTAGTCTGACGTTATTAGCACATGCTTAGCTCTGGGGATATGTTTCCGTGATTTAATTTTTATTTTAGTTGTGTCATGAAACTTTGTGAAAGGATAGCCATGTTTCTTTCCATAAGCAGTGTGGAGCCAGAACTTCTCAAGGCTTGGAGACCATCTGGCCAACCTGAAAGTCAGAGTCCTAAAACGCTGACCTCTTGTTGCTAGTCAGTCTTTGGTTCTCTCAGTCTGGGGCAAGTCTTCAGATCAGTGATGGGCACTGCCAGGGCAGTTCTTCCCTGCCAAGAGATGTGTGTGTGAATCATTTTCAGACTAATCTCCATGGAGATGACGGCTCCAGACTCTCCCCCTTCTTGAGCAGCAGCCATGTAGCAACAGCAGCTGGTTCCTCCTCAGAGACATGTTCCTTTCGTTTCCACTTCAATGGAGCAGAACAGAGGAAAATGACTCATCTGGTGAGTGGTTCAACCTGTGTTTTGCTGGCCACTAACTGGCTCCCATGTCCACCCAGAGACCATTCTCAACACTGCACCTAAACCGAGCGTAACTCCCAGGACAAACTGGCAATGGTTGCACTTTGGCTAGCTGCCTTCATGAGATGCAGGACTCTCTCTCTCCACTTGGCTTGTTTTTGGGAAACATGCAACGCGAGGGTCTCTGCCTGAGTAGCAAGACTCAGTGCTCCCACCAGTCCTGCCAGACCCTTGCGTCATTCCATGGCACGTACATAGGTTAAGCTTCCTTGGGCTGTTACCAAAAGGGACGTGAGGAACCAAGCAGGAAGAGCTGGCCGGCTGCAGAGCTCCTCTGGCAGGAGAGGGCAAGCTTGCATGCCCTCGTTTGCAAGCAGCCTTTGATGTGTGCCACTGGCCCTGAACAGGACTCACTTGCAAGGGCCGCGCTCAGCAGGAGAATCTATTCCACTGACTGAGCTGCTTTGAGGTTCTGTAGCTAGCTCTGGCAAATTGTCATCACAGCCAGCTCTGCCTTCCCTGCTCACAGTCGGCCACTTTAAGGAACGAACCCTGCTGCAGTCTTTGTAAGGAAGCCTGATGTTGCGTAGGCTTTTGTGACAAAGCTGAGAGGAAAAACAGTCCCTCCCCATATTGTGCTTTTGCTGTGGGAGGCATAGGGCTATGTCATTGTTTGGTAAAGTCGGACAGAGTGCCCAAGGCAAGGCCGGAAAGCCACAGGCTGAGACAGGGGAAGCGGCCAGAGAGAACTGGCAGTGCAGTGGGAGGGAAAAACCAAATGGTCTGCTATCCTACATCCTGCCGAAGGGATGGAAATAGCAGCAGTCGGACAGGGAGACGGATGAGGGGGACTGTAGTGAGAGGGCCTGGCTTGCCAGCCACAGCAGCGTGGCACACTGACCAGGCACTGGGTGGGCATTCTCACACACACACAAACTTGCCGGCATGTAGGGATTGATAGCCCCATTCCACAGAGGGGTGAGAGGACAGGACAGGCCACAGGCCACACGTGTCAGAGCTGGAGTTAGAAGCCAGGCAGCTGCGCTGCGCACATAGGAAAGCAAATGGGGGAGTGAAGCCAGAAGGGCCACAGGCCCAGAGCTGGCCAGCCCTTCTGTGATGGGGCTCTTCCGTCACCTTCGCCCACACACCACAGCTCCAAGGGTCCGTTCCCTGCACCTCACAGTCCCAGACACCAGCTGCTCCTGGTGTCCTCACCCCCCCCCCCTTTCACTTCGCTGGCCTGGAGGATGGAGCATTTCATTAGACCTAAACCAGACTGCCCGGCACCAGGTGGGACTGAGGCTGACTTCAGAGGCTGCATGGCTGCTCACTGCTGGAGGGATCCTGTCAAGATTGCCATGACTCTGAACTCTCCATCCTTTCATCTTCAAAGCTGCCCGCCACCTTCCCATCCTGGATCAAGCTGGTCTTACCCTGTGGCTGACCTTCCACGCACTCTGCTTCATGACTGTTGCAGCAGCATTGAGCATCTGCAAACTAGTCCTACCTAAGGACCCACACCCTGAGCTGGCTGTGGTGCTACTGAACTGGCCCATGCCATCCCGTGGGCCTTGTCAATCCGCCAACGATGATACTCATTCTGGAGGAACAGAATGATCAGGGAGCTGAAGGGTGGGTGTAGGAGAGGGCAACCTCCATGGATGAGGGCTGGGCTGTGAGACAGGCATAGAAAATGAGCCAAGTACCAACCAGCAAAAGAGATTTAATTGGCTGAAACCAAAGATGACACCCATTTCTTTTTGTATGCGGCAGAGATGCACCCATGCTGAATTTGGCCCTGCCCACGGCACCTTCAGGACTGAAAGTGCAGTTGGTGCTATCAACATTTTGACCCCAACACTGAGCAGGAAGCTCCACAAGGACCAATCGCCTGCCACGTGGGATTGCCATCCTCCTCTCCCCACCAGGCCTGATACCGTCTCCAAATGCTAGAGCCTGATTTACACAGGATCTTTACCTACGCCGCCCTGTGTATTGAACTAGCCAGGCTGCAGGGGTAACGCGGTCCAATGTTCCTCTCATCGCCACCCAAATGGCAGGGTGAAATCTACTGAGGGGGCTGGGTTCCCTCCACGATGGAAGCGTGACAGCCAGCACAGACCTGCCAGAGTATATTAAAGAGCCAGCTACCCTGTGTTAATTAAACTGGCAGGCAAGTGAGAAAGAAAGAAGTTTTACAAGGTTCACAGCAGGCCTGTTGCAGAACCTACAAGCAGGCATTAGCAGGTCACTTATTTCTGGTGCTCCAGGCTTTGGGGAAAATGGTTCCCCATGGGCAGTAAGAGACTAGGGCAGAGGCTGAATTAAATTCTGTGCTTGCAGCCTGTGCCCTGTTTTTCTCTCTCGTGCTCTCGTTCTTACCCATGTTACAAATCTGGTAGGTATGTGACAATTTATGTGAGATCCTATCAGCTGCACACTGCCTGCTCAGCCACTTAACACATGGCCAGTGCTTTGAGACACATAAAGCTCTATGTACATGCTGTATGGCTAGATCATGGCACTGAAAGGCATCTTCTAGTCCCAGTTTGGCCACACAATGTCTGTGTGCCCAAGGGTGGTTTCCTTCACTGCTCTGTACCTCAGTTTCCCCATTGTTCAACAAATATATCAGTACACACTTTGCAAAGTGCTACTGCTGCCCATTAGGGTGGTTAAATTATGCTGGTGGAAAAGCTCTCTCCTGTCAGCATAGAGCAGCTACATAGGAGAAGTGACTGGGTGCAGCTGCCATTGTACAGTTGTGAGTCACCGGGAGGTCTGTACTGTAGCCACAGCCTTAGTCTTTCCCCTTCCGGTTTCCGGTGACCATGATATGCTTGTGATTAGTAATAATAGCCAACTTTGCCATGTACTGCAGTAGTATGAGGACATTAGTCCTGTGCCTTTCCTAACCCCCATTACCATTGCCTTGAACCTCAGGACTTGTAACAAACAGGATTGCTGCCATGGGAGTTTTTCCAGAATCTTAGTGATTCAGAATGTTTCCCAGTCGGCCATGGCCAGAATGAACAGTCCAGTGTCACTGGGTCTTGCACACACATCGTCTCTGAATGGGGTAAGATTAACTCCATCAGTCCCAGAAGAGATCACATGATGAGCTCAGTATGCGTCTAGGACAGCAATCGCCCCTTTGGGTGAGTCAGTCTGAAATGGAGTAACAGCCAGAAGTCAGAAACCTCGCTGAAAAAAAAATCCATGAAAGACAGTTTCTTTGAGAAAAGGAAAAATCAGACACATCAATTCTCTTGGCCCAGCACCTCTGTGGATGGCAAGTTAAAAGGATAAGAGCTCACAGAAGTGTGGCTTCAACAAAGAGTCTTTGGACTGAAACAAAGGGTGGCACAGGTTGCACAAGTCTCCTGGGCTGCAGATAGATCCCTTAGTGATCCAAAGTCTTCCACACTTGGGCAAAAACACTTAGGTCATTATCTGAAGCTCTGGAATGAGATTCAGGATTGACAATGGTGCTGCTCTGGTATACGAATTCATTCTACTATACAGATAAAACTCATCTGTGGCAAGAGCCAGAGCTCTCTTGGGGCTGGTCCCAGACTGTGAAATGAGCTGCCCCAGGAACCAAACCCCACCTCACCACTTTCTGCTCCAAATGCAAGCGATGCTTCTTTGATCTGCTTTCCTGAATATGAAGACAAAACAGCATGTACATTAAAACAAAACAATTTCAACCCTACCAAAGCAAAATACTCCATGCATAAATAATTCTCCCTCTGGGAGAGGCTGAAAGAACAAACCACGTGTGACATGTCAGTCATGTCATTTAACGTCTACTGGAAAGCAATGAGATTCCAGGATGGTGATGGAGGAATAAGAACCTACATAGAATAGAATGGGGATCTGCTGCACTCAGGGGCCCCAGCTGGTCCTATGTCACTTGAAAGAGGCCAGTATGTTGCCAGTTTTCTCCCTTTGGCAGATCAATAGAGCACAGGCCTTGGGCTGAACTATGAGATCCACCAACACTGCATCGTTAAAAGTTAAACTGTGAGGCAGAGCAATAAAGCTCTTCCAAATACAATGCACAAGCTAAACTCCACTCGAGACTTTATTCACAGCAGATTGTGCTGTTTTTCATAATATTATCATTCCTCTCCTTTTTTGATCAGCAGAGAAATAATTAACATTGTTGAAATTAAATGAGCAGCACCGGCTATTCCAGTTAAAACAACCCACTGGGCTAAACAGGGCAGTTCATGCCTCTTAGAGCTATTGTTTCGGCATGCAAATGCAGGCATGCATCAGTGCATCAGTTATTGTTGGTTCCCATTTAGAAGGTTTCCTTCCAAACCATAAAGGATAGAAATATGTATGTCAAAATGCAGGCTGGAGTTCTGGAGCACAAGATGGTAGCTTGAGGACAATAGCAGTACACTGCATACTCACGAATCTCCCTTGTTATGATTCATTTCTGAGCTTCATAGAAACTAGATGTAGGCCAGAAGTGCTGTTCTCATCCAGGTTAGGATTAGGCAAAGATTTGGGGTCTGTGTTCAAGGTCGAGTCAAGAGGTGAGGTCTGACAGGTAACAAGAGCCCACAAGCTGGTTTCCTCTCCATTCCCCCCAAACGAGCTCACGCCAGCTGTTCTGAAAATAACCCTTTCTCTCACTCTGCTTTCTGAAATCAGGGGTTGTCATCGTAACAAATCCCAAAGGAAGGGTAAGCCTCTTGAGGTTTAATCAAGGTAAAACTACTGTGATGATGGGGTCAGCCCCCAGAAAAGTTGGCAAGAATGACAACTGAACCTTTGGTTGTGGTAGTGTGTGTGCCATGTTGGGCTGCAGTCTCATTTTATTAGCCCCCCCAAAGCTGCCCTAGGAATCGCAGGGTAGCCAAAAGACATTCTGAGCCCCTCGAGGGATGATAGGATTATTCATCATTGGACATCTCTGTAACTATAACCCAGCTACCTGAGCTTCTCATAAGGCCTCTGTCACAATAGCATCT
This sequence comes from Podocnemis expansa, assembly GCA_007922195.1. Taxonomy (NCBI): domain Eukaryota; kingdom Metazoa; phylum Chordata; order Testudines; family Podocnemididae; genus Podocnemis; species Podocnemis expansa. The sequence goes on along the minus strand of ML682016.1, from coordinate 349,499 downwards.
AAATGCCTCATAATCGTTAGTGTATTTAACCTCCCCATGCCCCACTGAGGTAGGGCCGTGCTGTTAGCCACTCTGTGCAGACATGAAACTTAAACTCAGAGAGACTTGGCTACAATAGCAAGTGATGTAAATTGGCTGGCATAAACACTTGTGTAGCTACATTATGTTGATGGTGAAGAGCTATCCCACTGACACAATAAAACCTCCTACATAAGCAGCTTCAGCTTTGGCGGCAGGTGGGCAGCTGCACAGGAAACGAGTCAGGGCATGTAAAAAATGTTAGTTTGTCCTGACTTTGCGACTGCTTTTCACGTGGCCTTGCAAATACCTGGATGAATTGATGTACCTGTTGAAAGACCTCCACCAAGCTCCCAAAAGGGCACCTACCAGTGACTGGGAACTGCTGCCCTAGAGCAGTCACTCTCAACCGCTGTTGAAACACGTGACACATTACTGTCACTACACTGCAGTAAGTGTTTTGTGGAGAGCTAGCAGCCGGCCTTTGGAGCTGGAATGTGACAGCAGCTTCCTCATTGGAGTGATGGATTCAGCCGTGGGAGGGGAAGGGGGCTGGTGTGTTTTGTAGAGTTGTGCATGCAGCTGAGCATCTTGTGACCCATGAAGGGTTGAAAACTGCTGCCTTAGAGCAAGGGCTCAAACATGCAGCCCATGCGCTGCATGCGGCCCCTCAAGCTATTTCCTGCAGCCCGCAACAACGCTATCATTACCGCTATTTGCAATATCATTGTATGAAAAGGTTTCAGCGGTGTGGCCCTTGGGGTAATGTTCTAGTCCTCATGTGCCCTTGTGGTGATTTGAGTTTGAGACCCCTGCCCTAGAGTATAGGTTTTTGGAACTACTTTGGCATTCGTGCCTTTTGGCTCAAGAAAACAGCCCCAGCAGAGGGTGGCACAAAGGTCTACGTCCTTCAGGCCCTCCACCTCTGAACGGATGACCCCGATAAAGCCCTGTGAAGGGGCTGGAATATAACAGTGCTCAGCATGGATCTTTTGACTCCGACAGATCTTTTTAAGAAGCAAGTTCTTTGCTGTTCTGCAGGCCGCCATGCTGGGTCTGGAAATGTGCAGCAAAGGCATGATGCCTAGGGATGCTGCTGGGACTTGAACGTGTGCACTGACTGCAGGGCCTGGGCCAGGACTGACCCGTAGCACATCGTGAGCTTGGGGTAGGGGGGTGGGAACCATTCAATGCCCAAGTCAGGACGGGGGACCCTGGGGCAGGACACCCACTGCACCCTGGATGGAAAGGGGAGAGGAATGCACCAAGCACTAGGTGGGGGGGAGCCTGTGCACCCTGGATGGAAAGGGGAGAGGAATGCACCATGCACTAGATGG